>VZRN01006015.1:1751800-1851653 GCA_013397935.1 Dasyornis broadbenti
AAAAAAAAGACAGATGACCTAATTACAGCACTTAAGTATTTTCATGAGGAGAATATACTAAGTACCAACTGGCTTGTTAATCTAGCAAAGGGTTTGTATAAAATAAATCAGCATCTGGAAGCTGACAAGAAATTCAAATGAGAAATAAAGCACATGCTTTTAATCACCTGTGACTAACCATTAGTGTAACTATCCAAAGGAGAATGCAGAGATTCTCCATTTGTTGATGTCAAGCTTTAGTGGAACTCTTCTAGAAGATTTTTGTGAAAACGCAAGATATCCTGTAGTCATATAAAAATTACTGGGTTTCATACAGATAGACAAAGTCCACAATACAGAGAGAGGGAGACCAGGTGATGTAGTCACCTTTTCTTGCTCATAAATTAAATATATTATAATCAAAACCCATTGTCCAGGTTTATAACTAAAGCACTGGATGGTGATGAGCACTGTGCATGCCAAGCTGCTGGTGCTAACAAATACTGACATAAAAATGTGCATATATACACACATACAGTGAGAGTGTGTGTTCAGGCCTTGTGGAGTCACACAACTGTAGCCATCCTTCCAGAGACTGGTGGACTAAATTCTGCTGGAATAATGCTCTGACTTCTAATTTAGGAAACTTAATCAGTCACAGGAGAGTGGCAGCAGGAGCTCTTTGCACGAGGGTCACTTGGGGCATCAGCCAGATGACTGAAGGAAGGCAATACAAATGATGCTCTCTGAATCTGTGCATGGAGCAATAAATAACAGTGCTTCATGTTATTAACTACTTGCCAGTCCTGTCCCTGTGGGCAATAAGCTTTCCGGGCAGAAAACCTTCTTATTGGGGTATTTCAGTGAGTTAGCCAAGCAGTTCCCCACCTCAGCTAAAATCCAGGAGCTGCTGTGGCCCTGCAGCAGTTGGCTTCCAGCTCTCTCCCTGCAACAGCAGCCTCACTCCAGGCACACAAGTAACATGGACTTCTTGCAAAGGGACAATGGAAGAAGAAAAGGAAACACAAACAAATAATGGCCTAAATGTTACACTGGTGTCACAATGAGCAAGCTTAAAAATGTCACCCGTTTAGCAAAGGATAGGAAAGTTACTGGACACGTTAATTTAGCTAGCATTGGTGCTGTTGCTAATTTATGCCTTGGGCTGCTGAGTTGCCAAGAAATGTAACCATGTTTAAATATCAACCAAAAAAAAAAGTTTAAAAAAGTCTTTCATTTTTACTAATTGTAAATCTGGTACACGAGGTTTGACTTTGGATTTCCACTATGTTTGAAAACACGAAAGTCAACCAATGAAAATACGTTAATCAATCTCCTATCTCTCAGCTACTCCATGGGACACAATCTCTGTGAAACAAAACCAGGGAAAACCCTGGCACCAACTCCCATGCAGGCAGCTGATGGATGAAGTAACTCATTATTTCAGAATTACAGAATCAGAGAATTTTCTGAGTTGGAAGGGACCCAAGAGGATCATTGTAACAGCGGAAGAGGTGAGGCAGAGTAGAAATGTACCTACAGATTTACACCAACCAATTGAACACAATTCTAGAGATGCACACCAGTGCTGGAGAAGTCTACACTTTGCTGTGAAAAAAAGAATAGTGAAGTTACTGCTTTTAAGGTCTTGAATCAGAGAGGAACATGATGCAATGAACTGAAATGTCATGTGAAACTGTCAGTCTTATTTCCTTCCAATACCGTGAATACGGGCCACGGATGAAACAGTGCATTTATCCGCTGCTTCATATGTAGATTTCCTTTTGCAGGCACCCGAGTGACTTTAGGAAAGTGAAACTGGGGGTCAGATTTATAGGAGGCACTTGAAATTACCAGCTGTGCAGGTGGCTGGGTTAAGGGCACCTAAATAGTACAGCAATTTTATTCTTGATTTAAACTTGGAATAATCAGTCACATCATTTTGGAAGATATTTTAGTGAATTCTACTCTATTCCTCTAAATATATTTAGATTCTTAAATATTTTTCCAATCTGATTTACATTTATGTACTATTTCTGCATGGTTTCAGCTAAATAATTTTATTTCTTTTTACTAAACAATATAGATGAGGAGAAACCAAACCAGTGTCATTATTATTGTGTTTCAGCATATTTCTCTTAACTCTGTTTCATAATGAAAAAAACATTAATTGGGTGACTAATTTATTATCCCCCTCCTTCTGGCTTTTAAAGACACAGGAAAGTTTAAATGCTAAATAGGCCATCTTCAACAGATAGTGAATTACACAAGCACGAAATTTCACTATATCTCTGGAAAAGAAATGCAGGATACCTACTGCACAATATTTTTCTTTCTTTCGAATTGACAAACAGTTTCAATATTTTCAAACTACCCCTGGTGGAGTATACTTGTAGTAAAACATTACTATATAGAAGATTCGAACAGGGCATCAATAATTATGCCACCCTTCTGCAAAAAATAACCTAAAATGCATTTTCAAAAGCAATTCCTAAAAAGTGTACAAATCAGTGAACATTCCAACACTGCCAAACTCCTGCTGATGTGCTGGGGTTTTAGTTACTTTATGGATTAACATCATGTATAAACATAACCACAGCAGTATAACCACAGCTGTGGCTCTCCTGGGGCATGACCAGCAATTAGCCTGTACAAGGATCACGGATAACACTGCAGTCACGCGGAGCAGAAACCAGGACCATCATTTTCAGTGCAACACAACACAGCCTGCTGGATTTCTCTATGATGTTTCCAATAAGTACCTATACCCTGGAATTGCAATCTCTGTTCAGAAAAACCCACACAATCTCTGAATATTAATGTACTTGCCCTAAGGTCTTACACAGTAAATAAACACCACTTAATGGCTTGCTATGATAAAAAATTCCCGGCCTAGACACTTATGTATCTATTGTTGCCCCATAGCTGCTTCCTCTAAATGAACCTATGAGAGATTGCTTTATTTTAAATATACCATAGATGAATGCCCAGATCTGATGAAGTAAACAAAGTCATGAGTCAGTTAAAAATCAGAAAATCAACTTTGAAATAACTCTTCATTGTACTACTAGTGCAAAGGTCTCCCCATGGTAATATCTAAGCCAAAGCAACAAAAATGCCCTCAGAAATAACCCACGTCTTCCCACAAAAACCTAAAATACTTAAGACTTGAACACCTCTCCTCAGGTGCAACTCACAGAGCCTGGGCTGCCACTTTGAAGCAAGTGTCTCAAGGGAAAACAAAACTGCAGGTGGAAACTCTTCTCATGTTCCATCTTAACTAACGCTGTCAAAGCTAGTAGACATCATGAAATTACAAATTTCAGGAGCACTGTGTTGTTAACTTGGCTATATCATGCAACCCTTTCACACAGGCTCCTCCCAAGATAAATTAACTCTTAGCAGCCCAAGCAGTGACTCAATCCAACCAAGTCACAGAGCCAGACTGGAACTGACAGCATCAATTCTCAGAATCATTTACCACTGTCAGCACTTTGCCTGCACAGACACTTGGACAGCTTTAGCTTTTTTTCTGCTTCAGCTATGTATTTGAGTGCAGCAGATATTCTCTCTACCATGTGTAATAGTTTCAGAGACAGGAGATACATGAGTTATCTACCATTATTTAATAGGCCAGAACTTTCTGTGATAATAATGGATTTATGAAAAGCTTAGCTGTCAGTAACCAAACCAGGCACCAAGACTGGAAATGCTTACTACTGTAAGAGGATTTTTTACGGTATGTGGATGGATTCATGGGTGCTGTGGCCTACAGTAACACCGCAATTCTGACATTTTTTTATCAGAAAGATATGTAAGTATCAAATAGCGCAATGTTTATTTTACCAACCCTCAGGCAAACCAAATGCCATTTTTCTAATTAACAAGTCCGGATTTCCAAAAAACCCAAACCCCTAAACTTCTCTCTTGACAGCAACTCATGAGATTTCTGCTGAACTTTATAAAACACGAAACAAAACTCACAGTATGTCTAGGACTGTTGTAATGGAAACATAAAAATGAAGTTTAATTATTAATTCTGTGATAGTACAGGTAGGTGAGAAAGAATTATCCCTTTCAGAAGCATTGAACTGTAATCCTCTCATTTGTCTATTTAGCACTACCTCAGGCAAAAGCGCAGAGGAAGGAACAGGAAAGAAGACATGCAGCCTCCTCTGCACTGCCCTAACAGTCACCATTACTGGATTTTAAAGTGAGTGTAAGTTTAAAAATAAAATGACATAATTTTGATTAATTCATGTAACTTTTGCCCTGGGTAGATCCGTCAATCTAACTGAAGAAATGAACTTTCAAGTCTTTGACCCCAGTTGCGCAAATACTGTGTTGCTTTCAGCGTGCACACCTTAGAGCTGCCCACCTGCAGAGCAGTATGTGACAGGATTGCCATTTCCCACATCTGAACGACCCGAAGTCTGTAGAGTTTTCTCAAGGTGCATCAGTAATGTGAATTGCAGCCCGCGGCAAAGACAGAGCCAGTGCAATTCTCTTAAACAAGGTTTAATATGTGTAGCCAGTATCATCAGCTTCATTTTGGATTAGCTGTAGTTTCCAAGGGATTTTGAAGGTGGGATACAATGGGCACTGTGGAAATAAAATCTTGACGTTGCAGAGGCACCAACAAACACTGCAAGGTCAGGCTTTAGGAGAAGTTACTACAATCAACTTTGGAGGAGCAAAGATGGCAGGTGCTTTGGACATGTGGCATGGGATTGGAAGAGCAGCTTGTCCCTGAAGGACCTTTTGAAACTTTGTCTTGGGTGGAACCTCAGCTACACATCACTGTAACAAGATGTATATATATATCGTAATTAAAATACTTAAGTCACATTTTCCCCTTTACATTATAGCAATTGTATGAAATGCTCTAGGCTAGAAGCTGCTGAATCAGGAAATGGATCAGAAGCTAACTAAAATGCCTTTCTAGTTATTGATTCCTGCTCTGTTTCATGTCAACTTCCTAGAATCCATCCAACACAAGCACGAAAGGGTAATGAGTTTCTGAACCCACACTCTAATAGTGCACACTGCATCAAAGCTTTCAGTAATTGCCTGGATGCTGCTTCCCAGCAGTGCTAAACAACTTAAATATAATTAGCTGGAAGCCCTATGGGCTTCATTTCCCCACTGGAACACCTCTTACACTAATCCATTTATCAGGCTGACAGATGACTGAAACACTGGTACTATGGACCCATTCTACTAATAATATTTCTTAAGCCCACATTTTGGTTTGTGCTTTATCAGGTACATTTTTGCAAAGGAAAAACCAGAGTTAAGAGTGGGGAAAGAACCAGACACATAACTCATTCATCTCCTCCCAGTAGTGACCAATGTTATTTGTTTGATTAGCCCACTAAATATAAAATGATGGAACTATCAGGCAGAAAATGGAAACTAAATGTATGTATTATGGAACTGTACAATGCCAAAAATAATACGGAAACACACAAACACTGAAAAGACTTTTGGAAGTTTTCCAGCCATTCAGAAGTTTAGAGGAGTTTGCTTAAGAGGACAATTTTCAGCATGTCCTTCCTGAAGATGGCCTGACTACAGCTGTCAAGCTAAAATTTCTTCATACTACTTACTTCTTGTACATCTTTCTGAACAGTAGGTGACAAAAGAAATTTTAAAGCTGTCTGAATTATATACATGAACTGAACATCATGCTGCCACAAAACTATGCACTGTGCAAGCTGTTAGAGAATTCTCATAAAAGTACAAAAACAATTTATTTAATTTCTTGGGCAAAATTTTCTAATGTTGTAATGAAACCCATTTTATCCCTGTGACATTTATTTCCAGACAAGTTTCAAAAAATGGACTCTCTGGAGGCTGAAATTATGGAGACTGCAGGCAAGGTCTTCCAAAAAGTGCCACTCTGTGGAAATGAAGTAATTGTAAAAATGCTAAATTCTCATCAAATTATTTTAAAAGACGAAAAAAATTACTCTAGGACATTATACACTTATGCTTCCTTTCTAAGAAACTGTGGAACAGGAAACATAAAGGGCCAAAGCTGGTAATGACCAGTAAGAAAAAGGGGTTTTAAAAGGTGCTCTTCTTCTAGATCTATTACATTGCGGTCAATAATCCACATTCTGGCTTAGAATCACAGGATCCAGCTACAGTAGTAGCATTGTTTCATCTGTTTATTTCCTCTGGATGTTCTCATCATGGACACAGAAAATCTTGATGTTGAAAAACAATAAAAAGAGAAAGGCCTTCTTGTATTCTTCGTAGTAAAGCCAACAATCAACATTCAGAAGTTTTCTTAAAAGTAGTACCACAAGTTAAAGTTAACTCGTGGCCATCAGTATGAATTCAAAGAGTGAACAGAAAAGCTATACTTGAACACTAAACAATGAAATAGGTAAGTAAAATACATTCAGTGATGTAAACTGACTTAGGTGGTGAATCCTGCACCAGCAGGACGAGGTACAGCTGGTAGTTCTTGGGAGCAGCACCAACCATCTCAGAACAATGCCAAAGAACAGCAGCTACTTGGACATTACTCGATTTTCCAAAAATGCAATCACAGGTCTTTACACCACTCAGTAAAGTAGTGAGCAGGTTATTAAACACTGAGCTGTTTGAGATTTCTGCACATGAACCCCAGAGCAGAAATCTCAGTTTCACGTGCACTCTCTACCCACTCCTGCCCTCTGGCCTGAAACTGGAAAACTCATCTCAGAGACACTGACACTTGCACATCAGCCAGTCAACCTGCCTGTCGTTCAAAGACAGCCTTGCCTTCCCAGCCGCATTTTCTCTGTTTAGTGTATTTGCTTCTCCTACAAAAGGGCAGACAGTATCCTGAGCAAGGGTTGCCCCAAACCATACGAAACTTAACACTTGTCAGTCACACTTTCACATGAAATGCAGAATTTCACACTCCTGTTAACACATACTCCTTTGAAATGCAGTGGTACTGAGCAGAACAAACATCAGATCTAATCAAAAGAACATTCTGCAGTAAAATATGTCAAAAAATCTTCTCCTGTTTTTAGTCATCTTTAATAACACAGATCATGGTCCTGAATTTCCTAACTAAGAAACAGTCTTTGCCAGGGAAAGAATGCAACTTTGCCTTCATTTGTGTGCTTTATGAAGAAGCTTGCTACATGGTCAGTGAAGCTGAATTTCCTGGGTACTAACTCTGAGACAATTTTTTAATTCTTGAGGTAAACAGTATCTCTTTAAAACACTGTCATAATTATTATACATACAGATTCTTCCCTGTAAATCAGGGGCAAATGTACCACACCTTTATATTTAAATAGTTGCACTGAATTATTGCGGTCTTTTAATAGAAGCAGAAAAAAACAGTTTGATGAAAAGAGAGGAAACATCTAAGAATGAAATAGCTGGAGCCACTGTCCACTAACTTTCATACTTTGCATAGGTAGGAGGTGTTTACTTGGAAGGACATAGCATGTTAAGCAGTCAAATGCAAACATGCAGAGGGTTTTAGGAGCATAAATAAATATCTGTTCTAAAAAGCATGGCAGAAGTTACCTAATACACTGATCGACAAAAAGAGCACTCCTTTGTAATATGTATTTGAAAATCAGATTTTTATATTCAGTAAGTATTGTCTTCAACATTAGAAAGATAATGAATTTTCTTGCAACACAACTTCTGTGCAGTCTCTACTTTTGGACTCCTGACCAGATCAAACCCAGAATAGCCAGGACTAACCCCTAGGCTGGCCCTGCTTTTACTTGGGTGTTGGACCTTCCGAAGTCCTGAATTATCATAGAATCCTGCAGTAAGAATTTCTCCATACTCAAATTATACATGCTTGTTTTGCTATTTACATAGAAAATAGGGAGTTTAATAAAAAACACCAGGGCCCAAACTTGGCATATTGAATCCAGACAGATCCAAAGTCTAAAAGATACCAAATGTGAGGCATTCCTTCTGATCATATAAAGCACATGCTGGTTAAGCAACTATAACAAAGCTAAGACTGATGATTAAAGATACAGAATGCTTTTGTTACACTGCAGATTATCTTTCAACATTACCTTTTCCTTTTACCTGAATCATTGTAGAGATATAGGGATAAAAACTATATTCAATTAAATTACAGTTTAACCATGTGAATTTTAATCCCTCCGTAATTAAAATGCAGGACAGAATAAAAGGTTATACTGTCTGAATATGAAAAATGCAGCTGGGAATAGAGAAATATACTAAATGAAAAAAAAAGAGCAGGAACATGAAATCAACACTTCAAAAGACGTGGATGAAATAACCCACAAACGAACATCACACAGACTCGGTGATAAAGAGCACTGGTCTGACCCCTTCTTGGTCTGAGGAACCCAGTCCTTTGAGTTGGTCAGTAACACAGGTAATTTCAACACATTAGAACTTTTTAATAAAATATTTTAAGAGTCAGCAGCAGAAGTGAAATTTCAGGGAAAAAACCCTTCAAAATTACCATCTGCATGTTATAGGAAATAACTTCTATAAATTTTGGTCCTGTTGCTCCTGTTTGATTCGTTGCTCTGAAAAAAATGATGGTTGATAGTACCTGTCTCAACATCATATGCCTTATAGGAGTAAATGGGTATCCACACCTCTACACTGAGACAAAATTCACCTATTTTGATAGCATGTATGACAATTTTGACCAGTATACATGAGAAAAGATTGTTTGTGTAATAAGATTAGGATGAATTCCTTTAATGAATTCAATAAAGTATTATCTCTCAATATAAGTACGTTCTGTGCTTTAATGCAATTCTGACACCATAAATGGTATGATCAAACCATCTCTGGTTTCTTTTATTTTAATTTTCTATCAGCTTCAAGAGGTATTTAGTTAATGAAGTTCACAGATTTATAACGACTCTTTAGACTACTTCATTGTAGGGACACACAGAAAGCGTACTCAGTATCTTAGTATTAGCAAACAGTTATCCAAGCAATTCAGTCAATACATGGTTTATTGTCTCTACTTTGTTGTATGTAGAAATATAGTAAAGTTCCTGTAGTATTTTCCAAAGCCATTATGAAAAAAACCTGAAACAAGTGTCAAAACTCTAATAAAATCAAATCACACAACAAAACAAAACAAATTCAAAACCACACTAAATTCTGAAAATTCAACTAATTAGTTAAACTTGTTGAGGAGGGAAGACTTTTGAAATGCATAAAACCACAAAGTTGCTTTCCTCCTCCCTGAAGCTTCCTCAACCTTGCTACTCCAGCATTAAAGTCCAAAGACAATGATTTCTATTCCTGCAAACATAATTTCCTGAAAACTTGCAAGGACCTTATAAGGATCTTAAAAGTGGAAATGGGAAAAAGCTATTACTTCCATTAATGTCCCACAGTTTTTAATGCTTACCTGTGCATTAATTTTATTAAATAAATTCATCTAGGTCTGTTCAGTAAAGAGTAGGTCTGTTTTCTGAAATCCTAACTAATAAATTAAGAACACCTGAAAGTCATACAGATCAGGACAATAATTCGAATTACAATGCAGACTGTTTATATCTGTACAACTACATGAACGCCCTAATACAGAACTGCACCTTCATGTACATTTTATATCACTGAATTTTATGCAAACAGTATGTGATGGTACTTTCAATCAGCATTAAAAGGTGATTTTTCCCAGGGTCTCAGAAGTACAATTACCACTGACTTCAAAACAAAAGGGAAATGGCCTGCAGTTCTGGAAAGCCGTCAGTCTTTTCATCTTACAAGCTAAACTCTCCTTCTGCAAATTGAGAAAACTATGAAAAACGAGAACAAGTATTTGCACAGGAAGATAGCTAGTTTTATTTGCTGTGTTAAATGAAAAAGATCCTTTTTAGATCATGACAGAACATGTCAGGGACGTTCATGCCACTTAACTTTGATTTCAATTTATGTATATGGATGCTGATGCCTAAAGCTGGGTATGAATATTCAGTCTTCATTATAGTAAGTGGTTTTCTTGTATTACATTAGCAGGAAAAGAAGGACCTCATAGCAAAAGAGTCACAGAAGTAAAAGAATAATTATAGCAATGATGGAAGCAACAACAACAACAACAAAAAAGGTCATTAAGAGACCTTTTGCATCTCAGTTTACAGATTTTGTTTACATTAAAGTGTTTTAGTGAGATTCAAGGTGTTAAGCCATTTTTTGCCCTGGCCTTTGAAATGATTTAGGAAAATTCTGAGACATAAACTAAGAGGCTTAGAAATTTTGGGGAACAGGTATTAAAAAGTTAATTTTAATCATGGTAGCAGTAAGTCTAGCTGTATTCTCCATTCTATCCACTGCAGTGTGCAATTTCAGTCTGTCATCATGCATCTTGTTCTGAGTGAAGCTTCACTATGTAGCATTATTCCCTTGTTCCTCATAATCACTCTTCCCTTAACATTCCTGCTGAACACGGCTGCCCCTCAGTATCTGTGGAATAACTGCTTATGTCCAAATGATTCTTATTAAAAGAGTTCAGAGAGCTAGTGTTAAAAAGTGTTCAAACTAAGCCAGATTATAGAGAGTGAATCAGGTTAGAGAGTGACTACATGATCAGCTAAATCTCATGGGAGCAACACTGAACAGTTTCCAACAGTGGGGGACGGGAGCCTATTCAGCCAGCTCAGCTGCTGCCAGAATAAAACGTGGGACACAGAGAAATGCCTTCATTCTTAGCTCTTCCTCCTTTCTTTGCTTTACCCAACATCTAGGATCCTAAAATTTTTACTGCTAATTCAGGCTGCCAACTTTCCTCAAAACAATTTTCCTCCAGCAGAACCCGTGTTCAGACTTGCAAGGCACATCCACATGGTAGCTAAAAAACCCCACCCGAACTAAATGTGCCCCACCACCCTTCCCCCAACACCACCTCAGCAAACCAGCAGTGAGTTTAAACACAGTCATCTTGACGTCCTCAATTCACCTTGTTATTGCACCTCCAGTTGCTGCAGCACAGATGGGATGCAACATCTCCCACTGTTTGGGGACTGCCCTTAAAGGTGAGCCATATGTTTTGCAATACCTAGAAACAGCAGGATAAGATAAGGAAATCTCTGCAGCCTTTAGGCAGAGTTGCTTTGATTTCACTGCTTTGTGCCCTGCCTCCTCCCCATGTCACTCCCCCTCCCTTTTTTTTGAGACAGAGCTTTTGTAATTTAATTTATCTGGGTTAAGCCTCCCGGAAAAAAAATAATCCAAACAAATACTGTGTGTGCATGTGTGTGTATGTGTGTGTATAATGCCTAGGAAATCTTCTATGTTATCTGTCTGTGTAACATTTTACCTTCCACTAGACAAATATATTTTTAAACAGTGTGGAATCAAAACAACATTCTCAGCATTCAAGACATTCTGTCATCACTGCCCATTTGTTGCCCTCTAGGTTTCTCTCAGCTGGCAAATTTCCCATTTAAGGAATTATCAGATTCATCTGCTTAGACAAGGCTGCAAAATAGAATGAAAAGCTGGATTATTCTAGAGAACTCATATTTTTCTTTCAGGGCAGAAAACCCAGTGCATGAGAGCTGAACATTAACAGCAAATGGAACCAATCTCTCAGATTTCACAGTTCTACCCCACTATACTCCGCAAAATCTAATTTTGATTATGATGCTACAATATTTATTTTACTTTTATCGTTTACCTCTTTAAATATGTTTAAGTGCCACTTATTATGTTAACCTGTTTTGGAGCTTTAAATATTATGTTCATATATGATGTTTATTTTTAAACTGTAGTTCTGGTAAGCATCTAGTGCATCCTGCTGCTTCTAAGCAATTTGTCATAAAGAATTACCAACTGCTTTGCCACCATTTTCCCTACAGCACATTCTTTGCAGGGTGAAAGCATAAAACAAAAAGGAGAAATAGAAAAATCAATAAATTGACAGTTTTCCACAGCAAGATGGCTCAGGATTTACTTGAGTGATGGAGCAGCTTTCACGACAGAGGCTGTACTGCAAACCATGTCTGTGTTTCTGGGCCCACTGGCTGCAGCGTCAGGATTTCTGGAGGGATATGCCATGGTTCTCAGTGCTGTAACACACTAAAACTCCACACAACCCTTTTGTACTGATGTGTGAAACACTACTTTTTGCCCCCTAGGTAGAAAGAAAACTGTGGTAAGATCTGCAGAAATGTCTCAACATCAACTTTCCTTACTGAGCAGAGAAGGTTTTGTTTTCTTGCCACAGATGTGTGAACTAACAAAATCTCCATCAAATGCAGGGAAGGGTTTCATGTGCTGAGCGCAGACACAGGTGTAGGTGCACCAAGTTAAGCAGAAGATGAACATAAGATAAATCCTAAGTGATTTTAAAGTGATTAACATAACTGCAAACTTATTACTGAGCCAGAACTGCTTTATGGAGACTACTGCTTTCCAGTATTGACACTAAACTACTATCTTATGATGTTCGCTCAAGTGAAAGTCTATTTCAAGGTGTTATATTATTTTAGCACAGTGATTAATCAATTTCTTTTTAAAGCATCCTCTGAGAGCTTAAAAATTCATGATTCACATTATTAGTATTCTGTACAGCTTTCCATATTTTTTGAGTGGTATGATTAAATTTATCTGTAGTTGCTAATGGTCACAATATGGCAAATGAAATATGAAAGTCACATCCCACACACACCCAATGGATGTCCTTAAAACATGCTGTGAATCCCAAACAAAGAGGACTGCAAGTGACACATCCTTTCTCTTTATTCTCACAGACTAGCCTGAATTTGCACTGTTTGTGCAAAAGGCAGACAGGATGGACTTGTGATACAATACTGCAAACGGAACAAATAAAATACTTCATTATATTTGTCACATTTTAAGGCTGGAAATTAGCCCAAAAACTCAATTGCGTTCAGATCCTACTGACTCACATTTTACAAGACAAAAAGTCATCCAAGCTTTGATGCTATGATTTAAAGGATACCCAAAAGCATGACGAACTTGGAAAAATGTTCCAGTTCATCACTAAATTGAAATGATTTTATACTAGGCTTGATACTGCCTTATTTATTTAGACTGCATGTTCTCATAGTCCAGGCTTGGCATCAAAAGATAGTGAGAACTACATTTTGCCATTCTGGGCATAAAGTATTAAACATTTATCAAAGAAATCAAAGTGACTGTCTAATAAGATTGAATCCGTCATTCATAGAAATTGCCAGATACACAGACCTACAAATACATTTTGGGTTTATTGAATGTAGCAAGACATAATAGCATGTAGTCTCATTAAAGAGCTGATAGATAAATACTGAGCCATCCAAAATGACAATTCTTCCTAAAACCCGATGTCATGCACCAAATAATTGGGAGATAGACAGTAACATAATAAAAATGGATACGAGCAGAGGAACATATCAAGGTATCTATTATTAAGTAATAGTATTATGATGTTCTAGCAATATAAACCATGGTCGATAGCTGAGTAATTTCTCTGTCGTGTGCATTGCAATGTGTACTCTGCATTGCAATGAATACTCTGGAAGAACAAAGTTCTTAATTAACCAAAAGTTAAATGATCTTGTTGTTTGTCCTTTATTATCTTTGTGAGCTGCTGAGCTATTCAGAATTGTGTAACCCTTTGTTCCAAAGGAGGCACTGATATGACTTTTCAGAAACACCACATTAAAAATAAACCATCATAAAAATTGCATTGTATTGACTCTGTGACCCCAAAAATGTGCTCTAGACTGTCACTGCCATTAAAAGGCAATGAATCTATTCTAATTAATGGGTGATCAGTTTTTTGGGTACAGGCATCCCTCCACCAATGCATTTCACTTCCTTCCTGTGAAAAGGGTGCTTAAATATTATCATCAGATGACAATGCAGACCCACCGTAGGGATAGTGAATGTGCACTTTATTAGGAGTCTGCTGACAGATGCAAACATTCTGCCAAATTCTGTAAAGCAGAAGCATGCCATTAATTTCAATATTTATTACTTTCCATGAAAGATAAGTGACTCAATATTGGGAAGGGCTTTACAAGGCCAATATTTCATCTCTGTCCAATGCTTTTTTGCTTTGTGATATGCCTGCCTATTATGAGACTAACTTATTCCAAAGAACAAATTAAGCAGCAAGACATGACAAGCAGTGCATTTGTATGCCATTTTCTTACCACCTGAGGCATGCTGCAACAGCTCAAGGCCAAAGGCTGAGCAACCCCAGCTATTCAATAAATGCAATAATAATCAAACTGAATGCACAGCATTGGGAGACTTATTTCTTCTACAATATAGAATTTATACATAGGACCAAGTGTGTCTGTGCACTTAGTGACTATTATTAAGTAGATGATACCATTGAGAAACTTTTTCTAACCACTGTTCTGAAAACACTAAGCAATACAAATGAAATGTGGATGTTTATAGACATTGTTCTACAATCAGACGATGCTTGTGAAATGATGAAATTACACCCTGGACTGTAGGTCCATTATCAGTTTAAAAATATCCATGCTGACATGTATAAATATTAAAGGGCTTGACAGCATAGGGCAGAGCAGAAAATCAGCCACTCTAGAGATTTAGCAACCGGTCTGTGCTATCCTGATCATGTACCAATTAATTAAGGTCTAGCTGTGGAAGCAACAGAGAATTAATTTAAAATAATTTATTTTTTCTAACAGCACTACCTCATCTCATTCTGAAGAGATCGTGCACGGACATGAGCTGTGCTACTGCAACACTGTTTACTTCACTGCTCCAGCTTTAATGGGTGAAACAATGACATTATTTAGGTTCCTGATCCATCCGCCAGTCACAGTAAAGTTCATCTCTTAAATAAACAGTGAGGCAAGCTGGCTTTAATTTGTGCTCAGCATATCAACAATTGATTTTTCCCATAAACTCACTCTCGTTTTGCTCTGCCTTATGACTGCACAGTCTGATCCGATTTAACCCTGGTGCAGAGAGCTGCCTTCCATCTATGTTCCTAAAACCGCCTAAGAATTACCACAACTGAGAATAAAAGATGTGAAGATCTACTAATGAGGTGGAAAGACTGGGCAATAAACTGTTTTACAGGAAAGCATAGCACTTGTTTCTTTCAGACATCTTCATTCTGCTCCGATGAATCTTAGTCTGCAAGGAGGAGCTATTTTTAAAGATGAAGATAATAATAATTTTAAAACCTGAGAACTAGCTTCTGGATTCTCTTTTCCTGTCTTTTCTACCCTACTTGCCCCAAACAAGGAAAAAAAAAAAAAAAAATCCGTAATTGAAAACTGAATATGAATATACATAAATAAACCCCAAATCCTTTAATAAACATCAGCACACTGGTGTTTTTTGTGCTCATTAGCAATGAATAATATCACATCCAAGCTCTTATGTGTTAAAGACAGAAGCATACTGCTCTGGCTGCCATTGCTCCCAATGCTGAACTACAACATGTTATCAAAAATCCAAACAAGGCTATTGTTACTTTCTGATTTAAGAAATCACATTCTATTAAGATGTTTCTTAAAGTTCAGTCCACACAAAATCTAACCCACAGTAAGAAATTAGAAGATGTGTTATTTATGTTCCAATTTGCATGTCTTATGAAGCATTTTAAATATCCTGTATTTCTCACAAAACACAATTCTGCATAATATACACATTATTTAAAATTATTTTAAATAACAAATTTAAAATTAAACAAACTTAGTACATCAAGTAAAACATCCACTTTGGCCAGTATCTCCTCTTTAACCATGACAAAAGTATCTATCTAATGAAGAATGCATGAATTAAGCACAGCCTACAGCTCTGGGACCTTCTCATGGTTCCAGTGCTGAGACACACCAGTGTGTGTTTTAGTGGAACATTAATGTGTAATCATGCTGTAGATTTGTGGCAGGCCTCACTGGCATGGTATGGAACAAAATACCTGTGCTTTTAGCTATCTCAGCTCTATTCGTTGACTACAACAATTTAACAAGTTAATATAATAACAAGTGAATACAACAAATTAAGTGTCCTTAGTTTTTCTATGTCTTGTCCCAAGTATGAAAAACATTCCATCAGCTTGTTCTTTTGAACCCAGCCCAAATCCAAAACCATAAAAACATGTAAATACTTCCACAATAAATTTGCACATTGAAGCTTTGCATGAGAACTGGGGTTTTTCACAACAAATGTGAAATCTTCATATACATATAGAGGTGATAGACCTGTAAACAAATAACAAGAAAATTGCTCTTGCATGTCTTCCTTTTTTGAAAATCCGACTTTAGGAATATTGTGCCTCTGGGTAAAATGATGTTCTTTTTATGTGAGTACAATCACTTGGCATTGTGCATAGAACACACCCAAAGAATGGAGTGATCTTGAGGACAAGCCTATCACTCACACATTCTTCAAATACTCAGTTTTTAGATTTCTATGAATTTCCTTCAAGCCAGGAGGACAGAAATGCTGGGTTATTACTGAACAATTATTGTATTTTGGAGATGAAGTACCAGTGACTTATGTTACAGCTTCTGCTGCTGCTGCTGTGCTGTCTTCCACTTTATTGTAGCTGAATAATTAAACACCCTTTAGTCCTTGTGACAGTCCTAGACTCAGCATGGCTGTTAATCAATATCACATAAAAGGGAATTAGGCTCAGGCAACTGTTGCACAAGGCAGGGTGGATAAGGCAACATGGAGAGAGATCTCCTCTTTCACACAGAAGACTGATTTTCTGTATTTTACAACATGCCCTACACCAAATGTGCACGCAGCATTGCGAACAGACAATACATATACAGATGTGGGAGAATCCAAATTAATCTCAGAGATTTGTTACGCCATAATGGCAATCGACAGTCACTTCTTCCATTCTTTCCTAAATTCCGTTCTTCACTTATGTTTGGGATTGAACAAAACTCTCAGCACCAACATATTTAAAGTACTCATTTTATAGGGAGAATTTGACTTGCAACCATTTCTGAGAATTTTATCATACGATTGCAAACAGAAAAAGTAAGCCAAAGGCATTTAATAAATACTATCTCAATTCTGCTCAGTGCAAAATATTTAGGAAGACTTATGTTTCCAACAATTTGACAAATTTTTCTAGAATCTCTAAAATCTGTCCACATGTTATATATTTTTTCATTATTTTCTTGCCCTGCAAAGAACCAACAGGTTATTAAGATCAACCCCACATTGAGAGTACAAACAAATGAAAGATTCACATGAAGAGGTGTAAATTTTCCCCCCAGTGCCCTGCTTGATGCTCAGATCTTCCCAGAGAAAAGGTGACAAAGTTCCCAAGTCTCTTCAACAACTCTTCCAATTCTGATCAAATATGCTAGTATTGAATTTAGAAACATCTTAAACTTCCTACCAGGCCAAGAAATTAACTCAAAAGTCAAACAGGTCAATTTCAGGTGGTTAAATAAATTAATTAATACAGATGATGACATCATCAAGCCATTGACATAGAGGTGGAAGTTTTCATGTACTCTTTACACTCCTCTGCTATTGATGACCTTTGACATTTTGTGTTTAAAGACCTGGTATTTATAAAACACACTAATTCAACTTTAACCCATGCACACTGTAAAAAACTCAGAGTAATGAGGAATAGTCAGCAATTCAAATGGAAAACACTTACAAAGTACCTGATTATTCCTGATACTATACTTTCTGAAGCATTTAGCTGAAATTCAATTATACAAAAAGCCAAAACAGTATTTTCCCTCCAATCCTACTGGTAACATGAAAAGAACTTACATGTTTTAGATCTAATTTATTACTTATTTCAATCTTTTTCTGTCTCACCAAGATTTGCCCCAAGCTTTAATAACTATGCTTCAGTTAGCATCTCCCTCAAAACGATCCAGAAAACATATTCCACACAGTCCACACGCATGAATCACGGAAAGAACAGCAAAACAACTTCCAACCAACCTGGGCTATTTAAGCTTGTCCCAGTCCCTTCCCTGGAACTGCTTAGCCTGAAGGAAGGCTGGCCAAGCTGTGGTTCCCAGGGGAAGAGATGCTGGAGTGCCAGAGCCCCGCTGGGTGCGAGGTGAGGCTCAGCAGGAGGGGTGGCCACGGCTTCAGCTGAATGCCCAGCGTCACCCACTCCTTCTGAAGGGTGCAAAAGCTGCCTTGCTGCTCTTATCTCCCCCTCCCAGAGCTCACCCACTTCGATTCAGCCAACACCCTACATGTTTTGTGGATCTTGGCCAAAATATCCTGGAGCTGCACAGCCATTTACAACACTGATATTTTCGAGGGTTTTTTCGGAGTTTCTTAGTATACACTGATTACTCTACAATGAAATACAATCGTTACACCAGGTCAATACTGCAACTTGCTTACCATGAAGCTGTGTCACATACATACCTAAGGAAGAATGTGTGCTAACTACATTTACTATTTTTACACACCATTTAGCTGGAAAATAATGAATGACCCCTTCTTATATACAGGGCCATATATTTTTTTTTTAATGGAAATTAAACGTCAATTAAAATGAAAAAAATTCCATGTTTTAAACACAATAGGATCTTTTCAAACAGTGTTTTACTCGTAAATAAAGGTTTATGTGAAACACACATGACCCTGTAAAGAGTTCAGCATTTTGAACCAATACATACAAGGGAAGATATCTAATTAGAGAAACTGACTATTTCTGGTCCCAATGCCCTCCAAGATTTCAAAACCAACACATCTCAGCCTCTCTTTCTTGGTTTTCTAATGAAATTACTAATTGCATGAAAGTAGGGGCTTTCCTGACTAGTAATCTCCCAAGCAGTTTCTCATCTTTAAGCTATTCACCAAATTGATAAGCAGAAATGAAGAAAAGCCTTTCACCTGCTGGAAAGGTTACATTTGCCAAATGTGGGTTTACTACCTTGTCCAGATCCAGGTACACAGTTAAATCTTCTCACAACTGGGCTGATGACTTTCTTGAAAACTCCAGCAGCAAATACCGAGTATTACTTTCATTGGACCAATGCAAACAACAATTCATCTGTTAGTATGTCCCAATTTTATGTGGGACTTATAGGTCATGATTTTGTATTTCATATTAAATTAAAAAAACCAAAAAACCTCTGTTCAGTTTCTAGTGAACATTCACATATTTTCTATTTAAGATATTCATATTGAGTTATGATTCAGCAGAATCTCCTCCTGATGTAGCAATTGCATGGAGTGGAAGCAGTGTGTCAGGCAATACTGCTAGACTTGCAGAAGGTTGATTAAAAAGTATGTCTTAAAAAATGGAGAGGTAAGGACAACTATAAAGAAGGCATCCAGAGAAATCCAAGCAAAAGACTAAAGACAAAGATACAGAAATAAATGCATAGCTCAGTTCCAGAAAAAGTTTACATTAGCAAACTAATCTCTCCTTCTGTAGGGTCACAGCCAAGTGTCATTCTATTTGTAATCTAAACTGAAGCCAAAAATAAATAGATACAGAAGTAATATTTAAAGTGCACGAATATATATATCTAATTGATTTTCTATGAAAATTTTAAGAGATGTTTAAATCCAAAGTAACTTTTGGAAACTGTCTTTTACAGAAATACCAATTCTTGCTTAAGTTTGGATCTTCCC
Organism: Dasyornis broadbenti; assembly: GCA_013397935.1. Lineage (NCBI taxonomy): Eukaryota > Metazoa > Chordata > Aves > Passeriformes > Dasyornithidae > Dasyornis > Dasyornis broadbenti. The sequence goes on from VZRN01006015.1 coordinate 1,771,337, forward strand.
TAAATGCCTTTATTTAACCCAAATGACCATAATGTCTAAAATTTAGCTCAGTGTACAAAGAGCTTCCATTGAAACAGACTGCCACACAGACTGGTCTGTTAAACAGAAATCTTCACCCCTCCAGACAAGTTTTCCTCTGACACCTTCCTCTTTTCTGTATTACAGAGGCTTTGTCTGGGACAGGAAACTGCATGAGATGAACCTTCCTTTAATTAGGGTGGATTGCTATGCCAGGAGTCAACAAATATGTAACACCAGTGTGACCACTATAGTTGTCTTTGTCTTGAAGGTCTATTTGTTTGCCTCCAGATTGCACTAGAACTCAGCTGCCTTAATTCCCCATATGCTATTCACCTTCTCATTACACTGTGTGCCAATTCTTCACACTAAAAGTCAGAAGATTATATATAGAAGTATAGAAGATTTTTTTAAATTACGTCTCCAACTTACCAGCTGTCAAACTCTACTTGACATTTACAATAGTGTCTGCAGAGTAACCTGTATCCCAGTTTTTTCCACTATGAACTGCCCTTGCTTTTACTTTATAAATTCACTTTCTTTATATACTCACCATATAAAGGTTATCCTTTCCTGTATATTTTTATATTATGGCTGAATTTGAAATTAGAAATAGAGAAACAGTACATTCTTTATGACGAGGAAGAATTGCATAATTTGTACTGAACAAATCCTCTTCATTTTGATAGGCAGAAGGCATATTCTTCCCTTTCTGTTTAGGCATTCAACTACCACTTTGGACTTCAGGGAAAAAAGCTACACTAAGTTTTCCATGAAGATTTGCTATAGACCTCTGCTATAAAGTAAAAGCTATATCAAGCAACCAACAGTCAGCTTAAATCCCAAATGTTTTCATGTTTTGCATTTAAGCTTGGATGATAACTTTGGTCTTTTTCTTTACTGCAAGCTCTCAACAATAAGCAGTCTCAAGAGATGAAAATAACTTCTTAATCTGAAAATCATATGGAAAAAATCAACTGCCTTTAAAAAAGTTATAAATGTCTGGACAAACTTTTCCCAGATTTTCCTTCTTCAGCTACTTAATGAACATATGGTTATTTATAATGTGAGTTACACTTGTAGTATTTCAAAAATCAGTTATACACATGCCTGGAGCTACTCAGCTCCTCCCTACTGACCTCACTCAATACCCTTCAAGCATTGTTTGCTTTGGCACATCTTCAACAGTGAACCCATGTTCTTATTTCGGTGTCTTCTCTCTGCTTTAAAAATTTTACCTTCGTTTTCTTCTCTTAGCAAGTACCTTACAGCAAGTTATTTTAATTTCAGAAAGATCGTAACATCAGATATCAATTATGACAAATAAAAACCTAGGCAAGCAGGCATAGCTGATTAAAAATACATATAAAATGAATGCAAGCTCAGCTATATCTAAAACTAAGTATTTGACGGACAATAAGAAGTAATTATTTAGGTTAGTGAAATGTAGCAGAAGCTAATAGCTGGGTTGATGTCTTTTTGACAGATACAACAGAGAGGTGTCCAAGGGCGGCTCGTCTCCAAGTCAGGAGACAGACACTGCTGGTGCGTGATACCCCTGATCGATGACACTCTGCCCTGGGAGGAGAGAGGCCATGGGCTCTTAGGGAGCACCTAAGCCTTGATCAGGGATGGCTCCAAGGTAGACACCTCTGCTACTTGAAATCTGGGTAACCCACAAAGTTAGGTGAGATGACCCCACCCAAAAGAACCTATGTTCTAGACTAGAAATACAGTCTTCTACTTTTCTGTCTCATGAATGTATGCAAGTGTGTGTGTGTGTTTTGTTGTGGTTTTTTTCAAAGAAGAGGAGTTAGGCAGCATCGCCCTGAAAATCCAAATTCATCTTCTTCCATGTTTATACAGTTTATCTACCTATGGGGTTTAATGTAACTTTTCATATAAATACAAATACTTCTCATATAAATATACTGATTTATTAAAAATGTCTTCCTGTTCAATAGATTTAATTCCACCCAGTGTATCACTTGATAAACAGCAAAACTGACAGGGTTTTATTTGACAATCCACACAAACTGTAGATGTAAAATGTCTATCAAAAATGGCAGGGTTTCTCACTCAACACTTGCAAGTACTCTAGTACACTGGTTTTTCTACTTTTGAATTCAATTCTGCAGTAAAGAAACCAAAAGAAACCACTGACTGAAACATGATTGTTGCATATAAACATGGCTTCAACTGAAAAAGAAACTGCTAATTTCTTGCATTTCTTCTTACAGTATATGGAATTACTTTTTGTTTTGGCTGTTTCTATTCACTGTTAATTACATTTTATACCTCATTGGGGGATTGCATGCAGCTCTGTCTTTGACTTTCTTATTCTCCACGCACAAGGGAATCTCATTCAAAACTGATTTTAATTATCACTTATGAATAGGTACTCTGTGCTCCAGACTTGCCTCTTCTATACTGAAGACCAGAATCCTTATTCATTTCTGATGTGATCATTGTCCAGCATAATTCTGAACACTCCTTCTTCCTTTGCTCTGCAACCCTTATTGCTACACTACTGCTACTCTTAAGTACTGTCAGCCTCACAGTCATCTTGTTTGTCACACAGAAATGCAACCCTTGATAATATTCCCTTAACCTATACATTTGGAAAAATCTCCAAATTTATGTAAGTGACTTTATTTTTCAATAGAATCATAGAACAGCTTGGGTTGCAGGGGACCTTCAAGAACATCTTGTTCCAAACCCCTTGCCAGGGACAGGGTCACCTCCCACTAGACCAGGTTACTCAAGGCCTTCTCCAACCTGGCCTTGCACACTTCCAGGCATGGGGCATCCACAGCTTCTCTGGACAACCAGGGTCTATTTTTAAAATTTCTTTTTAAAGTCTTTCATAGCCCTTCTCAACCTTCTTTATCTTTTCTCCATGTCAGTGCCCTTTTTTACTTACTACATTTCTCAACAATAATATGCACGTTCTTTTCATGCTTTCTCTGCTATTGGGAAAATGTTTCCTATAAAACATCCATCAAGTTACTTCACTAAGGTCCTTCATATTCTTCAGAACTGTAGAAAAGATGAATGTTTTCTATTAAAAACATTACTTTGGTAAGAAAGCCGAAATATGCTATTCTAATGAGAAAAAAATCACTTCTTAAATTCAAACAGATTTGAGATGTTTTATTCCTTCAGGTATGCCTTAAAAAATGAATGGGAAGAATGGCTATAGTTAAGGGAGTCCAGTCACTTGTCACTGAATCTGTTCAGCCTACCAGTGTTATTCCAGATTCACATCCTGCAAATTCGTTCTGGATTTGAAAGTCAAACAGATTTTGTTATGGGTAACCAAAGTAATCACAATTTTCCACGTAAAAATTTTTGTCACCACACCTGTTTTAATTTCGTCAACATTACAGAGGCAGCCAGGATATGGTTTGGCTCTACACTTGGAATTTAATTAATGATCTAGTTGATGTCTGATCCAGAAGATTTAATTTACAATTCCATAAGCACTTTTGCATGAATAAAAAAGCAGTAGACAGGAGTTCAACCCATTAAAACATAAAGAAAGTGGGGATATGATCCACAGAATCAGAGATGAACAAATTAATCTAGAGTACAGGCTTTCAGTTTTGTAAAATACAATTTTCAGTGTTTAACTTTTTGTATTGCATGCTCACCTGAACACAACATGATTCCTTGCTTGTTCATGTTGATACTGTGACTGATTTTACTGTATGTTGGTAAAAAAGCAAAACCTGTAATTATATCAGAGCTTTATATTTTACAGCACCATGAATCTCTTTGAAAGTCTGGTCTCTTGAACACGTTCACATCCCGCTGAGCTGCTGAAATCAGGTTACTCTTGGTTATTTCACATTTACACAAACTCACTGCCACCAAGGACAGAAATTCCAAGGTGTGCTTCATGAACCTCTCCAAACAAAAAGTCCTTCTGCCAGATGTTTTACACTTTTATGTGTTTTGCTAAGAAAAGCTACACAGTCTTGAAAGCTTTCTAACTCAGGCAGCTACGAGCTATAGGTGGAATTTCTACAAAACCATGTTCAACTTTGTGAGAAAGGCTTTTGATCATGGCCACTGGAAAAGACAATAGCCTGCTAATTTTCTGTCCTCTGCTGTTCCTCAAAATTAAGATTAGATAACCAATCCTCCTCCAAAAAACAAAACCCCCCAAACAAACAAACAAAAAACAAAAAGGAGGGGAACCAGGTCCCTATCAGAGTATTATTTAGGTAAACCTCTGCTATGTTTTTATTAGGTCACAAGGAAAACATCAAAGTAAGCTTTAAACTATGCTTCTATAATCTCTTTTGCCTCACTCTCAACTTTACAGCTTATTTAAAAGAAACTGGAGAAAAAGCTAAGAGCAAGATTGGAATGACACCTCAAATAATATCCGCATAATCACAGTGGATTAAGGAGACGTTCCTAATGAAGTTACTTAGTTTTCTCTTTCCTCCCTGAGTTAGGAGTTTTTTCCCCCGTTTGTCCACTTCTCCAAATTCAGCCATAAATGATCAATCTCTACAAAGATGCATTGTTTCTTCTATTATTTCCTCATCATTCGTACTCGAAGATAAACATGTAACTCAACTGGCTTATGTCTTCCTAAAACATAGTGGTCAAGATGAAGAAATAAATCCATTGAGAAGACTGACTATAACCTGAATAATTAATAAGTGCCGCGGACATTACCAAATACAAAATCATATGACAAGATCATCATATTGTCATAATTGTAACCCAGACACTTGGTTTGCTACAGGTTATGAGAAGGCTTGTGCATGGGCAGGAGCTGTTGGATTGGGGGGAGATTTTGTTTTACTGGGGGTCAGTTATGGAGATTGCACAGTGAGGAGAATCATTGGGACACACACAAACACACTTCCCCTCCTCCTGGGATGCTTGTTTGGGTTTTAAACAGGTCGCTCAGAACTAACACATATGAAGACACAATAATTTAATGAGGGAAATTCCTTAATTTAAATTAGCCCCTTCTTAATTCAGAGAAGATGACTTCTAACATGTGAGCACAAACTTTTCTCTTAGAACCAGGCTGTTTCTTACTTTCAGTTAAAATGAATACTTTATTCTATAACTTTACTCAAAAAAATTCTTCTCCTAAAAAACTGTGTGCCATATTTTCAGTATATGTATAAGACTGGGTGACTGAATTGTAACAGCTTTTAGCACATGAAAATCAAAGCTTTTTATGCATTGCAGTGTATTTCATAATATGATATATGACCAACATTTACAAAATATAAGAAAAATTACCAATTTATATCCTATATTGCCAACCAGTGGTTTCTTAATGGTACTAAGAGAAAAAAGATAATAAAGCAAAGGAGTATCAAAACCACTGAACAGCAATTGTTGTGGCCATATTGAAACACGGAACACCCAGGGTTGATAAAATTCCTTATTTTGCTGCTCTGTCTCCAGCCCCTGGTAAAACCTGCACACACATGTCAGACTCCTTTATTCTGGAAGGATAAGAGTAGAAATGACAGGGTATCTCTTATCTATGCGCTATGAATTCACTAAAACAAGACCATCAGGCTCCTTCTGAAAAACTGGTGGAAAGAGTGTTTTTCCAGAACCCAAACTTGTTCAAAATATATTTTTTCTCAGGTTGCAATGGGCTTGGTACTTTGTCCTGTTAATTCCTCACTGGTCACTAACACTTGCATCAACTGAGAGATGAACATAGGCCAGGAACAATGTCTAAAATGGTGTTATTTAATCCTGGTACTAATGGATTACAACAGCAGCACTGGTTAACACCTCACCGCAGTTTGGGGCCGTACTGTTTTGTTTATTTTGATAAAGACAAGCACATGCACACAAGAGCTTCCCCAGCCCCACACCACTTCAAAACAACGACAAGAACAATGACAAAACAACACAAGAAAAAACAAAGACTATAAAAAGACAAACACTGTAACAAAGTACCAATCAGTCTTACCCTTCAACAAAGCGAAACCTTAATCAAATAATAAATAAGTAACCTAATATCTCCTTCTGCCTTAATCCTTCCCCATTCCTTGCCAACCCCCACTTCCCTTGAAAACCAGATGGCCCAGCAATATGCCCTAAAGGTCAACAGATGCACCATGTCTTTGGATGAAGAAAAGGTATATAATGTCTTTAATAATATTTCCAGATGATAAAACTAGAAAATACAAGATGAAAAAAAGCACCAAAAAATCCACAGCAAGGAAAAAAAGCAAGCCCAGTTACTGTGTTAAAATATTCAAGACACCGATGAAAATAAAAGCCAAGTAGTGAACTCTTATTAATGCTATGAATAATAAATAACAAGTGAAAAGAAGATTGATGTTAAAAAAAAAAGTATTATAAGAAATTACATAAAGAAAGGACACTAGATAACTCTGGGGACTGGTAATGGATATGGCTGCTTATTTGTCATGGCTGTCAAAAGTTATGAATTTCAAGATTTCCATGCATTTAAAAAACGTGCCCCTGTCTTTTGGCTTCGCAGGACACTGTGTCAGTGGGTGAGTGGATGAACACATTCATAGGTGAACAAACAGGTGAACAATTTAGCCTGGAGTGGGTTGGCTGAGGCTGCACTCAATTCCAGAGATGTATGTCTGGAGAGACTCGAATTATGGATTAAGCTATTCCAGATTTTCACTGGTGAATCTGACGTCCAAATCCAGGTCTGTGAGTCTTAATGTAAAAACTTATTCTAGTGACGTTATTGTGTCTGTTGCTGTCTGTGTTCTACTACCAGATCAAACTTGTCCAGTTTAACAATAAAAACAACTTTTTAACTGCCAAATTTATCAGAAAGCCAGGCAGATACCTTTCCTCAGAACATCCATGACAAAGTATTTCATTCTGCTCCCTAACACAATTGGGAAGTCATAAAGGTTTTACCTTTTTTGCATGGGTATGATGGTGATTATTACAGACAACAATATGACTCCCTATGTTGGATACCAAGACTGAACTGCATTTTAAGGCTTAGTAACTGAGGTTCTGTAACTTACTACTTGTAAAAAGAGAGAGGTATATTTATGTAGTTATTCTAAGCTCATGGCACATAAAAAGTAGCACAAATTAACTCAGCACTCTTTCCTCAACCTTGAATAACTTTTTCTCCCAGAGTAACTTGCTCAAGTGCTCCTGCAGAAGATAAGGGGCTAACGTGTATGTCTCAAACACCAGTAGCCGTGGAGCCAACCAAGGATTGTTGGTGATAACCACCAAGGATTGCTGGTAATAACCCTGAGAGAAGGAAGAGGATGTGGCTGGAGAAGGAGGCCATAAGGAGGTAGGGCAGCACTTTCCTGGGACAAACGTCCTCGTTCTGGCTTGGCGAGATAGCACAGCACAGTACAGCACAAGCACAGGGATGAGGTCAAGAAGACATGGACCATGACAGGGGATCAAGCCTGCCAAAGACACCTGAAGCTCTCTGACACATTTCCGGAAAGGTCTGGAAGAATGGATTGCACATGATAGCTAATTTGCACAGAAAACGAGAAACTTACCTCCAAAGTGAGGAATCTGATCATTAAAAAGGCACCCAAAGAAATCTGGGCACACATGCACCTTGGGATCCTGGCCACCCCATCAGCTGGATCGATGCTGGAACCAGGACTGGTGATCTCTTTCTTCCTTCTTTACGTCCCATATTTCTCTCTACCCCTCTTTAATTCATTGCTGTGTCTCTCTCTTCCCTCTTGCCCCACCCCTTTATCCATACTCACTGCCATGTGTTTATACCAGGAGATAAGGGACTAATGAATGTCAATTTCTATGCCAGGTATCTAATTAACTAATAAAACTTTGTAAGCTTTTACAGAGCCTCTGACTTCTGTCACTCCTTTTGACCACAAGCATCTACTTGGTACTCCCTTCTTGAGTGTTCCTTGCTCCTTAAGGGCAGGACACCACAGTCCTTAGGTTAAAACTCTATGCCCTAGGAAGAAAAAGAAAAAAATAAAATAATAATAATAAAAAAAAAATTTTAAAAAAATCAGTTTTATTTCCTCATGGGTTCAGAATTATCAGAAGTACCAACCAACAAAACCTGTCCCAAGAGCAAGCATTAATAAAGCCCCCTGAGTAGCTACATTATAAGAAAAGTGGCCTAATTTTACTTAGATTTATGCTGCCTTTTGAAATGAAGTTTTTTCAACTTGTACACAAACAATATCATAAAGCCTCGTCCTATCTGAAACTACAACCCAACAAATCAAAAAGCCTTTGGCTATCTGCTGCTAACAGCACAAGCCACATGTGGATATGCCACTGGGGCCAAAAGGTTTTAAGAACCTTTAGCCTTGGAAAGGTTTCAGCCGTGCAAAGTAGTTGCCACCAAAGCAAATGATGGAGATAGATGGTACTTCACTGATAACAGACAGGCAAGGACAAATAACATACCCACTTCAGCCTAAAGTCTGGTGGCCAGAGTTTAAGTAGATCTGGCCTTCAGATCTGAGGACCTGTGTCCATCAGAAAGCTGCTTCTGGCCCAGCAGAGATGTCGTGCATACAAGCAGAAAGTGTTGCTTTGCCATCACGGACCCACTGTCTTCCCAAACACCCCTAGGTACAAAGGTAGAAGCAGCCACGGTTTGGCAGACATGGCCTCTGCTGATATTTTTTCTGGCCATGATACTTTGGAAGAGGGTTTACAAGTCCTGAAGATAGTTTTATTTTCCTCTTCCCCCATCTATAGAAGGCTGAACACATACAGTATCCTATCACTTCAAAGCCCAGCTAGCACAGAAGCCAGAGGAGATACACGTCAGACTCAATACATCCTAGAGTAGGATTGCAAGTGTATACTCTATTTCAAGAAAAAAATGGAATAAAGTGCTGAAAAATTAAAGCTATTAATATGAATAATTTTATATATTTTAATAACCCCACCACAAAGACTGAAATCTGTAGAGAGACTTCACTAGATTTTTTTGTGTGAATAAGGAATAACCATCATTACGCCAGTGGAGCAGCATTACAAGCTAGGAAAAGCCTATTACTGATGAAATTGAAAAATAAAGCAGTGTGTGTGTCAGCCCAGCAAAGCAAGCTGCTGATTTCTAGGTATGATTGCTTGGAAAGGGAGAAGCTATATGAGAATAAAAGACTGTGAAAGCTGCTCCATTTTTAGAACACAGAGAATGCAAAATTGTAAACATTTTACAGTGGGTCAGGTTTGGTACCTAACACTGGCAGCATACCAATCACGCTGTGTAACAAAAATGTCAGCAGAAATCCCTCCAAAGCAGCTCCACATTATCAGTCCACTGAGATATTTATTTGGCAAGATAGAACATCAATAACATTATCTTGTAAGTTTTCTATTTTTAAAATATTTGGAATTGTATTATATGGCCTAACACTCAAACCACTTTGTTGCAACATTTTAAAAAAAGACAAACAGAAACTCCTGGCCTCATGTGAATTATTTATTCTTCTCTTCAGAATTACAAGCCAGTGAATATCAGTATAAAGAAACCCAGAAGCATTGAATCCAGCCACCTGTTTTCAAGATACAACAGGAGACAGGAAGCCTTGATCAATAATAAAGTATCATTATTTGTATTAAACTGCTGCTTAGGAATGCTAATTGTGATTCTTATATTAAAGATTTAAGATTATATAATGATATTATATTATATTATTAATGATACAGTTATAATGCATTATATTTTATATTATAGCTAAAATAGTTAATTATATAATTATAATATTATAATAATATACGATTATTTGTTACGATTACATTAAAATCTAGAAAAATCCAGATAAAAAAGAGACAAGATAGTCTTTGTCCCCAGAAGTTATAATTTAAGAATAAAATCAGAGATACAGGATGGATTCTGTTAGATGAAAAGCATAACAAAGCAATGAATGCTTCTCCAGGCCACACTGCAGAGGACATACCCATAGAAGCTTCAGTACTGCAGGATATGCTCTGTTCCAAAATTTTTCCTTTAGTAAAGTATGACTGGCCCAGGTAAAGAATTGTCCTAAAGGCACTGTTTTGTTAACCACGCTAACTTGGGCTTCTGTACAAAACCCCCACTGTGAGGGGCTGTTACAGCCAATAAACAAACACTGCTCAGCATTTTCAATGCAATCATGTGTTCTTTGTTTTAAAGCAGATACCTCCTAGAGTCACCTGATCAGCCTGTCGCACTCTGCCCACATTCATATTGTCATAGACCTTGTGGGATCATCCAAAACAAGGGACATAATGAAAGCAAGCAGTCAGGTAACAAGTCTGCTCCAAAAAAGCACTGCAGTGGAGCCTTGCTCAGAGAGCTTCCATGCTGGCACAGCAGTATGAAACAGGTATTCTTTCCAAAGGGCATTTCAAAACAAAACCTGCAGTTGTCTTTCCAGTTCCATTTTCAGACTCTTCTGCTCCAGTTGTTAAAAAAGAAATGACTAATAATAAAAAATGTGAAGCAAACGGTAGTATCTCCTACAAAGAGTATTCCTCCTATTCCTTTGGTACACACACATTTTGAATGTGCAGTTCTTTGAAAAAGCCTTGTTTTCACCCATACAAAAAAAGGCTATCTGGACAGCTCTAGAAAATACAAAGGAAAGACAGTGAGAGTTTGATTCACAAGAACACATCTTTTGTTTAATATTGGTACAGCTGCAGTGTGAAGTGTTTTTCCTGGGCTTGCTGTGACACCAAAACAGCACAGCTGACCTCAGGAAGAGGGAAACAGCTACATGGGCACTCTCCTGTCTCCAACTGATGTGCAGCGCAACATCCACAGAAACAGAGCTGCTCCAGAACAGGTTTGCCAGTGCTTTGTTTAACTTAGAAAGAGGGAGCCCCAACCCTGGCAGTGTTCAAGGCCAGGTTGGACAAGGCTTTGAGCAACCTGCTCTGGTGAGAGGTGTCCCTGCCCATGGCAGCAGGGCTTGGGACTAGATCGCCTTTGAGGTATATTTCAACCCTTTAACATTCTATGATTCTATTACAAAATGAAGAGAGTACGCTACCTTCTATGTGGACTGCCAAAGTTGTGATTATGCTCAAAAGCAATATTGGTCCTGCAGAAAAGGCTTATTACACTATTGTTTAAAGGGATGGCAGGGACGAAGAAGAAAAGCCAACTCAAGGGAATACAAGAAACCTATGTATATCAGTGCCACAAAACTGATATTGCCAATAGTTACCTGAAAACAAAGCTCTGACAACACTGCTTGGAAGCTGGTAGGAAAGCCCACAGGTAAAGGCAATGTGCTTGGCTCTGACTGGAATTTTTGTTTGGGTTTTTTCTTTCCCCCTACTCTTTTTTCCACTCCCTTATTACCATAAACAGATGCAGATGATTGTGAGCCTGGCTGTGAAGAGCTGTAGTAGTTTCAGCCCAGATAGTCCCCAGGCAGGACCTACCAGGCAGAAGGGGTTACACGATCCCAGGCCACTGCAACCACAGGGCTCACAAGCTGGATTGCATTTGCTTGAGCACTTGATGAAGGATTAATCCCAGCCAGATAAGTACAACAGATAATTGTCACATCTTAAACCAGCACAGCTAAATCTACCAGAGTTTATGAGACAGTAGTTTATATTAAAGGTCCAAATACCAAAGAAGCTAATCACTCCTTTTAAAAGACTTTCCATTATATTCCAAGTAAGTGGCCTTCTTACTCTCTTAAGAGTTTATAATTCCTTATGCCACTTCTGCCTTTTCCAACAGGATACTGTGGGAATGGATTCATTAAAGCATCATGATAATTTGAAGAATGGAAGGAAACAAACTGCTGCTAAAAGCTAGAACAATTTGCTAAAAATTGTTTTCATTATCCCACTTAATAATGGGATAATGCTCTTTAACAGCAGAGAATTTTGTAGTGGGTTATTCAGGGGGAATTGTTTTGTGCAGATCATTTCTGTATTAGTATTAAAACCTTTCTGACCTCGAGTTAGTTCAATGTAAGGGCTGCATGCATTTTTATTTCATGGCACATAATGTCTGCTCGTAATGCAATGCTGTGTCACTCAAACCATGAGAAAATGAAGAAGTCATTTTTAGAAGCACTAAATACTTAAGGAAACAACACTTCATTCATATATTAACTAAAAAGCAAGTGATTTGAATACCTCAGAAGACAAATTGCAAGCCTGAAGTCTCACCTTGTATATACATGCATTTATATGCATATATATGGAGAGAGATGTGTGCATGCTCCCCTGCCTGGGCAGGGCTCCCTAGGAGCATTGCTGAGGGTCTGGAAAGGCTCCTTCCCACCCCTCTTGCTGCTGAGCTCAACGGCAAACCTGCAAGGACTAATGCCAGGCAGCTACCTGGAAAGAAAAAGGATCCTTCATAGCGTATTTATAAATGTTAAATGGCAGGGGAAACTGCTGAGAGATTCCTGAAGCTCGGATCCTCATTTTCTCCTGCGAGGCCATCCCTGGGACACTGCTGGAAAACAAGGCAGCCATTTTCTCATAAGCTGTTACACTCAGCAAACCAGACTGAAGTGCTCGATAAGCTGCTGTTCTCTTCCTGCAGCGAGCGAGGGGAAAAACAACCCATCACCCATAAACAGGTACAACCACAGCCATCTCTGCGCTCCTGCTGTGAGCCTCAGCAGGCACCGAGAGGGCCAGGGAGGGAGGGGAGGAGGGAGGAAGGGAGGGATGGGGAGGCCTGGATGCAAACACATCCATATTCCTGGGCTGCACTACCCTTCATCTGTGCAAAACCTTATGGATGTGTGGCATAGTGCTGCTTGCTCACGGTTTTGTGTTTCCAAAAATAAACTGCCACTGTGAGAAAATACTTGGCTTTTGCAGAATCTGTGTGTCTGAGATACTTCCCTGTGTGGAAAAAGCCTCCAAACGTTGTGGTTTGGAGGATGGAAGAGTGATTTTTAACTGCATTCCGCACATGTATACATGCACCTGTATGCACACACATACATGATGCAATTTTCATAGGCAACATGGCTGTAAGTAACCCCTCTTACACGTAAGTAACCTCACTCAAATAATTTTTTAGGGAACCAGACTGTCAAAACCAGTGAGCAGCCCTACTCTGTATAGCGTACAGATCGGGATATTCAGTATAATAATTTGATAATAGAAAGGTTTGTCCGTAGGTGTAAATCAAGAAGTCATGGTCACATACTTAGGTTTATTTCCCTCTTCTATTATAATCCAGTTTCTCATCATTTTTGTAAACCTCCCTGTTTTACAGCAGTGTTTTGAAACTGGGATAAAGAAATCCTGGGAGATGCCTTTTCAGTCTCAGCAAAAAGTGTTCAGACTTAGCTATGCTCAAAGCTGATGGGGAAAAAAAAATCCCACAAGTTACATCAACAGAGACTACTAAAATCCATCTGCTGGAGTCCCCCGCTACTCTATGCATGCTGCCCACCCAGCCCTGGCTCTTCTTTTCAACACAAAGTCAGGCTCTAGCCAGACCCTGGTGGGCAGGCAGTCCTACCAGAACACCCAGCCAGGCTCAAAGGAAGTCCAGGAAGTGGGGGACATGCCCACATTTGGCCTCTTCCAATGGCTTCTGCTTGGCTGGCCTGATTGTGCTGAACGGGGCTTCCTCCATCTGGATGGAGGCTTCCCAAACAGAAGGTGATTCCCTGAAGCCATCGAAGTCCCCAAGCCTCAAGCTCAGTTCAACCCACATAGGGCCTGGCTTGGCTCTGCTGGTACAAAGGCATATTTAATTCATTACATCCAACTCAGACATCTCTTTCCAGTGGCTGGTCTGTAAGAGACAGCAGCACAATCCCATTACCTGAGGTAATCATTTCAATCAGCTTTAAGGAATTTTGTCACAGAGTATCAGTGGCCAGGAATACCAAAGCTAGGACTGATGTCAATACTGTGTGTTTTTAGCACTACACCTAGGAAGTTTCCTTTCTCTGCAGAAAACAGGAGAACAGCCAAAGAGGTGTCACACAAATGAAAATGCTATTAAGACTGTAGAAAACCGAAATATGAGAAAAGCACACCTGAGCTGTCAAAATCGAAGGCAATGCCTCTGCTTTGCTTTTTCCAGACAGGAGTACATCTTGCTCTGACCTCTCCCTTCCTATTGCCTGCCTTCCCAGACAATCAGCAGCTCCCACCACCACCCACTGTTGCTACCACGCTGGGCAAACAGCAGCGGCTGAACTCAGCAACACTAACAAGGCAGTTCTTGCCCCAGTACCTGCTCCAGCTCTTGAGCATAAGCATTACATTTGCCCCTGAAAACTGTGCATTTGCACTTTCACCCATGCTCACTAAAGGCTGTTAAATCAAAATGGTTTCCCAACACATTATTTCTAATACTGCAAACTCTGTAACTGTTTCCCAAAATTACTACATGACACGATGCTTTGCAATGAGCCTAATGTAAAGGATGGCTGTACACCGAAGATGATTCTGGCCAGCTTTGTAAGACAAAAAGTCAGAATAAACGTAAGTAGAGCATCAGTACTTAAAACGTGATGCCCTCATGAGTCATCAAAACTACTGAAACATAGCCCTGTTCTACATGATTAGCTGGTGAAGAACACATTCGTTCTGTGGCCATTGATTTTTACTGGGTAAAGTAATAAGTCTTGGTTTACTGCCACATATTCATGCACCAAGGCATTTTTCAGTATCTTTTATTTTGAAATGCAGGATAGCCTAAGTCTCAGAGTAGAAAGTCTTCTCACTCCACTAAAATTCAAAGTATGTAAAACCACAGCTCTATCAATCATGCCATCTGTGCTAAAAATGCCATTCTTTTTTTTTTTTCTTGCCACAAGACTATTATATCATATGCAGGTGGTAACATCTAAAAATATATTACAGAAGATATATGTGAAACCAGACTACTCATTTTCTTGATCCAAACAGTAAGCAGAAATGAACCCATGCTGAACTAGCTCATACTCGTGGCAGTGGAGGCTTCTCACTAGACCTGCAACCCTCGTGCTGAAAACGAAGCGTGCAGTTCACTACACCTGTTTCTTACCATCCGACCAGATAAAATGGCTTCATCTCTTCCAGGAAGGAAGGAGTTCAGCAGTGGATTGAGGAGTCAGACAAGCACCATATGGGTAGAAGAGACGGGAAGACAAAAGTGAGAGCTGAACCACCTCTCTCAGAGGCAGCAAGAGTTACATTGGCTCAGCTGTGTTGTCTAATCAAGTATTCTAAATCAATTAAGAGTGAAGCCAATTTGTACACATGAATCTTTGTATTTATAAATGAACTTGAATATTCCACAGTAGTATTCCATACGGTTTATTTCCTGTAGTACATGGACAGAAACCAAGGACTGGCTGAGCTCATTAGCCATGAAAACATGCTGTTTTATCAGGCAAGCTTTTGTCCAGCAATACAAAAAATGAGCAGTGAATGGATGAACCCTTCCTGCCCTATAAAACAATGGTTCCCCGTGCAGGAATGTCAGTTAATGCCGGTTAACAGTAAACATGCTCTCTCAGTTGTTTGGAATTGTCACCAGGTTTGTAAATAGTTTTCACACATCTTCCCAGAATACTACATTTCTCACAGGTTTTAAAGAAAACAGAAAGCCACTTTCTCTGCCTGGAGAGTATTTTCCCAGGTTTTCGTTTGGGTTGTGATGCTCAAGCAGAGCAAGGTGGCTGCAGACACTTGCAGAGGTGATTCTCCACAGATGCCTTCCTCACCTCTCCACACAAGGGGCCAAGTCTCTCATCATTCAATGGCCTGGGACAGTGAAGCATAGCCTGTCCTAGGCAGACCTGATCTGGCCATGGTTTGCTTTAAAAAGGTGCACAGCAAAGTGAAGCATTTCAGCAGTGACTCAGCACTGTGTATTAATAGCCAGACTAAGCTTATTTAAGAGCCTTTGGTTGCCATGTGTTGAGGACAGACTGTCGAGCTGGCTGGGAGCTCATCGCACATCTTTCAGCACAAGGCAGCAGAATGACAGAGCTGACAGTATCCTGAATGGGAGCACAGCTCAAGGAGAAGGGGAAGGAGGGCAGGACATTGCTTTTGAGTCAGTTCAGGTCAACTGCTAAGAGTCAGATTCCCTTGATCTACAGGAGGAAGTGGAAGCCGAGTGGTTGATGAAGTTGTGAAGAATTGGACCCTCCACAAAAGTCTTTATATCCTCCATGCAAAGTGAGTGGAACAAAAAGCAGCACTTAGAAGAATCTTATATACTCGTCCTGCATGCATGTAAATAGCCCTGTGCAGAAATTAAATACATCCTTTTGGTCATACTGGAAAGCACAGGGAAGGTAAGAAATAAAGCGTCGTCATAATCTGATTAACTGTGAAATCAAAACTAAACTGGGAGATCAATCAGGGAAACTATAAGGAGGGTTTTTTTCAGCACAGTATGCTGGAGAAAAAAATGAGAAATCGGGTGGAAATCTAATGGGATAAAGTAACAGATGGTAGGTGGACACCCAAGGGCCATGGAATATGTTTAAAGATGATAATGGCTAACAGTATGATTAAGAGTACATGCAATCTCACAATGCACTGCGTGGAACTGAAATGTAAGTACTAAGGCCATAAACTCTTTAATATTGTAGATTAGATTTACATACTTTTATAGACAGTGACAAGACAAATAGGAAGAACGATTACAAAAAGAGTCTATATAACATAAGTATTTGGCCTATTTAAAGGAATGGCTCTTGTTGCCATCTTGAGAAACTGGCAAACAACTGTCTACAAATACGATACAGGACCACAGGACACATATAACATTAAATAATTGACTCATTTTACAGAAATGAACTAGTACAAACCACTGTCATCTGAGCCACCTGAAGCCTACCCGACAGTACATCATTCTACCATCCTGTAAGGACTGTGGGGAAAAAAAGGCAGATCAAACCCTATCCACTTTTTCAATCACTGATACACCAGCAACTTCCAGCAAAATCTTCCACATAACGCACTGTTCTTCCAGTTGGTACATGTGCAGGAGTAGAGGTTGCAGTCTAAAAGCTGGACACACAAGCAGATCAGGTCAAGGTGACAACTCATGCTCAGACAACGCTTTCAATTTTCTCTTGTGTACCAACAAATTTGCTACAGCAGTCTCATGAAACTGTGGTGGTCCCATGCCTTCCAAATATTTGCCAACAATTAAATAATACCTATAAACAATACAGCACAGCTGTAGAATTGTTTATTTCTCCACAAAATAAATAAACATTATATATATAAACTGCAGATACATACAGATAGATGGATACATTATGTACATACAACAGAGTGTTAAATGGAGCAAATGTAAACAAATTATAAAAAAATATATAAACCAATGCTGCATGTATTACAACCCAGTTATTTATGTAGATTTATTTTAAAATATGTCTGATTGCATGCATAGCACTGATGAAGACAACAGTAATGTACTAAATATCATTAAACACTTAAACTAAAACTCCTCCTTGATCGCCCCTTCACAATCACTTTGATTTCATTTTGCCACCCGAGGACAAGAATAACCTCATAACCTGAAGGTCAGAAAATTCTTACTCCGTTATGAGAGCAAACTGAATAATTTCCAAAAGCAAAGTCCTCTCCCGTGCACAGTCCTGCTTTTGGCTCTCCCATCTCCAACTGGCACTAATTTAAATTAGTGGACTGGTAGATTTAGCACTTCAGCTGATATCAATTACTGTTACATCACACAAAGCACTCCCTGAAGTAATCAAGAGCTAAGCTGCTTATGGAAACAGTGTAAAAACCACACTAGAAATTAAACAGAAGCCAGTACACAGCAGAGACATAACCATCCCCTCTGTAAGAAAAAGAGAATTAAATGGGCTGGTGCATTGTGCATCAGCAGAATTACAGCCATTTCTGTGAATGGTTTTAAGGTGCATAGAGAGGTCACTGTGTTCCATAGATTGGGTTACCGCAAAGCCAACAGATAATAACTACATAAAAGAAGTAACTGGGCACTGGACTGCCTTAAAACAACTGAAGAGAAACAGAATAAGCCAGAATGATGCTGACTCTGATGCAGCTTCAGAGCAAGCATCATCCTCTAATTTAGTCACAACTATCTTATGAAAATTTCCCAGTGTTTTTACAGTCATAAAATCCAGTAAACCAAGCCCCAAAACACAGATTTTTNACTTTTTTTTTCTTTTTTTTTTTTTTTTTTTTTTTTAAATCCTAGTACAGCAAGACGATGGGAGGTAATGAGAGTGGGCCCAACTAAATGTGATAGCAGGAACCAACCAGAAACACACTCTTCAGAAGCCTAAGTTACAACAGCTGTCTTGCACTGTTGTGCTTGTGTCTGTTCTTGGGATCCCACTTCAATGGCTTCTGCCCAAGGACAATTTTTGTTTTAAGGATGCTTAAAGCAGTGCTTGTCATATAGGACAAGCTCGCTGAACTGAGGAGACAGCTCGAGTCACCGCGGCCCCCCCGGCACGCTCTGAAAGGGCAGATACAGAGAGGCTTCCTGGCACCTTTCCATCCTACAATTTCCTATCGCTATTACACTGATGATTCAAATCTAATTTTAACAAGCAAGCAAGCCTTCTGCTGTCACTAACCATTGTTCCAAGACAGAAGGAAAATACTTTAAGCACATTTCCGTGCCTTTCAACATCTGCATTCTTGTATTGCTTTTGTTTCTGGAGAGGAGCACGGAAAAGGAAAATAAGGGGAGCACTTCCCAAGATAAGGAGCTAAGATATCAGTGCTGTCACTTATCATTTCCTAAACAAACTAAATTTTCCCAAACAATACATGGGCGGCAGAAGGGTATTATTCATTAATTACTAAACTATTGCTTTGAAAATCTAAAAAACGTGCTACTGTAACAAAGCAAGATTCAAACAATATTCCCCTAAGAACACGTAAAATCAATGTGGTTTTTTTTTCAAAACCAGAAAAATATGTTCCCCATACTTTGCTAAAATTCAGCCCTACACAGCCACAATACTTATTTTTTTAAAGTAACTAAATATATGAATCTCTTTACAGTTAAGTTTGTGTGTAAATGAAACTGCTCTACCAGTTCAGAAAGAATCTAAAAATTTACTTGATTGTATCCTATCTCACAAGAGGTGACCATTCACCATGTTTCTAAGTGTTGGCCTAAGAGACCAGAAAAAGCAAAGTAATCTGAATATTCTCCTACATATTTTTCAGAAGGCCTTCAAAAGCAAAGTCAACACAGAATAACAGGCTGAGTTATTAGTTGTACAGCAAAAGAAATCATCCCGTATAACAAGCACTATCAGTGAAAAGTTACAAGGGCTAAGATATTCACTGAACATACTTAGTTCCGAAGATTATTGTAGAAGAGGGGCATGAACTCAGTTCCAATAACCAAAGATATGACAACAACAAGCACAGAAACGTCTTCCAGGCAAGGAAGAAACAGCCCAGTTTGTCCTAAGTTACAGCACATGCAAGTTAGTTGTATGACATGTCCTGATGTTTATATTGTATGATTTTAATATTGTATAAAAGAAGATTGAATACATGTGCAGGTCTCTTAAATAAATCAAATGCTATACTGTGGGGCTGAAATATATAAGGTGTTTCCATTACCTAGAATTCATATCACAGAAGGTTATTTATACACTGGAACAGGAAATATTTAATAGCAGTTAACACCCTAAAAGGTACAGAAAATGTTACCTGTGCAATACACTGCTATACTGTTGTCTCAACGGCAGTAGCCAAAACATGGGGATCAAGTGTTGCAGACACTTAGACACTGTGGAACCTGCTCAAGGCATTTAATTTGATCTCTTTGTTCAAGTCAGTGGCATTTGCATTCATTCACATTCAGCAAGTTATTAAACTAAAAAAGCTAAGGAGTCTTTTATTTCTTCTTTTCTCCAAACTCCATTTGTTCTTCTATAAAATTAATGCCATAAATAAAACGTTGCATTTAGACCTGCTGTGATACTGCCAGCCAATTTCGCTGCAGATAAAGGTCAAGGAAAAATTTATTAAAAAACAAAATAACATGTTTTTTTCCAAACTCCCTATATAAAAGGGCAGTGCCAAGCATTCAAATAAACTCTCAGCATAGGTCAGTCCTTACTGGGCTTGTAAGTGAGCTGTGTATTTTAAGAGCTAACCTTTGGAGCATTACTGAACTATTTCTTGCATAGCAACTACTGTGTTGCAACTGCCCTCCAGAAACCTGTGACCATCATCTGAACTAAATAACCTGTACGTATGAAAGCCCAAACCTTAACTGAAGGCCTTAATAAGCATGAATCCAAACAGAAACACAAAGTTAGCTATTACCTCTACTGGATTTCCTCAAAACCACAAGTTTTGAAACTCAAACATGCAACTCTTGCATTAAATGTAATGTTGAAACACTGAAAGAAATCTGTATTTTAGAAATTAACTTGAGCTGGATGTAAAAATTTTAGCTAGTTCCTTGTTTCACCTTCAACAGTTTTACCAGCTTTAAAAGAGCTATAAATACTGGGGGAGTAACAAAATCTGGTTTCTGTTTGAATTATTCTTTTTCTTATTTCCAGCACATCTTTTTATTTCCATAACATCCAAACCGAAGAGCCTTCTCATATCATAAATCTTCACATGGTTATCACCAGACGATGGCCAACTCATAATTTCAGTCTTTTTTTAACAAAACAGATTGGATTTTATGTTTTCTACTAGAAAGATTAGCTCCTGCAGAACTACCAACCTATCTCTGCAATAAATCCAAATTCTTAGAGCTCCTGGTATGAGTACCACTCATCAATGCTGCACCCCCATAGTAGCTAAATATCGTCCATTCCATATGGATAGCAAATACACTTTTTATTTGTTAGTCTTGCAATCTTAACATCGTATCACTGCATGGGAGACTTATGTGCAAGCTGTACAGTATGGCCACAGTGCACCTTCAGCATACACAAATGAGAGCTTTAGATATTATGGGCTTGCAGGGATTAAAACAAAGCATCCCTTTGCTATCCCTCATCACTCTCTTTACAATTGAGTAGGGTAATGTGAATTAATGAACAGAAGAGCACCAAAAGAAGAAAACTAACACCTAAGACCTCCTGGAGATCCAAAGTAGGGAAACAGGAAAAAAAGGCTGATAGTTCACAAACAGTTCAACATAGCTTTTTCCGGTGACTACAACTGGAGCCAATAACTGCTGCATTTGCTTATGGATTCAGTCAGTATTTTAGGGAGAGCATGCAGGACAGGCTTCTGCAAAAGTAGGCAAGTACTTCACATGTTATTATTATATACTATTACCAGAGATATGGCTCTGTGCATCTGGCTTCAAAGCTGAGGAGATACTGCAGCCACTGCCTTCTTCATGGCACATGTGCACACGAACCAATAGGCTATTTCGGACGGATGCTTAACATTGACTTAATAGATTAGAAGTTGCAGGCACAAGGTCTTGGGATTTAATGCAATGAAAAGCAAAAATAGAAATACAAATAAAAGCAACAGTGAGATATTACTTGGGAAAATGCAAGATATAACAAGTTTGGTATGAAAAAAATTCGGATCAGCAATAAGGAAGGTAGGGAAGGAAGGGAGAGAGTGCACTGAGACATAAATGAAGTGGGAAGTGTTATGGGCAGTTAATCTACAGAGTAGAATTTTTAGAAGAAAAGCATCAGGAATCATGCTAACAGGAAAAAAATGTATTCTCTATAGATTTAGGAGAACCTGGACTCCTGAATCTCCTGATTAAATGAACGTGGGTCTCTCAAAAACAAAAATGTGAAGAACTGACATTTGAGTAAAGAAAGAGATAAATTTTCTACAGGTGAAAAATGGTAAAGTGGGGCAAAAAAAGTGGGCTAATAGTTTACAAATATCTAAAGGAAGAATGTGCATAGCAGAAAAAGGATGAACAGCTATGGAAACTCAAAAAGGAGTACATGGAAAGTGGAGGGGGGGGAGGTTTGGTGGTTTGTTTTTGTTGGGGTTTTTTACATGAGAAATATTGAGTGCCTAGAAGGAAAGGCTTTTTGGAGGGGAACAACTGTTGACCTGTAAAAAACTGCCAGCAGGAATACTGCAAAGCTGCTGCTGGACTAAGTAACAGAAAATGCACTGATGGGACCAGTCTGGTATCAGGAAGGAGGAATGCCTTGGATAATGCAAAGGACCACTTCCCAGTCTGCTTACCTGTACACTGCATACAACTAAGATATATTACCTGAAAATTTGTGCTCCCTTTTTAATATAACAGTAATGTACTTTATTACTGATTTTAACAGGCTTTAATAGGAGGAAGCATACATTCAATTATTTTATTACATGCTTTGAATATAAATGGTGAGCATCTGCACTCTAGTTTACTCCTTCCGTCCTCACGCTCTCATAGAAACAGCACTGGCACATTTTAGAATTCAGAACGGCCCTCCCCAGCCCAGCTGCTTTCTTGGCTGGTTTGCTGGGATCTATATATCCAATCTAATTATTTTGATTCCCATTTCCAACCCTATCAGTGGTGCAGTGGTGCAAGAAATCAAAATGCCAGTCTCCTGAATGTGTTAGAACCTAAAAGCTAACAGCTACTCATTTGCAGAAGCATCACTGCATGGCCCAAAGCTCCTGTCACCAGGCAATTTACGTTCAGCGTTCTGGATGTGACTCGAGAGGGGTTTCCCAGCGTACCAACAGGGAGCATTTCATATAACGTTTCAGATATGCTACAGGTTGTTGCATCATCTTATTTTGTCACAGCATAACTGACTAACAAAAAAACCCCCAGCAATGCTTCGTTCAAATTTTGTCTCTTTTTTAAGACTCGAGTCCTTCTTCTTTGTTTTTTCCCTTTGTTTTCTTAAAAGGCAAAAAATAGGATCATACAAGCTTATCTTCCCTTAAGTGATCAGAAAAGAGAGTCAGCAATAATCCTGCCAAAACACCTACTACCCTCTCAAATCAGGGAGATCATATGTTGCTCAGTAGCTGAATTTCCCTATGGGTCTTTTCTCTGCTTCTATGCTTTCCCCCTCTTGAATTACAGGCTTACTTAGATTACTAATGCTCAGCACCACCAAAAACATTCCCATTCATTTTTCCAGCATTTACAAACATGATAACATGATTTGTGTTTAAATATAAGCGTCACCGTTTTACTTTTTATTATGAATATCATATGTTTGGCAAGCTGTCTGACCTTCCTTATGATGATGAATGCTGCAGCAAACAATTTGCTGTATCTTTAAAGAAATGGCCAATTGAATTACATTATGCCAGAAGCTTTCAAATCCCTCTCTGCCAAATGTCTTTGCTATATCCTGCCACAGACAGCCCATTTGTATTCCAGCACAGTAGGACACTTGTTTTGTTGAAGCACACAGTTCTAGTTAGGTACTATCAACAGAGCAGTATTTCAGTTCTCCAGCTCTGTGCTCCTTCCACCCCCTCCACCCTCGGTTATCAGGATTTTCAATTTTACTGACCAAACGTGTATGCATTACTAATTATGTGCATGAAATGCAGTAGTTATCGACTGCTACAACAAAAAACATTAGTGACCAATTACAGGAATTCTTGGCAGCAATGGTTATCATTTTAGTGGATTTAATCATTGCACTTAAAGTGAAGCTTGAGATTGCCTTTGAGATTACACCACTAATTGCTTCTGTTTTGCCAGTTACTGCATGAGCTGTTTGCAAAAAGGATCACTAAAGACGCTTTCTAAATACAGGAGAGCAGCAAGCAGATGAAGCCTCCTGTAATGAGTGTCGTCCCCCCCCCCAGTAAAACCACAGAGTCAATTTATTCATACTGCAATGCCCCTCTCCGATCCATATCCCACCCGTCACCCCCTCTTTCCCTCTCATTTCTTCTTATTTGGGCAGACAGCAGCAACACAGCTGCATTGCTGTTCATGTGAATCGTGCCACACACTATCATTTATTTACAGATAGTGAGAATATTGCACTGCAAAAATAAACAAAAAAGTTTTCTCCTCTCCTCTGTGTTTGCAGAGAGGATACTACTTATTATTATGATTGTGACAGAATGTTTAAATGGTCTTAGACCTTAAAAAAAAAAAAAAAAAGGAAAAACCCCAACCTAGGCCAAGTACATGATTTATTACACATTTAGTACAATACCACCTTAATAGGCTTCCACTCTCCAGGAATACCTAAAAACAAAACACTCCTCCTCCCAAGGAATTTGTAATATAACATATTGTTCTTTAAAAGCCCACATCTACTTCCAGATCGTCAGCAGTGATGAATTATCTGGTTTATAGCATCATAAAGCAGAAGTGTCTATATATTTTAATGCTGAGGCCAACCACAGGACTTTGGTACCTTTCAACTGTAGTGATATACAACTTTCCAAACATCAATGAAAGGCTTCAGGTGAAACAAAGAGATATAATTTCATCAATATTTCAGGTCTGATCAAAATAAGTAGTCTTTCAAAGAAAGGATGGGGAAAGATTACAACTACAGTTTTGTTAGCTGTCTGAGAACAAGCTACTTTAATAAATAAAATTGTTTAAATAAATTTGTTTGGCTCCTTTTCATTAAAAATTTCAGCTACTCAAGCTTTCCCTTATTCAAACATCACTTTGTGAACAACAAAGAAACACTCTCAAAAATATAAAAAACCCCCAATGATCCTCAACAAACATTTTCTCATGAGATTAAAAAACCTCTTATATTTGTCTCAAACATCAACTTTTTTAGGATTTCAATAGATGCTAGGTTGATAAAATTTTAATTAGAAACTTAATTGATCTCTGTGAGAGAGATACTGTAGAGAAAGGATTTTAAATCCCCAGAGACTTCTACACTATAAACAGCAGAGCATATGACATCTTTAAAAGCTGTCAGAAACCATACACTGTGATTTACAAAAATAATAACAATCTCTGTGAAATCAGTCGTTAAAAGAAGTCGAAGAGCTTCATCCTACAGTATCAACAGGCTACAGCAGCAGTACCAGTAGGCTTCACTTCAGCCTCTAAATACAGTCCAGACTAATACCTACCAATCCCTGGAGAAGAACAAAATACAGCAGAAGGAGGGTTACATCACAGATACATTTATTTTGCTTCATGCCCAGATGTAGATTTGCACAAAACCCAGTGATCTTTCCAGAACAGCAAGCCCAAGAACTGCTACACACAGGATGCTCTCAAAACCAAGGCCAGTTCATTTTCATGCTTAACAGAGAAAATCTTGCCCCAGGGCACTCAATTTCAAGTCTGAATGAGAAAATCCGTAGGTGATGCGGTAACTACAGTAACTGGCAAATAATAAACTGGGTAAAACACCTAGAGATCAATCCTATATTCATGAAGGAACAGACTACACAATTCAATTGGATTATCCCCATTTCTTAGTTCACTAGGTCTTGACTTCTACCTTATTAGCCAACAATTAAGGACAATTTTCAAATACAAAGTAACATAACACTGACACTGTATCTCTGTCAAGGCACATATCTTTGTCACTATACCTACAGGTCCTCCAGTCCAGCAGAATGACTGCCATTCTTGTGTATGGGCAAGCTGCTGCCTCATGTACACAGGCACAAAATCTAAATTATGACCTAAGAAGATTGCAATAGTACCTGGGATTTCTAGTGCTGCCTTTCAAATGAGGAAACAGGAACAAATCAGGAGAAGAAAATATTCCCAAAATGAACAGCTGAGCTTATGTTGCACCCAAGATACAAAAGGTTGGGAAATAGCTGCCTTTCATCACTGTCAAAAGCAATAGACTAAAATATGCAGAGTAGGACTGATAACACAGGAAATAAATGAAAACATTTGCTTCATGTTAGTATAGAAGTTAAAAGAAACAAGGCAAAAAGCTCTCTCAAAGGTCCCTGCTGGATTTAAAACAGAGCTGTTGAGCCAAATGTGATTTCAAAACATGCCACTATCATTTAAGAACACTGAACTTCTCCCCTTTAATAAACCTTACACCTGTTCACTGATCCAGAGACCTAACTAAAACCATACACAGTGAGTTCAAGACAAGGAACCAAAACTTCCATGAGAACTATTAATGCACAGGAAAGCAACCAGTTACTTAGAATACAGTCTCAGGCATTATTTGTAATTCAGTACCAAACTTACAAATCAAAGAATGATAATGCTAAATGCTGCCATGATGCATTTCTGAATGAATTAAAAGTCTTACATGCGTATGGCTCACAAAGCCTGGCATATTTTTAAGTTACATATTTAATTCTCTTTAATAATGAAAGCAATGAGAGACATTTTTGTCTACTACTCTATTGCAGAGATAAACACAGTAAATACTCTAGCAAAACAAAATACACTTTTATGCAATGATGTGATGGATATCAATTCATGCATTACGTACAAGAACATGAATAAACCATGGCACAGACTTGGAAGAAACAGCACTGGTAACAAGTTTAGACCAGACTAAATTGAGACTCTCAGCTGGTAAGTACTGTTTGCAAAATTTAATGTAAATACCAGTAAGGATATTCAACTTAGTAAACCTTTCTAAAACCAAAGATAATTCTTTTAGGATGAGAAATGCCAGCAGGAAGAAAGGCTCCAGCTCTAGCAATTGTTTCAGAAAACTCAATTAACTTGCCCATTTTTAAAAATACATTACAGTAGAAAGAAGTTTCATGCTGTAAAAAATTTATCTGCTCATTAATATTACAGGCATTTCATACATGAATATATATGGCTAAATAAATGCATTAAATCGTAAGGAACACATAAATGTACCTTTCTGACAAGTAAAATAATTTACAGAATAACACTTGGGTTGCAGGAAAGAAAGCTGTGTGGGTAAATGGAAAATTTTTTTCCTGCCTTTTCAGAAAACTATGTAGGCTAGGTTTGGGACTGGGGGCCTCCAGGTGCCAAGGAATGTCTATCACATGCCCCATCCAAGCTGATGAAGAAAAGCTGTCCCTGTCCCGTTTTAGTGGAAGCAAACCCAACCAAGACAATAGTTTTTGTCTCAAAAAAACCCCTCATGAAATGAGCATTCATCCTTTCCAAGACAACATTCCACGAAGTCATCTCCCCAGCCTTCACCCTCTGATGACCTCATATTTAACCTGGCCTTCAGTTCTGCTGAGTCTCAGTGCCTTACTATGATTACGAACCAGCAAGATCGAGTTAAGCTTTAAGAAACTCAGTAATCAGTCTGAAGATAAACAACTGAAAAGGCAAAACATCAAAATACCAAAAAATCCTGCTTATAATCTGTGTTTCATTTTATGGAGACTTCAAGGGTAGCAATAAAAAGAAAACCTACTGCAAAGCACTGAAGGCTCTTACCCCATTCCCTCCCTGTAGGTAGCCCTTGTACTTCTAGTCTTTGCCATTTCAAAAGCCAAAGTATTGGTTCTAGTTACAACTGCAGTTACGCATGGAGATGCTGAAAAATATTTAACAGTTTTAACATTTTGTAAAGCTGATTTCCAATAAGCATTCACTTACTCAGGTGCAAGAACAGTCAAGGTCCCCGGTTTCCCCCAGATTTTCCCTTCAGGCCAGTTTTATCCTTAGGTACCTGTGTACAATAAAACAAACAAACAAACAAACCAAAAAAANAAAAAAAAAAAAAAAAAAGAAAAAAACAACAACAACAAAAAAACCATTAATTTACATTACTCCTCATAAGTTCATCTCTTGATTACATCAGCTTCTATGGTCCCAATTTAAAAATTCAGATCTCCAGCTTCTCTAATAGGATTATTTCCCATCAGTATGGTTAACCAGAAGAAAACTCAAAGCTGTTTTCCCCATGTGAAAACACTGGGTTTTATTTGATCAGTTTTATATATATTTATTTTTAAAATTTTTTTTCTTTAAGATTTACCATGACCCTAAATGAAAGACTTTTCTGTAAGAAAAGTCATGTAAATTCAACGTAGTAGAAGGTGGGATTGCAAGATTTAGGTATATTTCATCACTTGTTTTTAGGAGTACAAACAGAGAGCACACAGTTAAGCCTTTGTTAGCCACTTATTTAAGCTACCTTAAAGCTGTTAGCACATGACAAGCAAATCCTACATATTCAATTATTGCTTTAAAAATTGAAAGAAGGTTCGTGTACAGGTGCACTGTCACTTAGTTAAGGAGCTCAAAAAATAGTTATTCTTTCCCCTGGCAGTGGTATGAATTAAAGAAACATTTTCAAAATGTGCTATTCAACCATATGGAATCAATTTTTGCAGACATATGGAGCTCCAATTAAATAAGTGTGGCTTTGCTGACACAAAAGTCCACCTGCACGTATTCAAATTTTCCAGAATTAGACCATCTAATTTAGAGCAGCCCATCTAACAGTAACAGAGTAGAAAAGCAATGTATTTGATATGACACAACCTCTGTAACTAGTCTCCTTAAATAGCAATTGCAGCCTTACTTTTGACCATGCTCAGGATATAATCAGATAAGATTGAATTAGTTCCCCTAAAATGCAGCTCCAATTACATCAGATCAAAAGAAAATAATTTTTTATCTTCTCCATCATGCAAGTAAATATATAATTGGAAAATTAAGCAAGGTACAATTTTTCAAAGATAAAAATAAAAGCCCATTTTCAGAGACCTGTCCTACATTGCTGCAGTCTTCATACACATCTGTTCCACTTGGAAAGACCATACCATTCTGAGATCACAGAATTTAAAACTACCATAATGCAAATGTCCAGGGGAGCTCAGTTAACATATTTTAGACAATCTTAATTCTTCACCTTCCCAGCTTTGCACCACTTGCTCTTTGTAACTCTTTACTCAAGGCAGCTTTCTGAGCTTGGTTTAATTTCCAGTTTTTTTAAAGGCAGTAGCCATTGAAAAGGAGAAGCTCCATCTTGCTCAATACACACTCAGTCTCCCTCAAAACCTGGCCACTTCTCATCCAAGCTCTATTATTGCCAGTCCTGTGGACATGTGCCATTGCACCCATCCACTCTTGTCTTTAGGCTCAGTTTCCTATTTGTGATCCCAGTCCTGCCTCCCTGCCTCTTTTCAGTGACCACTTCCTCTCAACAATTTCATTATACGATATATTGCTCCAACCCTACCAGCAGAGTCCCATTAGCTTCCAGCTCTCCTATGCTAGCATTCTTTTAAATCTCTCAGCTTTCTGCACCCTTCACAGATCTGTTAGCTTTTCTGTACTGATTTTCACCTTCCAGTGTTTTTCCCACTTCTTTACTCCCCCACTCACTTCCTGTGCTTGCCTCTTGCCCTGGCAATTTCCAAATTTCTTCTCAGCAACTAACTCCATGTTTTTTCCTGGTTCCTACACAGCCTTTGTGATTAGCATGCCATAGCCATGGCTGCTACGCTTTATGCTGAACTCGCTTCTAATGATGGGTGTTAAAGAGATCTGTTCAAGGGCTAATGAGAGGAACACTTAATTTCAGGATCCCAGAAGAACTGGGGCAGAAGAAAAGCCAAACCAGCAGTGCAGAAGTAGAATTTTAGGCATTTAAACACCTCACTACAGACACCTATATATTTACATGTCAATGCAGCTGTATGAAGGCTTTGTGGACTGTAGCTACTTTTTTCTTGATATTAGATTAACACCATCCACTCTTCTAAATTTAAAAAAAAAAAAAAAATGAACCAAAATGAAGTTACTTAAGTGAGACTAAATCTAAACCTAAACTCAATCTACATCTTAGTTAACAGCAAGTTACTAATACTTTTTTAAACCATTTTTTCTGAAGACAAAACAGACCTGTATTCAGTCAAATATATTAAGTCCTGTGGGGGAGGTAGAATGGGGTTTTAATTAAAACCAGGGTTTTCTTGGCACTGTTTATCAAGGATAAATGTTCTGATCTTTATTCTACAGAAGAAAGTAAATTGTAGCATACCTTCATCTATTTTTGTCAGAAAGTACAAGCTAACCAAAGACAACTTCCTATCCTATCTCAGACCTCCTTGCCTTTGGTGTGTGGGTGGGTTAAGAGTACTAAGGCTGAATTTAAGGTGATTTTATAGAATCACAGAATATCAGGTTGGAAGTGATCCCATGAATCATTTGGTCCAACCTTCCATGGCAAAAGCAGAGTCTAGGTAAGACGGCCCAGCACCCTTTCCAGCCAAATCTTAGACGTGTCCAGTGCTGAGGAATCCACAGCTTCCCTGGGATATTATTCCAATGGCTTGTTGTTCCAATTGTGAAAAATTTTCCTCTTGTGTTCAACTGGAATCTCACCAGGAGTAACTTTTACCTACTACCCCTCATCTTTTCAATGGGACTCGTTGCAAAAAAAGGAGTCTCCACCATCTTCGTAGCCACCCTTTAAAGACTGGAACATGGTGAGAAGATTTCCCCTGAGCCTTCTTTTCACAAGGCTGAACAAACGCCATTCTCTCAGCCTCTCCTCACATGGCAGGCTCCCATTCCCTTGATCATCTTTGTGGCCCTTCTCTGGACCCTCTCCAGCCTGTCCACACATTTTTGCACAGTGGGGGCCAAAAGTGAATACAGCACTCCAGGTGTGGCCTGGCAAGCACAGAGCAGGGTGGGACAATGACTTTTAATTTATCTCTGCTGGTGATTCCCTCGTTGATGCAGTCCAGCATCCCGCTGGCTTTCCTTGCCGCAGCAGCATGCTGTTGTTCCATACTGAACTTGCTGCTCACCAGAACACCCACATCCTTTCCCATGGAGCTGCCTCCCAGGTGGGTAAATATCAGTCTGTGCTGCACTCCTGGATTATGGACAGATCCCTCCTATGCTGCTACTGTATTACTGTTATTGTGGCCATTTATTAAGAGCATACTTTACTTAATGAGTACTCATGAGTGATTCAGTGCCAGAAGTTTTCTGCTAAAGAGGAATTTCTATTACATCTTGATTCTTCCAATACTGAAACTAAAAGGAAAAAATAACTCCCTGATTTAACTGAAAAAAATCCAGTAGAATAGTGATTTTTCATATTTAAGGTACAAATTATTGAAAGTATTTAGATACACTACAAAACCACAACCTTTCAAGAACCTTTTTCTGTGTCCAACATCTAAAAATTAAGTATAAATGCAATATCATTAATGAACACAGTTATTTACAAATAAATCACTCATTCCTCTGTTGAGCCACACCGAGTTAAGTACACTTTAATGCTGAAAGTGGTATCTAATTATCTTTATTTAATCCCAAATGCATCAGGGAAATAAAAATGTTCAAAATACTTGGATCTTGCTGATAAGCACTCAGCATTGAAAGGTATATGTTAGGATAATGTAAGATGATATTTATTTTTATTTCTTCTGAAGAGGTCCCAAACAGTCACATGAATGTATTTAATTCGTACAACTGCTTGTTCTTCTACTTGTATTTCCTGCTGGTGTTGAAGACAGAAAAAGATTTTAGTTATCCTGACTCCTATCCCCAGTATTGCCTGACCCAGGAAATTCACCACTGTCACTTCCCATGGAGAAAGGAGGACAGTCAGTATGAATCATGCTCTGGGAACCAGGCTTCAAAACCTAGCTAATGCAATGACTACAACTCATACAGAAGCCAATTATCACTTATGATCGGAGGCATTTTTCAAAAGTTGGCACTCTGAGCCTCCTATTAATCAGTATATTCATATAGGTTTGCTAGCTAGGATAATAGCAAATTAATAACATAGCTGTTGGTAGTAGATTGTTTCTGAATTAAATAAAAACCAAAGAAAAACAACACATACACACATGAAAACCCCCAAAATACAAAAAACCACTGGTAAACTGATCAAAAATCCATAAAATGACTGTAAGCATTCTCCTCCTTTTATTTTAGAAAATCTTTATACTCTTGTTTTTTTCCCTTCCTCACAAGTTCCTGGCATCCCTTGTACCATGATGTTTATATTCTAGTTTCTATCACCAGCAACATGAACAAGACACTTTGTTCACCCACATATATGTCCTTGCCAGAAAGGTCAAGAGAATAATTTACAAAGGAAGGTCCATCATTTTCCCCCAAAATCACAAGTATGAAGACAAGAATCACCCCTTTCCCCACTGCATCACAATAAAAAGTGCCTGTGCCTCTCTAAAGCCTGCAAGGTGGAAGGAAAATAATTATTCTTACCATCTAATGGTTTCCTGGCATGGAAAATTTACCAGTGTAATGGTGACAGAATCATACAATGAACTAGTTTAAATCTTCCATGAAAGGGTCTGGTGGGGAGGGTTTGGCAATAAAAAGGTTTTTTGCTTAAGAACCTTCATCCAGAAGAATCCCAGCTCACCTCAAAGCACCTCTCTTACCAGAACAAGAGGATTTTAGCATCATCAGTATAGCTGTTGTAGTCTGGCTGGTGCTAGTTAACTTGGTCACACAGGTAAGTCCTGGAACATTCCAGCAAACAAGTGATCTGCGATTATACTTTATACAGCCTAAAGACAATGTAGTTAACATTTCTCTGAACCTTGAGTTTCACATTTCAGAGAGCTGAGGGAGAGAGGAGGTGCTGATACTTTCAGAAACCACTAATTACAGAAATTCATCGTGAAGGGCACTGCTAGAAAGTGATAGAGATGTTTACATATAAACA
The DNA here is from genome assembly GCA_013397935.1 of Dasyornis broadbenti. Lineage (NCBI taxonomy): Eukaryota > Metazoa > Chordata > Aves > Passeriformes > Dasyornithidae > Dasyornis > Dasyornis broadbenti. The sequence goes on from VZRN01006015.1 coordinate 1,803,835, forward strand.
GTGCAGTTGCTGTCACACAATTGCCCATGAAAGGTTTCAGTGCATTTTCCCACCCAGAGTGATAATCTGTAAGGTGCTAAACAGGAAAGAAATTTACCACAGTATAAGCCCCTTCCATTAAAACATAATCCCTAGCACATTTTGTGTTTGATCTCAAAATAAATTATAAATCAGATCCACTTTAACAGTTTAATATAAATGTTATGGCCAGAATTTTTAAAAGATTTGCTATTATATTTAGTCAGCCAAGTAAAAATACAGTCTTCTGAACTCAATTCACTTTTGAAACAGAATTTATCCTGAATGGGAGCTACTGCCTTTTTATGGTAAAAAATAAAAGTGACATTCAACTGGCCTCAATTATAACATTAATGATCTACACAAAGTTATTTGTCTCCTTTTGAAATATGTGTAAAACCACATGGCAAGTTACTGGTAGAAGCAGGAACAATATCCTACTTAACTAGTTCTCTTCTTGAGAGTGCACCACTGCCTAACAAGGTATTTTACAAATATTCAAGTTTACATTATAGCCATTCCCTCTAAGAATTTTTTCCTTTTTTTACGACAATAGTCACCTAAAGTATAAAGCCTTTTTCACAGCCAGCTGAATGTTTGGTGGTACAATATGGCTTGAGCCTATCAACACCAGGAAGTTGTATCTTACTTTTTAATCTGGTCCTTCCATTAAACACTGAAAAGAAACTTTCTCTTTAAATCCAGTACAGAATAAAATCTAGAAAGCTGTAGGCCATCCTTTATCAGCTGCTTTTTCACTTACTAATTTAAGAACAACACTTCCTCCTGTTGCACACTTACCAGGAAGCAGCTATGCCATGAATGTGTTGTAAACACTATGCCTCTCTCAGGCTGCACAGCTTTCTGAAAAAACAAGAAAACCTAATGGAAGCACTTCTTTTTATCATCCTCTGCTTCCTGCCCACATTCTGGTTACTTAATTCAATACCAAGGTTAGAGCTTTTGAAAGAATCTCACATCTCATTTTTCTTCTGTACTTCCCCCCCTGAGTCTGAGGTCATTGATGATATGCTGATTTCCCTGCAAGTCTACTTTCTCACGGAAACGCCAAAAATGCAAATGCAGAGTGATAACCGAACTGCAAGACATGACTTACTGAGAACAATTCTTCTGAGCTACAGGAGGTGAAAAATGACTGATAAACTTCTCTGCACCAAACACTAAAGTCTGAGTTGCAGGAAGAATGCTACACCTCCTCTGGATTACCAACCCAGCATTTCACTGTGCCTCAGCAAAGCTCAGAGACATGGGATGATCCTTTCAGAATGAATGTGCAACTGCAGGCAACCACACGATCAATGTTCAGTTCTGCAGTTTCAATTGTGGATCTGCTCCGTGTGTCCCAAACCCCACAAAATGCTTCTCAATACCGTATAAAAGGCAAGACAGCTATAGGAAAGGCTATAATTATAGTATACTACGACTTTACTACTGGCTGTAATCTATGTCTTTGCAATAGCAGCATGTTTTTAATAATTGCTAAGTAACAATTTCTCCTAAATGATCACAGTAAATGGACCATGTTTCGCACAACAAAAAAGGAACAAAAATATCTATTGTTTGTTCCCTTTCCTGAAGGAACCCATTAATTCCTGACCCTAAATCTACTAATTGGTTCCTTGATGAATATTAGAAGGTGCGGGCTAGAACAGCGGACAAGTAAAATAAATTGTTATTAAAGGGTTTGGGAGAAGAGCAGTAAAGACATGCTTCTCTTATCCACTAGCAACCACTGGAAATACTGAAGCATGTTGTTAGTGCCAAATAAATATAACCAAAACAAGCAGTTTCAGTCTCCCTTCAGACCCCTTGAAGACCTCAGCACTTCAAATCCAAAGACTCATCTCATAACTTTCTACTATAATTCCAGAATAAATCTCCTGTGCAGTGTATTAAACTTCAGCTGTTCAGGTTCTTTGTCCCACTGTCCTGTTCAGAAGAAATGGTGGGGAAAGTTCTAGTAACTTTTTATCTAAATTCGTTCAGGACCAATTGGTAATATCAATTAAAAAAATGATTATACTTTAGCTGAAACAGGTTTGCACCGTTGATGTTTACCCATAAATTTATTTACAAAGAATAGCTTTATTCCTTCATCTGAACTAAGCTAAACGATAAAAGCTTTCTAATTTGCTCTCTGAGACATAAATACTCCCTAACTCTGATCAGCCAGCCTAGTAGTCTGTCTTTGCACCTACTCCAATTTAGGTCCATCTTTCTGTTCACTGCAAAGGAAGCTCATCAGACACAATATTCTGAATGAGGTCTCAGGAAGGCTTTATGAAATGCTATTAGCATTTCTCCCTCTCTCTACAAAAATATCATGTCTAATGCATTGCAGAAACACATTAGACTCTCTCACAGCAGCATTGTACTGGTGGCTTAGAGCCATCTTAGTGGCATTATCACAGAACTCTACCTAATTCAGGCTACAACCATTAAATCATCTACACAACATCCTAAGATGTTAACAGATGTTCTTCTCATTTTAAATATTTGCATATTGAGATAAAGATTAGTGTGACCTGTCTGAGACGAGGCACTGGGGGCTTGCAGAGCTGAATTAGCAACTGAGACTTTCAGATTCTTAATCCTAAACATACACCTCTGAACTCCAGCAGCAAGCAGATGAACTACACAGCACACAGTAACAAGTACTCCTGAAACTCCACACCAAATGCCTGTGCCTGCACTCAAAAGTCATTTCTAAGTGGATGGTTCTAGATAGCCACTTGTCCACCATGTAATTACATCAGCCTGCTGAGGAGCCACACAGAAGATACCCAGAAAGGCCAAACCTCCACCCATTTCGTCTCCATGTCCTCAGCCAACACCAAAAGTGCCTTTTTGTGGCAATTCCATCCAGACAAGTTGCTAGGTGTTAGGCCACCTCCTCTCACACATCCTTGCTCTTAGCTGCCAGAGCAAAAGCTGTTCAGTGATAACCACTTCTACAGAAGCTCACATTGATGCTGATGTGTTCTCCTGAAAAATGTTTTCAGGATTCTGAGTTAATAATTTGAAAGTTCTTTTTGCTTGAGAATTTAGATCATACTGGAAGTGACAGTCTCCTGGTTTCACAAGAAAAAGGCACAAAAAAATCTAAAAATGCAGGTGCACAAACTCAAAGAATCGTGATGGACAAAGGGGCTGACTGGTACCAAAGAGCTTGGTGGTTCCTACACAAGGCAGTATGTTGCAGCTACTCATATCATAGGGTTAGTTTTGCTATTGCAATCAACTACTCCTAACAAAAACCTATCTTTGTGGAAAGTTTGCCCAAAACATGAACATTACTAGAACTAGACAAAACAAGAACTACCTTCCCTTAAAGCTCAGGATCTTTCAATTGCCAAGAAATGCCATGAATGTTTTGCAGTTGCATTCCAAAAAATACTTTTTCTTCCAAGCAACTAGCAGAGCCAGAACTGTCCTCTGAGCTAAGGACATGGGAGTCTTTTTCTATAAAAAAAGCAAGCATTCTAGTCAAGCAGAACACTAGCTTCTCAGAAAATAAATATCTGAGCTACACTTGAACTTGGTTTCTCTCTTTCACTCATTATCACATATATACCTTAACCGTTTCCGGTTTAGATCCAACTTCACAGATTAGCCCACTACTGATACTGGGAAAAGCTCACAAACAGCTAAGGCAGACAGGATAACTTTTGCTAATAGTTCAGGGCTTAGGATTCAATGTTAATAGAATTAAATACTGCAGGTATGCATAGCCTTGAGCACTACCTCAGAGAAATTGTAGACAACTCACTACATCACTTCCACAGCTGAAATCTATACCTTCTAGATATTTATGTTTTTAGAGCAATTTCATGCATCGCTGAAGGAAGGTATGGACCAGAAACAACTGAACTGACATGACACAGCACATTACTGCTGGCCAACTGAGCTGAGTCAGCTACAGGAAGGGGCAGGTATCTCACTGCCCAGCAGTGGGCTGGGGGGGCAATCTGTCTATGCTGGCTTAAGTGCATGACTTCTGCTTTACAACTGAAGGGATAAAAAAGCCATCCTACAGCCAGTTTTCTCAAGGCTGATGATGACCCATCTCATACAAGCTGCAGTACCACTCAGCATTTTATTAAACTGCAGTAGTGTAATTTGTCCCAGCTTCCAAAGACGGTTTTCTGTCCTCTGTGCTTATTAGCAGGATGTGAATGCATCAGTTTGGCCCTTTGGTCTTTGATAATGGAAAAGGTTGTATTTCCCTGAAATTGTAGATAAATACCAGGCACAATTCTGGTTAGGTTTCTGGTCTATGGCATGTGGAATATGAAATACACATACTTTTGAGTGAGTGCATGCTTGACTTACACTGACAAAAAGTAATCTGAAAACCAGGACAACTATTTGCTGGTGTTTGCATTTGGGATCTATGTACATTATATTTATATATCAAAATTTCAGTGTCCATACAACAGAAGTGTACTTTTTACTTCTAATATGGAATCTCCATGCAGAAAACTAGCAGCATATCTAGAAGAATTCAAATTTACTTCTATTTGAATACAAATGTATGTACTTCTTATAAAGTCCCACCAGTAAAACCTACGCACATTCCTAGCTGGAAAACACATTTGTCAAGATACATTTGCAAATAAGGCATGTAGTTTGCATGTATACAAACAAATACTGAAATCTTTGTATGTATACATATGAAAAAGAAGCATCTCAGCAAAAATGAGCAGGCAGTGTTCCAAACTGACAATGTGATAAGATGTTATCAGGAAGGACAAGAATCACAGTGATTTACAGTAAATTACCCTTACTGGCCAGGCATGAGACACAGTTATGAGACTAAATTAAAGACGTTTGCATTGCTGCCTTATGGTGCTTGATCTTTCAATTAATGTCTCAAGAATACTGAATTATCTATATCTGAGCACTGTTTTTGATGTTAGCATGAAAGAAAGAGGTTTTTCAAACCACAACATACTTGGACGAATTCTCATCAATACTTCCATTTCTAGTCACTAGGTCCCACTCATTCCTTCTGACTAAACTTGCAACTTTACTTTTTAATCTTTATATCAAAACTATCAGAGCAAGGAAAAAAAAAAAGCATAAGCCCAACACAGAGCATATGCCTACATTATCAAGCCTAATGTCGTTCAAATCCAGGGAATCTAAAGCTTCCAAATGTATCTTTATCTACAGCACACTCCTTTCTAACACTGAAGAGTATCTTGCGATTAAAGTATTTTGTGAAAGCAGTGTGCATACAGATGTATGATGGGAAAGTATAGGTATGACACAGGATAAGGTCTCAGCATATGCAGATGTCTGGTGGGATAATAACCTGCAAACCAGAAACAATACAGTGTAGTTAATGGCCATAAAAAAGAAGAAAGAAACTACAGGAGGAGCATTCAAACATTTTAGGAGAGGTATTTTACCGGGTTTGCTAAGGGCATGACTCCAGTAATGCTTCAGTTTTCTAACTTCAATAAATTTACCATAAACTTAATTTTATTCAGAAGACCAAAAGGAAAGCACACAAGACCAAAATTACTTCCTTCAATTTACTCTCTTGTATTTTGCATCAAAGCAGCAGCATAGCAATCAAGATTTCCAAATACTACTCATTCCACAAAGACCCACTGAAGTTTGCCACACAAGTAACCAGCTGAACACTCAGACACTGAGCAGTGGACTAAAAACTAGGTCTCCCATCATTTTTAGGATATTCATGACATCCTAGTAGAATTACTCAGTGTTATCAAGTAAATGAATCACAAAATGGGTAAGGTTGGAAGGGACCACTGGTAGGGACATCTGGTCCAACAGGATTGTGTCCAGATGGTTCTTGAGTATCTTCCGTGAGGGAGACTCCACAACCTCTCTGGGCAGCCTGTTCCAGTGTGTGGTCACTGCACAATAAAGAAGTTTTCCTCATATTCAGGTAGAACTTCATCTGCATCAGTTTGTGCCCATTGCCTCTTGTCCTATTGCTCAGCATCACTGAGGCGAGCCTGGTCCATCCTCTTGACACCCTCCCTGCAGACACTGAGAGACATTGTTCGGGTCCCCTCTCAACTGCCTCTCCTCGAGGCTAAACAGGCCCAGCTCTCTCAGCCTTTCCTCGTAAGAGAGATGCCTCAGTCCCTCAGTCATCTTTGTTGCCCTGCGCTGGACCCACTCCAGGGGCTCCATGTCTCTCCTGTCCTGAGGAGCCCAGAACTGCACACAGCACTCCAGATGTGCCTCACCAGGGCTGAGCAGAGGGGCAGAATCACCTCCCTGTTGGCAATGCTCTTTCTGATGCCCCCCATGATCCCATTGTCCTTCTTGGCCACAAGGACACCTGCTGGCTCATGGACAGCTTATTGCCCACCAGGACCCCCGGTCCTTCTCCACAGAGCTGCTTTCCAGCAGGTCACTCCTAGCCTGTCCTGGTGCAAAGGGCTTTTTCTCCCCTCTGCAGGACTCTGCATTTGCCTTTGCTGAATTTCAGGCAGTTCTTTTCTGCCCATCTCTCTACCCTGTCGAGGCCCTTCTGAAGGTCTGTACAGCCCTCTGGGGTATTGGCCACTCCTCCCAGCTTTGTGTCCTCAGTGAACCTGCTGAGGAGGCATCTGCCCCTTCATCCAAGCCACTGATGAACAAGTTAAACAGCACTGAACCTTGTGAGACACTGTCAATTACAGCGAGGCACCACTGGTTCCAGGTTATCACAGATGACACCTGGCAAGGTTGCCCACATCCAGAGTTTGAAACCAAACCATGCTAAACCTTTACACCAAGCAGACTCAGTCTCTTAGGAACATGTTAATGGCTGAGTACAAGGAAATACACTGAAAGGACAGGGAATTCTCCAAAGAACTGAGTACCCCATATTTAGCACACCAAGTTGTTTGTTGAGATACAAAATTATAGATTTGTTGAAAGATCTGTTCAAATATTTGGATTTGAAACTGAGTAACTCCTAATACCAATGGGTTGGGCCTAAATACCTGATACAGTTACTGAGCCAAAGGGTGCTGAGTATTAAACTAAGCTAACGTCATGAAAAGCAAAATGTATCAGTGTGGAAGAAAAAACATTTTTCAGTACAATTTTATATTATTCCTGGAGGACCTACTGATGAAGAAATTATTTTTTTTAAGAAAAAGGTAATATCATAGGAATTTTAACCTATGAATATTTTACTTCATAGACTCCCATGGCACATATCAGACTAAACTGCCCCACCAAGGCCTCTGAAAATTGGTCTAGACACAAGAAGAGGCATATTCTGCATAGTAAGACTTCTAAGAAAGGCCTGTAAAAGAAACACTTTGGAGAATTCATATTTTTTTCCTGGTGAGGCACACGGGAGTGTTTTCACTGAAGTAAATCTTTATATAAAGACAAAAAATATTTTAAAGTTAATTGTCAGACACCTTCACACTTCTAAGAGCCAATGATTCCACTCATGGATTTCTTACTACATGCAATTGAACCACTGTTCACCTCACCAAACTCCATGTAAGTAAAAATCCTTATCTAAGAAAATTTCCTGCAATGCTTTGGTTGTTTGCAGGATTAGGTTTTTGGTTTGCAGCTACCTGACATACGAGTCAAATATCTATTAAAAAAAAAAGAAAAAGAAAAAAAAATTGGCCAGAAAAGATTATGTTATCTACTCAGAGTAACAGAAAAAGGATGCAAGATACTAATATTCAGGAGCTGTATGCCTTCCTGATGACCAAGTATGCTAATGAAAGTTTACATCCCATTTATCCTAAATATCAATATAACAATAAAACAACCCATGCTATCTAAAAGAGCTATGGCTCCATGCAATTAACAGTAAAACATTTCTTACAGGTATTAAGTTCACTGAAAATGTTGGTAAATAACTCAAGATACTTACCCACACGGAGCATTAAAAAAGAGAGCTTTCCAATTTCCCTGCAACATCACCTGTACCAGTGACTAGTAGCCAGACACTGCTCTGAGTCAATTCCACCCAATCCAATATTAAGTCAAGGTTAGTGCATTGTAGCAGCAAAAGCTAGTAAGAAAATGAGTCAATGTATTGTTTTTGGGTACATCCTGCTGAGATCAGGACAGGCAAATATGAGAAAGCAGAAAGACTCCACTCCGAATTACAGCAGGATACCCATTCAACTCAACATTACCACAACACTGGAATTTTTCAAGGGTAACTTATTGAAGTAAAAGCAATCACCAATGATATGATGATTTTTTCATTTAAATTATTTTTTTCAAAACTTTTAAATATTTTAGAGCACTATTTAAAATACATTTTTTCCAGCTTTGGAAGCTCTTCTTTTAAGTTTCCTCCTTTCAAAGACAAAGGAAGTAAGGAAAATGCTTAGAAAAAGGGTAAGACAGAAATTTAAATCAAGGGTCTAAGTAGTGAATCCTGCTAAGTTAAAGGAAATTAAATATTTTTTTCTGTCTTCAGCTATTTTATTCTTTGCAGCAAGTATTTTTGCATGTCAAAATAGCCCTTATCAAAATATTTGCAATCTAACAGTCATGTTGATCCTGTGCAGTTTGAAGGAAAGAAGGGGTGAGCTGACTAACTATGACTGCAAAAATCAAACTGAAGAAAGAAAAGTATAATCAGTTTCGAAATAACAAGGGGATCTTCTTCACCTCAGAGAAGGTGCTTGTATTGTGGTTAAGATCTTACTGGGCAAGAAGAAATGGAGAATTCCCCGTGACCTCTTATGCTCAACTTTCCACATGTTTTTGTCAGTATTGCATGAAGTCTTTGTCAGCTAAAGCCCTCCCCGGAGCTGCTGCAGAACTCCAGTGACTTCAGGTCTCACCTTTTCCTACCGCGGTCAGCAATTAAGGCGAACTCTCTTGCAATGAACCACAGTTTATCCACTGACCTATTCTGAGAGCAGCTGCTTGAGCCCTGCAAAACACTGAATGAATTACCATTCACTACCTAGTAGCTCTTCAGAACAACAGAAGTACAGCTCAGGAAATATCTGGAGAGAAAATGCAGATACAGTCACAATGGTCGTGAATTAAGAATCAAAAGTTTACCAAGAAAGACAAACTCACAGAAACAGAAGTCATATTTTTAACATACATGAAACGAACACTGCTTTACATACTTCAGTGACATTGTTTATCAAGACATGGTATGTGTTTATATGGAGCCAGTTTAATCCCAAATGGAAAGGGAAACATGAGGTACTTTGTAAACATCATTAACACTACAGGCTGCAGTATAATGATTATAGACTTCATAAAAGCAATTGTGATTCTGACCAAAAGAACTTTTATTTTCAGATCAGGCCAAGCTAAGAGCATATCTTTGTCTCACAGCAGCATAAATATTGCATATGCATTCCTGGATTTAGCCATCTCATGCAGTACAGATTAAAAACAGCAGCTAGATATTGTCTGTAAAAGAGTAATTTTCTTGACCCTAGTATAAAAACCAACCATAAGAAGCCATAGCAGAAAAGAGAAGGAAATGAGTTTTCCTCTTTTAGTTATTTAATCCCCTTTTTTTCTTTTCCTAGTACAAGCCGTGACAAAGCCAGAATAATACTACCCCATCACTCTGAGCGCAGGCTCTCAATTGTTTTGGTAATGAAGTATACACCAGGAGTTCAGGGAATCTTGGAGACTGAAACACACACATGATATTTTTCCACCTATCTTCTCTAATCAGTAACTACTAATGGACCAAGAGCACACAATTTGAGAACAGTAAGAGCCTACAAAATACACACACGATCCCCTGAAGGGAAGGAGGGATGTCAAAATGGCCAGCCCTCCAGGGCTGAAACTAAAATATGACCTCATCCTGAGTTCAAACAACATATAATGGACAGATTTTTAAAATGAGCAGGCAGCTGGAAACTATTCTGCCTGCAAGTTGACTCTGCTAAAGCCTAGGAATACCAACCTTTAATGAACTGACAAGGCAGCCTTTTTCTATCCCCACCATTCTCCAGGAGTGGGGACAGAAATATGAAAGCCAAAGGGGAGAGCCCCCACGGCACCAATCTTTCACTGTATGGCACAAAGAAACATATCCTATGTCTATAAATTAGAGCAAACCTTAGGCCACCATGAATTACAATTACTAAAGACAGTGCAAAAGAGGAGTTTGCTGCCTGGAGTCCTGGCTATCCACATGGTACATCTGCTGCTCCTGCTAGGTATGCCTCAGTGGCAGGGCAATGCCTTAATGACACCCATTTTAAAATACTTGAAAGGACGATGCTTATTAAGAGCTACGAGTAATTTGAAAAATCTATATTCAAACGAGTGAAGTTTACATTTAAAAATAAAGGTAATAAAGTCACATTTCTTTTTAGAAAGCCAACAAGTGAAGAAATAGCGTGTCTCCCAGTCTTAATTTTCAGTTTATGACACTGGGAAGTTCTGATTTAGTTGTAAAAATGCTGCTGTCAAATCTAGGTTTGGTAACTGATGGAAGCTTGCTTGCGTACAGAGAGCAACCTATGTCAGATCCCTCAGTGGACCAAAAATAATTCGTTTACTTGCTTCTTTGTACTTCTCCAATTTTCTACAGGCTAGTGCCAGCCCAGCATGGGGATGTTTTATTCTGGTCTGACAGCACTGTTCCTACATCACAAGTAGCTCCCCTTTGGACCAACAACCCAGAGGAGGAACTGCAGCAGCTCAGCAGCAACTGCTGTGCTCAGGGCGTGCCAGAAACCACGATCTCACTACAGCTCCAGAGGGAAAGGTTACATTAAGTAATCCCATATTTCTATGAGCAAGCAGCAGAATGTGATTGTCCACATATCATAATGCTGGGGGCCAACTGCACTCACAAAAGCTCCAGCACTTTCACCAGGGTTTCCCTGCTGTGGAAATTAAGGTGAAAGAGCTGGTGCCTGTGTAGTTCCCATCTAATACAGGTCAGGAGGTATATGAATCCAGCCACAACCTCATGGTTTGGAAGTACTCCTGGGTCCACTGCATCATTGCAGGAATTTCCTTTATAGGAAACACTTAAGTGCTCTATTTACTCATAGTTTCACTGCTGTTTTTTTCCCTAAGTACACTTCTTTTTTTTCAGTCTAGCTTCTTAATCACATCTTTTAGTCTATCCCCGTGGTTTCCTGTTCCTTGCCTACAGGTATGATTATTCCTGCTCACTGTTTTTAGCTTCTATCAAAAGCACAAATTTCAAGTAAGCATCACTGAAGGACATTTGATTTGTTGAGGAAACGGTTCTTTTCAGTCACAGAAAGTCCTGTCAGAGGCAATCATATAGTATATTTACCTTCCAAAAGTGATCAGTTGCATCATTACCAATGATAAGAAGCGTAAATCTGCCATGGGGTGGGGAGGAGGGGGGATATTTTAGAAGAAAAAAGCTCAACACACTTGTTTTCAAGGTTTTCATCTGGAGATGACTGAAAATGCATTGTGCCCAAGGGCATCTGATACTAGGTCAATTAGCTCTCTGCACTGCCTCCATCTCAGTGTCTCATTGTCAGCAGCAACAAGACTTTCATCAGAGAAAAATATTGAAAAATCTCAAGAAACATCTCAAAGCAGAGACTCTCAAAGATTTCTTTATGAATGAAAGCTGCTTACATGAGTAAAGTTATGAGGTATTCAGATGCCAGGACAGGAGGAGAAAACACACACACATACTGTGAACACTTCCCAGTTAGAAACACCAATTAAAATTATTTCATAAATGCAAATGGATCTACACCATAAACTCTTAAAAGCAAATATGACTGGCAAAACTCTAATCCAATTATCAGCAGTAACAAAATATCTGTATATGCTGCACATTTTCAATGTGTCAGACACAAACCCAAATTTTATGGCCAATCAAATAACAAAAGCCAGGTATCACCCATGTAGTTGAAAATGGAAGATAATCAGAGGCTTCATGGATTTGAATTTGTCTAGAAGAGTACTTCCCTTGCTTTATCACAACTGTTTGAAAAGCGATAAATATTTAAATATCATTAGTAAAAAGCCATTATTTAACTGACAGTTACAAAATCATACTCTGAATGTAAAGTCTTTGAGACAAAATAATTCTGTTCTAGCATGGCAAATGCTTAGTTACTAGTGAACACACAGAGCAACAGCAGAACACTTCACATTTGGCAAAGTTTGAAATAATATTATTTCGCTTCAGTAAGAATCTATAAGTAAAAAATGAGATATTTAACAAGCTATGCAGGATTTATTACCTTTGAAATGTTACTCTAATTTGCAAGATATAATCAGGTTTCCAAGGAACAATGCTAAAATGTAATAAAGGATCCAGATCTCATTCCTTAGCAACTCCTTCCATTTAATCATAAAAACAAGATAAATCCAGTTTGCCAAAAATGAAAAGATGGACGAGGCAGATAGGAAACAAATCAGTTAAGTACAGGCATCAGAAACTACAGTATGAGATGGCATACAAATCCTGTGGTTGACTGAGATAACTCTGTCAGATAAACTCAGAAGAATTAGAACTGACACTAAATCTAAGGTTTGAGCAGAAGCTAGTAGCAGTGCACAACAGGAAGAATGAAGCAGAGATGTTTCAGACTTGTCTCTGCTTTGAAAATCCCCTAGCTTTACTGATTTTTGTCATCACTTCATCCTAATTTTTACAACAATGTATTTCTGAAAATATTATGTTCCTATAAACTGGGATTTTAAGAACTGACAGTATTTGCATTGTCTGATGGTGCATTCTGAAAAATAACACTATTGCAGTGCTCCTGTGAAATATCACACATAGCAAGTTCAAAGGAGACCTTACATAACACTCAATAAGCAAATGCGTAACCTGTCGTGAACACAAACTTCATTTCTGGCAAGGGATGGTGATACAGTTTCCCTGCACCTCAAGATAAGGTACCCCTGCCTCATCAAATAAAGGTAATATTTTAAGTGTCAGAAGTACTATGTGAATCAGAAGTAATACAGAAATGAATTGTTAAGTAAAGTATTTGTGAACCTGTTGCACTTTTTTTTCCTTTTTGGGAGAGCAACAATGTCAGAGAATCCTGGACAGCTACTGCTGCTAGGTGTTGCCAAAAAGGTGCTTTTGCATTGTCTGAAGACCAGGGCAATGAACATCCTCCAGGCACTCCTTTTCCCACTCAGCCTGCAGAGGCACTAGCTCACCTCAGCCAGTCCTCACTGCCTCTCACAAATGAAGTGTAAGTAACTATTCCTCCATGACCCAGAGAGCAAGAGTACAAAAATTGAAAAACCAAGGAAGTTACCAACAAATTACAGAAATTCAAGGAGCTTTTTCTCATAATATGCTTAACCATCACAAGGAATAGAATGCAGTGGCTACCATATTTACTATCTCATTTTGTCATCCTGTAACGTCTAAGAGATTAAACATCTAAACCAGTTTCTGTCCATACAGCCTGATGATCAAGGGAGATGAAGGGAATTTAAGAAAGGCTCATTAACAACTACTTGACAAAAGCGGAAAACCAGTAAAGCATGCAAAAAAGAGTGAAAACCTGAATGTTTATGTTGATATGCCTGTGTAATTACAAATGAAGATTATACATTCAGCATTTTCTACCTCCTCCTAAACAGCATGGTTCTGTCACAAGCAATGAGGTATTACAAGCTCAGCATTGCAGCACACCAGAGGGACTAATTAAGACAGCACTATGTAGTCCATGAGCTTTGCCAGACCAAAACAAGCACCTCTGTATTGGACAGTTTCTTCAACTATTCTTCAAGTGGAAGACCCATTTATGAGTTTCTTTGCACAAAACTGATTTCAGTATGATCAGGTGACGTAAAGTAGCACTAAATCTAAGTATCATTTATCATATATTTAAAAGGCCAAAACCTACAATAGCATTAGCAGATCTACTGAAACATAAATGTATCACATAAAGAGTTAATGCACTCCTACTCAACTGCCTCAATTTATTATTTGAAGCAACAGTCTTCTGATTATTGCAATATTTATTTCTGTCTCAGAAGAGAGAGAAAAAAAAATCATGTGCCAAATTTTTTATGTGGTGTGATTCCTCCCTATACCAGAGATAATATTTAATTCAGTTTGACATACTGTTTTCATTACAACAAACTTACTTCCAGTATAATCATAACAGGTAAGGATTATGTTAAACCATATTCTCAGCTGACGGCCTAGCATTTCTTTAAGTGATGTCATGACCTTTTCCAAATAAATTAACCTGCCCAGTACAGATGCTGACATTTCATATCACGAAAGACAACCACACTGCAAATAAAGAGCTACAGAAATATGTGTCAGCACTGACTTGGCAAAGGTTTAAGACTGATGCAAATATTTCTGGTATGAAAAACAGAAGAAAGCTGCAGGTGTGAAGAATGCTTCTGTGAAGAGGAAATAGGGCAGACTGACATCTTAACATTTAGCCAAATACTGTATTTGATGAGAATGCAGAAAATCAGTTAAAGTCTTTGAAGCTACTACATTTTAGAAAGCAAAGCAGGAAGATAAAACATTAGAAAAACAGTTTCTTAAAGAGTTTGGTCTAGGGTGATTTTATGTGTTTGTGTGTGTATGCACGTACATGTATACACGTGTTTGTGTGTGTACAGAAAATACCACTGACTAATCACTTAACACAGCTTGCAGCAAAAATAAAACACCTTCCATTCTCTCCAATACATACTTGAAGAACAAGAAATGGAGACTCAAAAACATTACAGAAAAGTATGAACTCGTGTCTTCCCACTATCCCTAACACACTAAAAAGGAAGAAGGGTAAAACAAAGGGTAAGTATTCACAGCACATTCAGCAAAAATACAGAACTTCCATATTCAACAAAATTCAGTCTAACAGAGTACAGCAAATATTCACGTTAGACTTTACTTAAAAGGTTCTAGAAAAATAAATAACAGTTCTGAAGCATTATTAGTGAGAGGTATAAGACACACAGACCAGCCTTTTGCCTTGGGATTTTAGGGGAAGGCAGTCTGGCCCTTTCCATCGTTTCCTCTTGTGGCTTCTTGCAGAGGAAAAGGATCTACCAAGGGAGTCAAGGAGCTGCTGGTGAGGTCACCCACAGAGCTGTGGGCAGACACCTCCAGCACCACTGTACAGTTCCCAGGGGAAGACCACAGTACAGGATGGAGGTGAAAGCTGAGGAGCAGAAGAGGAAGACTGTCCAACCTAAAATTACTCGCCCAAGTTAGAACGTGGTGAAATACACTGGAGAATAATTCCAGCTAGCAGCCCAAACCCAAGCTGCTCAACAAAAGTATTATTCCTAAATTCTTCTAAGATGTCTATTACTAGTGACTTGTACAAGAAACCTTCTTGGATTTACTTCAAAGCAGAGAATTGCAACTGGGCCTATTTCTATTTTATCTTCTGGGAAGTTGACAGAGCACTTTTTTTCTGGATAAAAAGTTTCTAACTATGGAAGTGAGAAGCATTATCTTTTAGAGTAGCAAGGGAATAAAATTATATTGTCCATATACTCCTCCACACCTGAAAACCTGTTCTATCAATAGCATGAGAGAAACTTTACAGAATGAGCAGAGCTCTGAAACAAACTGCATTACCAAAACTGCCTTACCTCATAGACCCTTTCCTATTGAAGAAGAGTGTTAAAAAACCCAAATCCTTTCTGGTCTTAGCAATAATCAAGATCATTGTAATAATTGTGAAATGTCTTCATTGCTATTTTCAATGAGATTTTTTGGTCCTATTTTCATATCCTGTTGCTAAATTATCCACCAAAAAAAGGGAATATTGAGTTAAATTGCTGATATAACTGGTATATAGCTAAAGCTTAGTATCAGTAAATGGCCTCCAAAAGAGGTAGGAAAATAGTTTCTGTTAATCATCCAGCCATGTTTTATTAAAATGTGATTTGTATCTTTTCTAGAGATAGGAGGAAGGTTTATTCCCTCCAATTTTACTGGAACTGGGAAGCTCAATATTGACTCCCTAGCAAAACATAGCTCTGCATTCAGCAGAGATAATTACAAGCTGTGGTGTTAGGGGATGGTTTTTTTTTTTAAGGATAGTTATTTATCATTTAGTTGTGGTAATATTGTGCCATACAACTTTGTAGACTCACTTCTGCAGATGTTTAAACAGGATTTCCAAAACATGCCGCAGAATATTCTAAGGAAGCTTGTACCTCCCAGGGTCACTGACATGGTTCCTGCCATTCCAGAACCAGGCATGTGAGTTTCCCAAAAGCCAAATCACACATCCTGTGTGAGAGTCAGGGCAGGTGTTGTAAGAGCCTGGTCCCTGGCCACACGTGTCTCCACACACCGCTACCTCCAGCGGTGCGAGGGCACTTCCATGGGGCTTGGGCCACTGAGTGCACGAGTCCTGCTCGTTCTACGTGGGCAAAAAAACTCTGTGGTAATTTTTGGTTTTATTTTTCACACTAGCATTTGCATAACTGTTAAGATTACAGAATAGCACTGGCAGTTGTTAAACATGTTCTCATACAAATATTTTTAAGTGGTTTGTGAACATCGTCCATGTATTAGGATATTACTGCTGCTGCATTGTTATTGCTGTAAAAATCCTTCCCCTCACTATACAGGTTTTCATTGTTATTGTTTAGGCCCTAAATATTTCCTTTTTGCATTGACTTCTGCATACATGGTCTCATAAAACTGTATCTTTCACAATGAAAAATTAACTGGGAGAAGCTGCAGGGGCCCTCAAAATTCTGTAAGATGAGGTTGGACTACAGATGAGATTTGTTTTAACAAATGATCTAATTTTTGGTCAATGAGGGATTTCTATTAGACTTAAAAATTTTCTAAATTTCATCAGCTTATATGAATTTAAATATATTTGGCCAAAATAGTCAACACCAATGCAAATGCCTAGCAAATTTAGGCAGCATTGCTACAGAGTCTTTATTTTGGAAAATGTGTACGAAACTTCCAACAAATGTTCTGAGTATCCTGCTGCTGAAAGGCTTTTCTTTAAAAGAAAAACAACCAAACAAAAAGCTTTCAAAGACCAAGACACAAATATTACTGGTTTTTCCCCAGGTTTTCCTAAGTCATCACCTGTTTTTATCTTGATTTGCTCAGAACTGAAAACCCCACCATAGCTGTGATGTGTTCCTATCTTAATCAAAAATATAACTGAGTTATCATGCCAAAGGCAAAAGACGCAGATCAAAACAGCATAAAGTTACCTAAGCAAATCAAGTAAGTTTTCTGCCATTCTTATCAGTAGTGAGCAAACCAATTATACGTAAAAAAATTGTTTGTTAAAACTCCAAACTATTTGCTTACTATTAAGCATGTTCACAAATCTTTCCCTGGTAGCACTAACTCTATTCAAAGACCAGAAATAACTGACTTAAAAATCAGCCATTTTTTTTGTAGGAATGCAGTCAGTTTTCTTCTAGCCTTCTTTGACTTCTGAACTCTTCCTATGCATCTGTAACACAGAGAGCAGCTGCAGGGCTGCCATTTTACACAGTGCAGTAACCTTGCTTCCTCCTGCAGCTGTACTCTGGCTACCCAGAAGAGCAGCCGAGCTCCCTGTTACTCCCCTAATTTCTCACCAGGTATCTGTTTTGCCAGCCTTACAGCTGCCTGTAGCTCAGATTGGTGCTAACGGCACCCACATGCACCTCCTGCCCCTCAGATGATTTCTGTTCCTCCTGCTATGGCAGAGTCTACCAAAGCCTCTGTTTTTCCAAACAAGGACAGATGAAGTAAGGTCAACTTCTTTCTGGACGTGAAAGATGGAAGTGAGGCATAACACAGGTCTAAAGCTTGTTTATCTACCCTCCTACACCTGCAATTGGGCCTGATGAAGCAAGGATCAGATGGAGAGAGGAGAACAGAGCGAAAATGAAGATACTTATTTTTCCTGTGATAGAAAGACTAAGAGCTCTGTTTTCTGAAGTAGCTTAGATCAGCTGTTCTCCTTTTAGTCAGTGAACAATGTGACATAATAGCTAAATCAGAGAGGCACCTTCATGGTTCTTGCTCCATCTCTAGGAATGGCCAAAATTCACAGGAAGCCTGGAGAATCTTGAATTATGGCAATACTGCCGGCTTCTACAAAGAAGCAACACGTGATAGTTCACCAAGAGGGTAATACTAACGTCCATGCATATTTTAGTGAGTTCAGCATTCTACTCTGTTCATTTCTGTATACATAGATGGAAAACAACTTGATACAAGCACATTTCTTTTTTAATGTGGTAACACAACTTCCTTCAAAAATCCATTTGTGAAAGGACTGCAAAAAATGGCAAAAGGATCTCCCAGATATGTGCACAGTCTTTTCACAAGTAAATCCAAAGACTGGAAAGATCAAGTTCTTCACAAGCACTTAAACCTGTTCTGCCAGTGAGAGTTTTCTTCAGTGCTCAGAGGATGCCGCAGTGCTGAAAGCACTTCAGTTCAGCCCTTACTCTTACTGCTATGCAAGGAGGAATGTAAGGCATGTTATTCCCCATTTTGTGACAAACGGATCTTGAGTACAGGAAGCTCTAGGTTTCTGCAATAGCCAGGCTCTGATGGCCTGTGTTATGCAACATTTAACAATATCCTCAAATTCAAAAATGAGCTTTGCATGTCATAATTATGAAATTTTTATATGTTGGTACGATCTTGTATGATCACACAGATTTTTAGGATTTTAAGTCAAACGACTTTTTGAGGAATCAGCCAGTACATTACAGGATATGACTTTATATTCAGTTGTAAAACACTGGCGTACTGTGGAATAAGGGAAAGACTTTATTTTGGACTTAGGAGACACAAAATTAGCAATCAGAAGCTTAAAATGCATTACCATTGCCACACTACGTTATTTTTTAGCCAGTTCTGTTACATTAGCTCTCTGTGCTTTAACAGGAGCACCTGCCAGAAAGAGCTGACAAATTTGTGAAAAAGCAGGAATATTTTTCCAAGTGATTCCTGATAACTGAACAACACCTACAAAACCAGCAAAGATGAATGGCCCAAAGCCACTTCCAAAATTCATACGGTTCACTGTTCAATCCACTGTGCACAGAGAATAGAGTGCATAAGGTGAGACAAGTAAAATCAGAAGTCAGACTTTAAAAAGTGCTGCCCACAGCAGTAAAATCCACAGCTCTGTGAAAGCTAAGAATATAACTCAAAACTGTCTATTTTTCTCTGTAATGCATTTTAACGTGCGGAACACATGGAAATCGTGGGGCAGCTTTATATTTCTTGTGAACACTTATCTATATCACTCATAAATATACCAAGAGGTTCCATGGCATCTCAGTCCATAATGGAAGCAGATAGGTTTTAGGAAAAGGTATAAAGATAGATAATGTGTGGTATCTTTTCCTTCTATGAATATTTCTTTTATTATTATTATTATTCCTGGTATCAAAGCAAATGTTATTCAAATGTTATTGAATGTTAGTTATTCAAATGTCCATAAAATGAAACACTTGCAGTTTAAAATACAGGCTGGGGGCAGGGCATTACACTCCTTGGCCCCATCCCTGCTCCTCCAAAAAAGTCACTGGATAACATTCTGTATAATAAATCATAGACATAGGATGGTTTGGGTTGGAAGGGGACCTTGAAGGTCATCTTGTTCCAACCCCCTGCCATGGGCAGGGACAACTTTCACAAGACCAGGTTGCTCAGAGCCCCATCCAATCTGGCCTTGAACACCTCCAGGGATGGGAAATGCACCACAAATTCCCTGGACCACCTGTTCCCTTGCCTCATCACCCTCACAGCAAAGAATTTTTGCCTGATATCTAAACTAAACCTACTCTCTTCCAATTTGAACCTGTTCCCTCTTGTTATGTCACTACATGCACTTGTAAAAACAATTTAATACAAGCACTTTGAAATTTAGGATAGAGTCTTCAAGAAAATAGTGTGGTTAAAAATGGGATTCATTTAATCTGTGAGGATAGCCAGATGACAGAGGCAGAATTAGACTAACACCTGAATTCTGACCCAGAAAACACCAAGAGGAAAACTGGAAGAGAAAGTATGCCAAGAGGAAGGACAACAATAATTACACATGATGCAGTATCATTGGGCCTTGCCATTTTCTTCACGTACTGCTGTAAATCACAGGAGAGTTGAGAACGTCACTCTCCCTTCACCAAGGCACATATCTCCCAGAAGGATGCAGACTGAAAGAGACAGGTTAGCGCTGAACAGAGGTGGGAGAGAAACACAGCTGATAACATTTAAAATATACCTGCATGTGAGAAGTTTTGTTTCAGAATACATACAACACCAAATGAATTATTTGCACACAAAACTCTAAGAACAGACCTGTGGTCTGAGTACAAAAAAAAAAAAAAAAAAGCTGATTCCTTTCAAGATTTTTTCTCCCCCCCTCCCCTTCCAATATTGATATGGACTCTAAGGAATCTCTCTGATAACATTCAATTTGAAAATCTGTGAGTTTTTTGCTTATATTGTTCAGGTGCAAAAAAATACTCAAGTGGAAAAAAAGAAGTCATATTAATTCAGAAGTATTACACAACTGAATATGTCATTTTAGAATAGACTTGTGCAACCATGGCTACAAATGTATTTACATGTTCCACCCTACTGCCAGTAACACTAATGAACACTGCTGTGAGAAGTGCACAACATACAAAACATTCCAAGAAAAATTCAGCCAAGTCCTAAACACACACACACGATCACCCACCATCTACACATGAGTACACGTGTGAGGAAAAGCTTCCCTCTTCATCACATCAGACAGCAACATTAATGTACAGTTCATATTTTGGGCTTGATCTCTAAAGTAACAATGGCTAGAGAAGAAAAATGGAGCCTTGTTTCACCTGGGACGAGTGAAAAAGCCTCTGAGCAATGACACAATTCTGACCTGGTAGCTGAGTCAGTTCAGGTTTAATCAGCCACAACTTCTGTGTGAGGCTGCAGGGCTCAGCCCTTCTGCACTGACTCGGAACATCTGCCGAACACTTTCTATAAACACACGATCTCAATATTCTTACAATTTGTGAGACTACCACCATTCATAATCCACTTGGAACATTTTTGCTTGGTTGTTAAGAGTTCAGAATAGGCTGAAGGCAAGACCTGGTGTTATTTGTTTGTTGGTAGCATAAACAAGTCTGGTTTTACAGCTCTCACAACACTGAAGTTCCAAGAGTTTGTGTATACACACACAGCATTGAGATTTGTGGGTTTAATTTTTTGTCATGCATCTGTTGGGACAGTGGAAGGCTTGAGGGTTTTGACATTAAAAGACTGACCTAATTAAAGTTGAATCACTCTTCCCAGCCAGAGAGTAGCCAAGTTTTGAAGCACCACACCCCATCATATCATGAGGGTGGAAGCAGACTAGAACCTAGGAACATCTGCTGACAAGTTTATACCTGAAAAATAATTCATTTGACATAGAATAGCAAGTACGCAGCTATCCTTGAGAAAATTCAAATTGAGAAGGATTAGTCAAACTCTGTTTAGATAAATATGTATATTTATTTATGTATTAATATGAAAACTGCTTACATGTGAACTTCCAGATCCTATTTCCATGCCTTGTTCCTTTGGTTCCAGTCTTTTTTTTTTATCTCCTCCACATTTTTGTATAGCTTTTATGTTTTTCCTGCTTTGCGTAACTATAAGCACTTTGCTTGAAAACACTATATTGTGTACTGCATTCATTATTTAGTTCACTATTTGACTCCTGCTACTAATATAGGAAAAGACAGTGCATAATGAACATTTATGCAAAATATACAATAATAATTTAGGGGTTGTATTACTACTTCTTCTTTAATATATATTGTAATGGTAAGAAATGACACTAAAACTTTTCTCCAGCATCAGCATATGGCACTTCCTAGTACAGAAAAAAAATATTTTAATTTCAACAGAAATAACATACATATATACATATGTATTTATATCCATATATCCATATATCCATAGGGTGATACACTGATTCAATGATAAATAAGCTGATGCATTTTTAAAAGTTAAGAGTAAGACTACTTGTTCTTCCTTGATTCTATATCCAATGTGTTTCACTCTATCACACATTTCTTGATTTCAGTCTTTCTCTATAACATGCTACAGTTCATACCAGTCTCACCTGTCTGATTTTTCTGAGGAGCCCATAAACCAATATGCATGTGTATCAAGAGATAATTAAATAAAGTATTTAATATATTTTTCATTATGCTACTGTTTATTTTTTGTGGTTATAAGATAATTACCAAACTCCCTAACTTTCCATCTTGGTTTCAACTGAATTTCTGTTTTAGGATTGCAAGTACTAACACAATTCCTCAAGATCAGAGCTCATATAACAAATGTAAATCATCTTTTAAAAAATTTCATTATCCTGAATTTGCAAAGTTCACAGAACCATTACAATGATCAACACAATTACAAAATAGCCCTACCTTGAGAATTCTGTAAATGTACTTCATAAAAAATCCAGAGGCAGAACTAAAGCATGTGAGTTTATTCCAGTTTCTCCATCTATAAAATCAGGTAATTATATTTAACTACTTCACTGAATACTCTTAAGCCCTTATTATATATAAAATTTGTGAAGCTTTTAGAACTGTCAAGACAGGACAGAACTGGAATCAGAATAGAGGGGCTCCATTGTTGTCCCAGTTAGAAATAAACACAGAAGTTCAGAGATTTATACATTAAGAAGGCTCAAAGAGAATACATTTCAGTTTTTTGTTAAACTCAATACCTTAAACTCAAAGAACCTTTTTACTTAAGGCTTCTTCCCACCCTTTAATCTTGTAACTCTTCTTTGAACCTTCATCTATTTTCTCCTTTACTTGTAGTCACTAGAATCAGAGAAAACAATGCAGCCTTAGACATCCCAGAGCCAGAGCACCATCCCCCATCCCATTCCCACACTTTGCAGCTTACACACCCAGAGCTCATGTCAGCTCTTCAGCCGTAGAAGTTTTACACAGGATGGAGTCTACTGCTCTAAAAGAAGCTCTATGTCTTTGTCCCTTCATGTACATTTGCTGTGTTAAAGAAATGATCTTGTCTTGCCCAGTTTGACAAGCACAATCACTCATCAATTTGCTCTATTCATTGTTATTTTCTCAATCTTTGAATACTCTGTAGATTTCTTAAGTGATTACTTTTACATGAGCAGATAAAAAAGAAAATGTTCAAGTGTGGAGGACTGGCAGCACATTGGTACACACAGATACGCAAGGACCACCAGAATCTTCCCTTACGTCTAATTCACCTCCTGTGTGTCCTTCTCACTGTGCATTATTCTTCACTCTTCACAAAAATGCCAAAGAGCACCAAGGGAGTAAATTTACAGAAGTCTAAATGTGTGTCTTCATACTACTTCCTTGTCAACAGCCCAATGTATATAAGCAGCTCAAAAATAAGGCAAGAGTAGTAGTGCCACAGGGCCTATTTTTAACAAACTCATGCTGACAAGCATTAGCGATATGCTGTGATTCTCCTCTGTCCTTTATTTACCAAGCCTTACCTCACTTACTCCATCATTTTACCTAGTTCATAACCTGGGTTTAGAACTACCTCAGTTATCCAGTTTCCTATGCTGGTACTCAGTCAAGTTTCTCCTATCCTCTCAGTATGCCAACGCTTTTGTAAATCAACAGGGAGAGCTCTTTGTAAGCTCTGTATGCATTAAACTATCTTCAGACTTTGAAAGAGCCGCACTGAAAACTGGACTTCCATCTAAGTACATGTTGTCCCAGACTATATGCCTCTGGAAGGCAACAAACCTTTTTTTCACATTATTCGACATTTTAAACAAAACACCCTTCCTATCCAACCATCGGTCTGCTTTCAAGCTGGAAACTCAAATACAATCAACAATATGTAATTTTCCTTCTCACCTAAGCACTCTATATAAGCAAAGGTATCTCAAAAGAAAGCCCAACCACTGCATGAAAAACTGCAGTAATGACATTCTTCCCACTGCAGGCTTGGTTTATTCCTTTTATACACATATGATTGCAACACAGGACAATAAAAAATGTTTTTAACTGGACAAATGGAAGAAAGGTGTTTTAATCTGTTTGTAGGACTATGAAAAGCTACAAATATTTCTGCTCATGGAATACAGGTCAAGATTCAGATAGAAGACTTTGTTTAAAATATGTATAAGGCAGTGTAAGAGAAGAATAGGCTGTTACTTTTCCATGTGAATTACTGGAGGCATCATAAAAAACAGGCAGAAAATTCATCTCCTATTCTCTGTGATGTTTCAGCTTATCTGGGAAATAAAGGTTCAAACGGAGCAGCTTTGGTATCCAAAGTAGCCAATCTTTTGGGCTGGCTTTCATCAACATTTTAAAAATGAAGGAAGAAAATTTCTCAGAATAAATATTGCTCAACTGCTCTGTCAAGCTGAAGCTGAAACATCAAAATGCTCTGCTTTTGAGGGTCCTCTTCGATATTTATGTTGCAGATAATCAGGAGTTTTGTTTTATTAGTGAGCGAGTTTTGTTACTGGGGACTGGCATGGAGGGTCAGGGCAGAGAAGGGGGAAGGAGGGAGATTTCATGCCTATAAAAGCGCAATTGAAGATCACACTAAAGCTCATTTAAAGACTTCCAGTAAGAAACTGTGACCAAGGCATAAAACACACTAAAGAAGCAGCTTCATCTTGAACTTTGAGAGCAGCTGTGCTCTCGTTCCCCTTCCCCCAACACAGGAAACAGACCTAGAAACAAAAATAAGACAGGAATGCTCCTGTGCAAGCTAATGTTGTTGGCTTCTTAAACATCCACTACTCCTGTGCCAAAAAAAATGAAACCCAGGAGGATTTAACACTTCAAAGGATAGTGAGACACTGCTTTAAACATAGAATTTTCTACCAGAGACAGATATTCTTTCATTTTGTAAACAAACTGGAAGAATGTTATCGTGACTGCATGTCGAGACAGATTTCATTTATGTTCCTGTAGCACTTAAGCACAAATTCGCCACTGCATATTACACCTTTACCCATTTTAGACTACAGCTAATGCTGTAGCAGTATCTCCCACCAGGAAAAAAAAAAAAAAATGCAGCAGTTGAGTCTTCTGATACCTTCCACAACATTCTATTACAACATGCAGCTTGAAAGCTTAACAGTACAGAGAAATATTTGACAAAGAAATTCTCACCTTATTAAGCAATGATACATAATTATGTGTTCAAGGAGAACGGGAGTAACATCTTGCCAAAGGAACGTATGGCCACATATGCTACTCACAGTATTTCCAACTAGAAATTATAGTTATGCCAACTACAAATTACAGAACTTGGCCTTTGTTCTGTGTATTTAATTTTCTACACAAAGGCAAAAAGATGGGAAGGAAAGTGACATTCTCTGTCTAACCCAAAAAAAACCAAACCAACAACTTTATCTAATTTTGATGAGTACAAATCATCTCCATGGCTTGCTCTGCTTCACTCACTACAAACAACTCATGTTTTCAACACTTAATTTAATATTTTGCAGGCTAATGGAAACTTTACATAATGCATTCTCCCTCGTAAAGTTAAAATGTCAACGCAAATGGGACTGAGATCTTGATATGGAGAGAAAGCAAACGTTATCTTTTCAAAATCTACAGGCTAACAAATATGATGTGGAGGATGGGATGAGCAGTGATACGAAATAAAAAAGGAGGGGAAAATAATCTTACTTATTTTAGAAGAGTGTATCTCTTTCTGAGCGTAGCATCCCCAGTCATACCTATCTCAAAAGTATTTTACCGTTAGATTAAAATAGTTTCTTGATCCCTCCTCATTCTGCTAGTGTCCTCCCTGTGGTCGGACATGAAAAACAGACTGAAAAATAACAGTTGATGTGGTTATTAACAGTTATATTTCACTGTCACTGAAAATTCAGTAAGTATTGTCAGATTAGTCCTTACTCACAACAAATTCCAATTCCAGTGGTTTCCTTTTGTTTTTTTTTTTAAAAAAAAAAGAAAAAAAAGTATGTTTGATCTTTTCTTTGTGCATTGAGAGTTCAGGGCCAGGCAGCACTTGTCCCTTCAACACCTGTTAATAATTTCTCAGTAGAATGGATAAAGGAAAAGCAGGTGAAGGGAGGCTTTCAAGTTTTAACCATTCCATCCATGTACCTCATCCCATCTAAACACATAGTGAGGTCCCTCCCTTACAGCACCACTTCTTTACAGCTATAACTAGCAAGAGGGAAATGACTTATTGTGGGTGTAGCATTTCAAAAATGGTGTAAAGTAATGTAAATGCTTTCCAGTTTCATGGGATTTCATTCTAAATACAGGTAATTAAATCTGAGCATAACGAGAAAACAACAGTAAGCATTGATCACACCCTGGATGTGTCTGTCCAGGAAAAATCATCATCAGACATGGCAAGCTTAACCCTGAACAAGCAATTTTTCTCTTGAGCTATCTTCCAGTTACCAATATAATCTCCTTCCTCCAGAACAAAAAAATTAGCAAATCTTCTGATAGAAAATCTGCATGCTTTCAGAATGCTCTGCTTATTATACCCAAAATGGAATATACATAGCTGCTCTGTTGTCCACTCTACTGCCATTTCACAAGCCCTTTCTCCCTGTTTTCCATAAAGTCATATTTATATCTATTCCATTTTCTGTAACCACTGCTAAGAATAAGCACTTCATTATTACAGAAGGGTTTTATAATCTAATGCAATGTGGTTCAAACCACTTAATACTTTCTGGCTTACAGCAGGGGGATAGACAAATGGTCTAAGGTTTAGACAGGCTACAACAGAATTATAAAAAAAAAATAATAAAATAAACATGGCAGCACCTTTAGCAGAATAGCTCCACCTACACAGGTGGTACTGGGCTATGGCACTGCTTTTACACTGACATCATTACTGGAGAATAAGCTTCTTATGCCTGGAAAACAGTATCAAGAACAGACTGTAACAACTCTGACTTGACTCCCCAGAGTGGATGTTCCAAAATGCCTGAACCCACACTCAGAGCAGGCTTTCTATCAAGTCCATGTGTAATGGAATGCTTGGGTATTTTTTTCCTTCTGTTTTGCATTGACCACCACTCTAGGAAGCCTGTTCCAGTGTTTGACCACCCTCTTGGTAAAGCAATGCTTCCTAATGTCCAGTCTAAACTTAGCCTGGTGCAGTTCTGAGACACTCCCACTCATCCTGTCACTGGATTCCAGGGAGAAGAGATCAGCACCTCCCTCTCCACTTTCCCTCCTTAGAAAGCTGTAGAGAGCAATGAGGTTGCTTCCCAGACTCCTCTCCAAGGAGACAAGCCCAAAGTCCTCAGCTGCTCCTCTCAGGACATGCCTTCCAGACCTTTTCACCACATTTGTTGCCCTGCTCTGGACACATTC
Organism: Dasyornis broadbenti; assembly: GCA_013397935.1. Classification (NCBI taxonomy): domain Eukaryota; kingdom Metazoa; phylum Chordata; class Aves; order Passeriformes; family Dasyornithidae; genus Dasyornis; species Dasyornis broadbenti. The sequence goes on from VZRN01006015.1 coordinate 1,831,168, forward strand.
AAGGACTTTCAGATCATTGTTAAATTTAGAGCCCAGAACGGCATACAGTGCTCAAGGTAAGGCTGAATGAATGCTGAATACAGCAGGAAAATTGCCTCTTCTGAGTGGCTGGTGATGCTGTTTGATGCAATCCTAGATGCAGCTTGCCTTCCTAGGACCAGCCTGGATGAGAACCATAACACAACTAATTTAAAGAAATGTACATACTGACAGAGGTAGAAATTTTGTTATATATAAGCTATATTTTGAAATGTCAGCTGGGCCATAATAATAAAAAAACCAATATTAAAATGTAAAGAAAATCCATATTCCTATTGCAGGTTAGGGTGAAAATATGATCTAAAAATAAAGCAGCCTTTGTGTATTGCACATTGCACCCCAGTATCTCAAAAGAAATGTATACATGCTTTTCTACATAGCATAGTAACAGAAAGTCCTTGCGCAAGTGTTACAGAGATTAACTACGTAAGAAGTCTTAATTATCAGCATAAAGTCCCTAGCTGCTTGATAAACAATAAATTTATACGATGATTCTGCATTTAGAATTCTCCTACACTATAATGATACACCATTTGACAAATACTGTACACCATTAGATTTGAAAACATCATATTGTAAACGGAAAGTTTTAAACTTACAGCTTACAAAGCTGCTTCACACCTCTGGCATGCGGTATATGCTCATTTTCATCCATCTAAAAATATCACATTTGTAAAAATCTAATCTCTGGAAACATGACTGGATGGCCTTAAAATAGTCAGTTTGCTGATGGATTTATAACTTTATCTGCATTTCACAATTACACTCAAAAACATATTTTAAAAAGAGCAAGTTCATGCCCCTTCCACAAATAGGCATTTGCAACAGGCGTTGAATTAAGTTCATATCAGACTGCAGCTCACGTAACGAATAAATATGTTGTTCTATAAGCAACAAACTAAAGGAATCTGGGATTTTACACTTTGATACACCAGGTCTGCTGAAGAGCCTCACAAACTGCTGCTATTACCCAGACAATTACAACATGTGCTGCACCATGGAATGAACCACAAACTACCCAAGAGCTTTTCCCACTTTGTGAGGGAGTGGCATGACTTTAGTCTCCTTCACCCCCTCGGCCACTCATCCTTACAACACCTGTAGGAATTCCTTATCTTTGAGCACATTAACACTGTGGAATGTGGCTGATGTTTAACAGAGCCAAGTGTTCTATTCTGGGAGGAACCGAGAGACAGAAAATGCCAAATTGCATATTAGGAGAAGGTTCTTCACCTGGAGGGTAGCTGGGCACGAGTACAGGCTCCCCAGGGAAGTGGTCACAGCACCAAGCCTGCTGGAAGAGGCATCTTGGATGACTGCTCTTAATCCTATGGTTTAGTTTTAGGCAGTCCTGTGAGGAGCAGGGAGTTAGACTTGATGACCCTTCCAGGTCCTTTCACACTTGAGATATTCTGTGATTTTATGAGTGCAAACTATGCATTTTGTTTCTTAGGAAAACCTCAATAATGCTTAGACAGGTGACATATACCTGCTTAAGATCCCTGAGCTCCCACATAGCTCATGCTACCCAAAGAAAGTTTGTGGGCTGACCCACCTTTTAGTTTTTACCATACAAACTCTGGCTTCTGCTGGCAAGTTCTGAAATCACGTAGAAGTCACTCCAGCTGTAGTTGTTAAGGTGCCCATGATACACAAACTGATTATTTCAGTTTCTTTTTCCTCTCAACCTTTTCATACTCTTACACTCAGGCAGTGCAAGTCAAGATGCAGTGAAAAGGCTGCATTTGCCAGCAAAACACGTAATGTAACACTGCACAGCACCAGAGCCAGGCAAGCTACTTCGCAAGGGAAAAGCATGGTGCTTCAGATGCACTTCCCGGTTGCAGACAAGTACTGGTATTCCAATCTAAGCAGCTCTATTCTTAATAGACAACTGGCTTTTTAATTTTAAAAGCAGCAATACTGAGATTTTAATCAATTCCTAAACAGGACGAATTCATAAAAATAAAGAGGTATTGGAACTGAATTGTGCTGGTGACTAATATGCCTGTTCTTCGATCTATTGGACTTTTGAAGTTACAAAAATATACTGTAAATGAAGCTCCGGATAATGATATTTAGCTGTCTTGAAACTTCCTTATGTTCTGCCAATTTCAATTCTGATTTGGACTAGAATGGTAATGGGTAAACAATAATCTGGCATGCACTCATTAGCAGAAAAACAAACAATATATTTTTTAAAGTACAGTATACCAGATAAATTTCCATTTCACAGTAGAAGACTTCAGCTTCTAGTCCAATGTACTTGCTTTATTCTTTTGCTGACTGCACAAATGGCAGAAAAATACTCTCCTACACATTAGGCTTTTAGCTCTAAGGTCTCTCATTTAGGTATTGCTATTTCTTCTTTCTCTCTTTCCCTCCATTTTAAGAGATACCATCAGTGTGAGATCTGCTCAGTTTCAAATAAATGGGGTAGAATAGTTTCACAGGTTAAATCAGCAGTAATTCTTATGTTTGCTTTTATGTATTTGAAAATGATTTCATGTTATTCTTACTACTTAAAAAATACCCTCACTATGGGGTAAAACATCCATCAGACTAGATGGGAAAAACAGTGACCTTGGAGGACTACAATGACATTGAATGTGACAACAGTGTCTCAAATATGTAAAAGACAAAAAGGGAAGGAAAAAAAGGAAATTACATAGGTTTCTTTTTTATCACTATCAGCTATCACTTATGAGTAATCAGCTATCACTTACCAAAATATTTTAGTGAAAGTGTATTCTTAAATATATACAGGTATTTTAAAATGAGAAAAGTGTATTGTTTTAAAGCTTATGATCCTTTAGCTTCTAAGTAATAGTATATTTGTTATTTTAGGAGCCTCATGGGTATTTAGAGGGCTAAATTGCAGTAAAACCAAGGTACATAAACAAAACCTATTAAGGTCGTCTTGGTCAATAAAAACTAATTGCATCAAACAATAGCCGCAGATGATAGACAGCCCTTGCCAGTGGGCAGGAGAGGAGAAGAGTATATCCTACAGCCCCTAGCACCCAAGAACTGCTGTCATCCATCCCCAGCTCATATCTCCTCCAACCCCAGCCTTTGTGCCCACCCACAAGAAGCAATTTGACAGTAATATTTCAGCAGCCATACGGCTGTGCCAGGCAAATTTGGCCTTGCTGCCTCATACTGCTGCTGTTAAGCTCCTCGCTGGCTTCCCAGATCATCTCTGACTGATGCATTTTGCCACAATAAACACCCGTGGCAAAGTTCGCTTTCTCACGTTCTCCAAGGAGAGGCACGGTGGCTCCATCAAACGTATTACACTGTCCCAGAAGATGCTTTACCCAGGTCAGGCGAGAATTGTGAGCAGCAACACGCCCGAAGAGCCAGGCATGGCCCGAGCACAGACCCTGCCAGGGCAGGATGCTGCTTCCCAGCACTGGGGACACAGGGCAGACACAGCTCCACAGGCTGACCTCACAGCAACTCTGGAAAACATGGCAAACCACGTCCTTTAACAATACAAAAGCCATCCACACTGTTTCTCAAAATGGCTGGGTAAATGAAGCCTAGTGCCTGCCTTAGACAGAAAGCCTTTGAAAAATCCTGTTTCATGCAACAGGGAAATGCACCTCAGACATTTATAAACTACTCAAACTCTGCATATGCACCGTCTGGGAACTCCATGAGCTCCCTTTTTCCTATATTATGAACCAGACTGCATATTTACAACTGTTTCCTTCATCTGACTAAAGCTTCATCTGCGATCCCCACACCTGTCTTTTCATTCTGCCCTTTGAATACCACTATAATTTATTCAATTCCTTTGGTGACAGGCCTCTTTCATCTCAGAAGGGAGCACTAACTTCTCTAAGGATTGTAACAGGAGGAACTAACCATGACTAGACAAATGTTTGAAATGCACACTTTTTGCTTTTAGCTGCAGAATATGTCTGTACTGCTGGTGGATATAAAATTCAGACTGGAAATATAGAGATAACTTGAAAGAAAATTTCAAAGCACAATTCTACACAGGTATGTCTCATGGGCAATTAAAAGAGTTGCTAACTTTCTCATTACTAAATGCTGTGTTATTTACCACAGAAGTCTCACAGACTTGTTCTTCCCTAAGTGCATTGTGGGCAGCAGTCACACATTCCTCCGCCCAGCCTGCATTGCAAGGATTAACCAAATCTTTGGATTCACCCAAAGATTAAACATGAACCACAAAGATGAACCAGAAGGTCCAACAAGTAGGTGTTCACTGCCCATTGAAAGCTCTTAGTTACTGGGTACTGTTTTTAAAATCTATGAAGTAGAAGTAAGATGGATTTTAAAACATTTCAACTCCAGACAGGAAATTCTTAGAAATTATAAACTAGCAATTAAGGTCAAGTCCTAAACATACATATACACACACACACAAAGCCTTCTGCACACAAGTGCTGCTGTTTATTCCTGTGAAACTATTGTGTATGCAGTTAAGCACAGACCTAAATACGGAACACCTACAGCCACATCCTATATGAAGAAAATGTCTGGCCTACAATAAAGACACATATTTCACAGAAATATCAAGTACATAAATACATTTGTAAGAGGTCTCCCTTTCTTGGGTTTTTTTTTTTTAATCGAACTATTTAAAATTCAACTTCAACATATTCATAGAATCATAGAATGGTTTGGGTTGGAAGGCACCTTAAACATCATCTCACTCCAACCCCTCCCTCAACACACCTCCCGCTAGACCAGGTTGCTCAGAGCCCCATTCAACCTGGCCTTGAACACTTCTATTCATCAAAATATAGCTAACAGCAATTTGGTTTTAATGTTTAAGAACTGAAAATCTAGATATTAAGGGGGAAATGGCTTTATTAAGTTAACTTCTACACTGAAATATGTTCAAGGAGGAAAAAGACATATTTGTAATGGGCAAAAAGATCAGTTCTCAGCTATAAACACAGCTCCTTTTTAGATCAGTGTCAACCTGTACAGTACTGGCAACCATACAACAGCCTAAATCTGCAAACTATTGCAGAAACAACTGGAATAAAGGCATACATGTCTACGCAAGAAAGCATGATCGACAGCATCAAAATTTTAGCCTAATTCTCATCTTGTACCATCAGACATAATCAGCTACTTTATATAAATACTCTTTTTATCATCAGCATTTTAATTAATGTGCTTGCAACTATAATAACAAAATTACAGTTTTTTAAAATAAGAAAACTTTTTTTTACTGGAAAATTAAATATATCTCTCCAACAGCCAAACATCTGGATATTATCTAAAGATTGCATTGCTTAAGATAAGTGAGGCAACTCTTTGATTTAAAAGACATGAAAATACTAATATGTCATTTCCCTTCTCCCCAAACATATACCTAAATGTACTAGACAAACCGCTAATAGCAACTGTTCTTATGAGAATGTTTTTCATGAAAAGTTCACTTTACCTCCCACACACATCAAATTGACAATTGAGAATCAATTCCAAATGTAAGCACCTATGTCCTAAGGCAACCCACCAGTGCTCAGCTAACAAGTCTGTCATCTGCTTAATTTTGTTTTGGTGAGGGATGTTGGGGGTTGGGGTTTTTGTTTGGGGTTTTTGGTTTGGATTTTTTTTTTTTTTTTTTGTTTTGGTTACATTAGCAGAACAATTTTTAGGAATGCATTAACGCTTGCAGAACCAATTTCCTCTTTCAGAAAGGCCAATTCTCAATTAAAGGCTGAGACTGGTGCTGTACAAATTCTTACCTTCAAGGGATCAGTCTCTTTAAGCTACTCTTTTGCTACCAGCTTCAACTAGACCTACCATGGATAAGAATCAGGGAGATCAAACCTGGGGGAAAGCTGGCATGTGTGCCTCTCTCTCCAATAAAACCACACTGTATCAGCGCTGTTGTCTGCTCCACTCTCTCTCTCACTCCCCCCCAAAAGGAACATTAAATGTAATAAGTGAAGCAAGAGCTGCAGGATCAAAACAATTTATTTCTCAGCAGCGTGATGTGGCACAGATGAACACCTCACCAAACACCACTTTTCGCAGGAAGCACGCTAGCTGAGAAGAGGCGTTGAAACTATCGGGTTCAAAAGCTGTGAAACCAATGGTGAGAGAAACCTTTTGGAAACAACAACTGCATAAGACCAACAAAAATCTGCCAGATGGGTGAGGGTTGCTCCTGCAAGGCCCAGATTGCGCTTCTTTTCTCTGAGTTATTATCATTTACTTCTTATCATTTCCCTACGAAAGGTCTCTTGAAACAGTAGCTTGCTGATGCACTACAAGTGTTCTTATGTTTCCAATTGTTAGGGTTGAAGAAACAAATTAAGCAGTATAACAGCCTCTTTCCTTTACAAGCTGCATGCCCTTGTGACTAGGGTTTTTTACTGCAACAGCCAGATTCATAACTCAGATTTCTAAGAAACTTTGTAAATCAAAAAAAAAAAGTACTAAGTAATAATTCTAGAGAAATCTATTAGGTTGTATGTGTAGTGTTGAACAATTAACCCAACTGTTTTGCTAGGTCAACAATGACAATCTGTTATATTGATTTTAGCTGTCAAAGACTTGTTACTTGCAAAAAAAAAAAAAAAGGATGATTATCAAAACTTTAAATATATGTCTAAGTTTTTATTTAATAGTTTCTGTGGCTGAATGGTCAATACTTAAACAGCCTACAGTATGCTTCATAATGGCCAAGATTCTCAGCCTAAACAACAAGACAAAAAAAATGAGAAGTTTAAGCTACTATCTTACAGGTCCTAAACTCCACTGTAGACAGGAACAGTACATCACATTTTGTTATTAACGTCAAATTTCTTCCAATAAATATCTTCCACCAAGTTCTCAACCAGCTTGATGACACTTCTAAGCTACAGAGAAAAAAGAAGAAACTTCCCAGCCAGTGCAATCTCAATGTAATTCTTATTAGTACAGTTCATAATTTGACACTGCTAATTTCTAGATATTTATACATAATTAATAAGTAAATCTGTCTAATCTTATGAAGCATTTGGGTCTTTTTTTTTTCCCATTAGGTCCCTATACCTCATACTGTTTCTTTAGTGTTTCTGTTTATTTAAAAAACAAGATTCCCAGTTCCTACTATTTCAACCACAAAACAATTTCTCATGTTTTTTAAGTTCAGAAATATTTGTAACAAATAGTAAAGAGAATCACTACTACAGTAATAGTACATCTCACTACATCAAATGCTACATTAAATAAAACTAAGCACATATGGTAAACAAACTTGTTACCAATTTACAACAGAGACCCTCTAACCTCTATACAAACCATACACCACATGCACAGTCACCCATATATTAAATATGAGAAGCTGCTGCTGAGAATCAGCATCAAATTTTTCCCTTTCAAGGAACATATGCAGATGGAAAAAAATCCACCCATCTATATATGGAGTGGTAGTAGTCACTTGGTAGGATCTTCTTTAAAATATTTTCTAACATAACACTTTATTTAACTTAGGGTAAAAAGATGGAGGTGATCCTTTGTTGTCAGAATGTCATGATGCACCCCTGTACTAAGACAAATTATCCAGGCACTAAGCAGACACCAATTCCTCTGACTTCAACTGGCGCTGTACCTACCCAAGGCTTCTGATAAACAAGCCACTTATTTAGCTATCTATATTCAAAAATGTTGGCTTCTAAAGCACCCAGCTAGTACAAACACTACAGACACAAATTATTAACAACATAATCAGCATGAGCCATAGCCACAATACAAACAGTCTTGAGTGTCTGTCATAAAAGCACAGAAATAATGAGGTGCAGGTAATGTTCATGTTTACTTCCATTTAGATTAAACTCAACAATCTGATCTCACCTGACAGCAACCCCAAAAACCCTCTGGCTTTAGATCCAGGTCGCTACCGGATGAAAGCAGCACTTTATCCTAAAAACGTAGTCAAGAGAGATATTTCCAGTTTATCCAATTTGCTGGTAGTCTAGCTGAAGAGGCCCACAGCTTTTCCAAAAGCAGTTTAATGCCTCTAAATGCAGATTAGATGGCAGTCACAGCTATGCAAGAGAGTTTTAAGCAATTGGCTGCCTTTAGGAAAAAACCCCAACTGTATGGTCTGAATTACCTTTTGCACTGTATGTGCTAGAATGGTCTTAAGACTGAAGGCAACAGCTGTTATCTCAGTGGAACTGTCTTTTGTGTGTGTGTCATAATTATATGGTAATATTTCTGGAGGGCAACGCATTTTGTTTGGAAAGCATTTACAATGAGAAGTTGAGCCATGTCAAGTCCTAGTGACAAAGCAAGTTGCTGGAGTGACAAAGTGGCATTACCGCACCACTTGGAATAAACCGATAATTTCACACATACAGCTTTAAAAAACCCAAGAAAGCAAGCTTGAGGGAAGGAAATGGCATGTATACAAATATTGATAATAAATAATAATAAACAGAAGGTCTGTTCATTACATTATGCAGAACCTGGAAGAAATCATTATTCATCTGTTTGCCTGCTTAGTCTATTTTAGTGCAGGCTGCATGAAATAATTTCCAATACTGGCAGGAAAAAAACCCCAAGACATGCAGGTAGATGGCTTTCTGTATCTGATTTCATCAGAACTCTGAAATATAAGTGCTGGAAAACAGAATGATCAATGAAAGACTACAAAACAAATTAAGCCTACCACAAAATAAATGAAAAAACTGCATGCATATACATGCATTACATGGAAATGAGAAAGCGGGACTCATCCTCAGCTCCTTGAGCCAACAGTTACCATGCTGAAAATAGAGAATCTAGTTAGCAAAAATATTTTGATTATGCAACTTTCCCTTTGGAATAAACTACCAAGAAGGAAGGAGTCAAATTTACTTTGCCCTTTTATAGGCAATGCTTGAAGAAATTATAGCAATAGTTCTAGCTTTCAATATTTCCAGAAATGTCATATTCTAATTATAAAGTGCAGTTAATCTTTTCTTATGCACACACACACAAAGGTAAAATACAGTTTATTACATTTCAATCTAAGAGATTAACACTTTGCTATTTACTTTTACTGGCAATGTGCCCAAATAGCCCAGATCTGCAAGACTGATAGTGAAAAGGAAAATATTTCAGGCCTCAAAGAGAGCAGATCTATGGCTGCCTGGAATGTGTAAACAGCCAGAGCCTGTTTTACTTCCCACCCCCACTCTCACCATACACACCTCCTCTACCTCACCCTTCCTAACATTAGCAAGGAGTGCTGCTCTCAAGCAGAGGAGAGAACACAAATGTAGTAACATCAAGTTAACAAAATTCTTGACATTTTAGGATGCAGGAATTTGGATGTACTGAAATGAGATGTTGCCATATAAATAGCTGTAGTCTAAAAACAAAACCAGTACTGCATAAGACCCCCCAAAAAACGCAAAGAAAAATCAGTTAAACAAGCTTGCTATATGACAGACCTGATAAACACAAACTGAGGGAATCCAAATGCTTCCTCTACAGATTATGCTTTGTGCAATTAAGGATCAGCCAGATCTATATGATATCAGAGAATATACAGTTCACAGTCCTACATAAGAGAAGAAATTTTTTCATAAATATCTACACAATGTAACCAAACTGATGCCAAAATTTAATGTTAGTATAAATTACCTTCTGTGAAAACAAAGATTATTACTTGCATAATGATATATACACCCACAAAGCAGTAAGTCATAAAAATAGATATCACATCCTAAAGAAGTTTACAATATAATTAGACCATTTTTTAAACTCTTTAAATTTGTAGTCCAATAAAGATATTTCGCACATTAAAACTGAACAGTGACAACAGACTTCCTTTTTTTTTAACCCCACAGCTCTCTATAAAAACAGTCCTGTGTACCCTAGTAGCTTGCAAGCCACGATTTGAAACTACAGAATTACAGAACTGATAAATATTACTCGTTATTTATCTAGCAGCTTTAGTCTTCAAAACCAAATCAAACCAAAATGTACCAAGAAAAAAGGGCAATTAAAACTGCTGAGCAAATGGCTGTGTATGATGGGAAGCTCATAAAACCCAGATGAATAAAAAGGGAAAATTTGGGGGGGAAAAAAATAAATGTAGTATAATCTAGTCAAACACTGAAAGCCACAATAAAGTTTCATAATGCTGTTTACAAACAACAGGTCACACAGCTCTCCCACTTTTCCTTCTATTAATTTTACCGGTTTTATGAACGCATTTGGCCAACATTCAAAAGAACACATCCACAGATGAATGAGGGTAAAATGATGGCTCAAAGGAGACACAAGCAAATGCTCTGTCAGCTGACTATTTGCAAATACTTGAAATCAATAATAAATTCAACCTAACCAAATGCAACACATACCAACAGAAATTAAAAGACTGAGGAAACTGGCAAATACAAAAATGATGTTTCAGGCCACAGGGCACATTTTCTGGCACACATTAGCACGTTAAATAGGCTGGCAAGACACTGGCTCCACTTGAGACACCTGAATGTATCATATGTACTTCCAAAGACAATAATAACAATTAAGACAATACTAATAGCATAAATAGCCATATACTTATTTAAGACAAGTATTTGTAGGATGTTTGAGTCATCAAATGAAAAAGTTAGAAAATTCATATTTAAGGTCAGAAAAATAAATGTAATGATCCTTCTGTGTAATTTTTCTTATCTATGGCAGTCAAACACAGAGCGCCCACTCCAGAGAAAACCAGTAAATTAAAACAAAAAGTTGATATATCATCTCCACAGAGGCCAAGGTGCTTGCAGCCCTTACACAAGACATGCATTCAGTGCCAGTCCCGAGGTGTTGGGCTTTGTATGTGATAGGTCACATATGGCAGAGCAGTTTTGAGACTACGCATGATCTAGACAGGCAATGGGACCATCCTGCCACTGTTTGCCAGTGCTAGAGTTTGTTAAAACTCTCGATGTGGCCTTGCCTGAAAAACTAAGGACACTCAACTGGAACAGGCATAGGTTCCAAGCATCCACCTGTGCTGGTCACTTTTCAATGTGTGTGTTTGCAACCAGCTCTTACACTTCATACTGCAAAATATTAAGCCCAGTAAACTACAACATAGCCAACACAGATCCTGCACATTTTGAAGAAACCAGGCTCTAAACCTCAGCTTCACGCTTGTCATCTGCAGAAACTTCCAAGAACATTGAGAAGATTCAGGTAAGAATTGCATTCAAAATAGATCGTCAAAGTTATGCCACACAAAAAAAAAAATACTGATGTGGGCTATGGGGAAGGACAGCGACACCACAATCCCCACTTCATTACAGGAACACTGCCTGTTGGGACTACAGCTAAAATCATGCACATCATCTGTTGTTTTAAAAAAGGCTCAGAAATGTTTACTTAGTCAGTCAAGAATCTGTGCTGCCATCATATAAGGCCTGATCCTAGAAGTCTGCTGCACAAGCCAAACACATTTTTGCAACATCAGGCCATAGCTATAACAGGATTTGTTAAATGTTCAGAACACAAACATATCACCAACTCTGTCCTTGCTGGAGTTACCTGGGTATCATGGAGCTGTCTGAAAAGAAAAACTATAGAGCACAGAAAATATCCATTAAAACAAAACCTCTTAAATTCCACTAGAAACACCAACTTTTTTTTTTTTTGTCTGTGGGGGGAGGTAATTAAAAGTTTAAAAGCAATTACAAAAAGTGTGAAGAAAAAAAACAACAAAGGCATGTTCTGAGGCAAACTAATACCTTAAGCCCAACTCTGTTAGCCAGGAAACTAACTTACAGATTAAGAGAAGATTAACAAATTAAAGCAATCCTTACTTCTAACTCTAAAATGAACACTGAAAGGGAGCTAAAACTTTTTTTCCATCATTTTCTTTTGATACTTTGCTATCCAAATTGATAAACTGATGGAAAAATGGGATTATACTTCAGTAAGTAGAGCTTTACATTCACGCTTTAGTAAACTAGCAACAAAATGAATTGACAGTGTGTTTTGCTCTTTATAATTCTTCAAAAGCAGTCATTAATAAAGTCTTCACAGTAGTTCTGTAGGATGGTAGGCAGATAACATTCCACTGTAAGTTGAATGTAAATGATTTACCCAGCTGTGGAAAGGTGTGCCCTATCAATTGCCTTGTGAGGTTGTTAAAGCAAAAGATTTTTTTTCTTTTCATAGATATATATTCAAATGTACCTAAAAAGAAAAAGGAAAAGCATTGTACTTCAAAAGCTCATAGCAAAATGAATACAGGAGCAAACAACTACAAAATCTTTCACTGCAATTATCTGAGCACTTTTTAAATAGGTAGAAGATACAGGTCACGATATTATTTTTAGTAAGAGGAAATTAAATTTCTTTCACACTGGACTCCATGTACATAAACATCTGCTGTGCACAACAAATCTTATCTACAAAGCCACCATTCAGTGCACATGATCAAACTGACAATGTATAATTGTATTTAGCATGTCATTAGAGAACACAGAACCCTTCCATGTTTCAAGTGGTTTTTAAACTGAAAATATATGCTACTGGTAACCTAGTAGATACCACGAAGAATTTATTGTTTAGCCTAAGCAAAATTTAAAATAAAAGACTTAACCCACAGTGAGGCACATATGCATAAAAATACGTAAAAAACCAGGAACACATAAAAAGCCATTGTTGTAACCTCAAAATAATGTATTATAAAGTATCCACATATCACACATACTACCATCGTAACACTGAAGAAATGCACAGGAATAAGTGTTTTGAAGACATGTCATCTTAGCCAAGAAAAAGAAAAAGAAAAAACAGTTCAGAAAACTCCTAAAAAAATTTCTTTGGCCACTTGATGGTCAGCAGGTTAGAAACAGTGAAACCTAGTTTTTGAAGTAGCCTATTCCCACTTTTCTTCTTCCTCCCTGAAAACTGCCCATCAGGGCTTAAGCTACATTCTACTTTTTACCTAACCTCTACCCAGCACTACCAGACTAGGTAGTAAAGACAGGATGGTGGTCTCCCAGAAAGGCAATTTTCATTCATTAGCAGGAGGGAAACCATTATGGTAATGCTTTAGTAAATTTAAGCTGTATTTAATAAATAGGTTTTTTCCTTCCACTCTAATATTGCATTTAGGGCCACCCTTTCAGCTTCACGTTTTTTTTTTTTTTCCAAGCATATAAAATCCTGTGAGAATTATGCTGGATGAATTTTTATGATACACTGTCATGCATTAATTTTAAACTAAGTGGCTCATTTAAATTAACTGATTATGTAAGACACTTATTGATACTAGCTGAAGTATCAGAGCTGAGTGCATTTGGGTTTTTTAGTATAAAACCAGATTCCTCCAAATACAAATTAGCATTGTTATTGAGTTACAACACCAGCAACCCAAACAAACCTAGTAGTAGTCAAAATGAAAATAAAGAAACCTTGAATAGTTTTCACAGAATGATATAAAATCTGTCTTGTGAACACCACGTAATGTTACTAAAAATGTACTTGCTTCTGCTCCTTACTTTCATTTTTTTGAGAACTGGCACAGGAAGGAAGATGTTTTCCTCATTAGAATAATCCTCAGGTATGCCTTTTATCTGTGTCTCCCACATCACAGTATTTTAGTTCAAAGTCAACAATTGAAAAAGTAAACTATACAAACTACAGAAGGTCTTACATTAAAAAAGGACAAACCTAAAGCTAACAAGTAAAAAAAGAGGAAAGTTAAGCTGCAAGGAGAGATATTTGAGTCCATGTTTTTAGCAGCATTACCAATACCTTCTGAAATATTTATAAAATATTTTGTCTGTTTCAGTCAATTCTATATCCAAATTCCTAGAGGTCTATCTCATGTGTGCATGTAAAATAGGTATGAAAAGGGTTAAGTTTGTTTTGTTTTGTGACTGTAAAAAGCAACAGATAAATATCCTTGGAAACTAATCCCCACAATATGAACCGGCACTGTCTGTGCTTGGATTCCCTGTCCTACCTCATCAGCAAAGCTCGACCCTGTGAGGAACGCCATGGAGGAGTGCAATTTTACCTCAATCTCTCTGTCAAGATCAGGATTTAAAATTTACTTCTAAGAGCAACCAAAAACTAAGCAGAATTAAAAAAAAAAACAAAGGAGAGAAAAATGAAGATAACATAATTCTGAAGTTTGAATGCATGTCTCAGCCCCAGTTGTCGCCTCCTGGTCTCACCAGGCTCAGTCAGATGAACAAGCACAGGATGCACTCCTGACCTCGCCACATCTCAACAAGCACATAATTAAAGGGTGCTGCACCTCTGTGTTCTCCCAAAACCTGACATCCAGACTGGCCCAGTCCTACAATCAACTCACTGGCTCTGCACCACCTCAGGTGTTGTTGACCCGAGCACATCCTAGTTCAGGGTGTGAGACCACTCTCGGACCTCGGGGTGACAACTTTTTTTCTCCCAAACTACTTTTGGACTACCTTAAGGCTATCCACGTACATGCATACACGTGCACATGCATACACTCACACATGGCAACTACTGTAGCTCATTTTAAACAATTAATATTTGCAAAACTGATACCTGCTCTACAATCCCAGCCGAGACCATGTCACAAGTCTTAATACTAATGGGTCTCTGGACACGCACATATCCTCTGCCAGTAGCAACCAGACTGGTATAGCGAACAAGCAACTTGTAGCAGCTAAATGACACTGAAACTATCGTGTTGTAACAATTCCTCATTCTGTTACCATCACACATGAGTTTACCAAAGGGAAAAAAAAAAAAAAATCCCTATTTTTACTTCACTTTATAAAAATCTCATATATTTATTAACTGCAAACTGTGAAGGTCAGTTCTTCTGGAAGAACATCTTTCCAATTATTGTGCTGTAGGCTACTGGGTTGTGCTCAAATTAACACAAACTCAGCAGTGGACACTTCTAAGCATGAAATGCAACAACAGCTGTATTCGTGTTCATCACAACAATGCAACCGCTCCCTTTCAGTGGGGCCTCTGTAACACGACTATTTGATTCGGAAATGTAAATCATAAATAGTTGGCTTCACCCTTGAACTAGAGAATATTCTGCAGTCTCCATTCAATGGCAGAGGATTAATGAAGAGCTGATGGTGGGTGCTACACAGCAAAATATGGCAGAAGCCAAAGTTGTACATCCAGTGCAGTTTGCTGCTTTCAAAAAGGAGTACAACAAATGCATTATGCTGCAGAATGACAAAGGGAATCTATCCACCAAGGTAAAATCCTCTTTGTTTTCTTGAAGATAATATCAAAGGACATTTTCCAAGTAATTTTAATGCCTAAGGGAAAAATGTTCCTTTTTTAGCTCTATCAGCAATTTATTTGAGGTATGGGAAAGTTGTGTTTCAATAGGAAAAAAACCATGAAATTGTAATTGATGTTATTGTATTTTTTAATTTAATAAAATTATTTTTTTATATGACAACGCATTTTAACGCCTCTACACAGCGGCAAGAGATTAGACTGTAACTAAGAATTAACAGCTTAAATGAAACCTAGGTCAGTAAATGCGGTCCCATTTTGAATGGCAGTGGAGTAATGTACAGAGCAACTGTTACATCCTAAAGAAGAATACTGGTCTTTAAAAAGCCTTGTTTCACCTTCTGATAGCAAAGGGTCAATAAAACTCACTACTTAATTAGATAAAGAGTATTTTGATGAGCATATATATATAATTATTAGACATTACTAATACTACTCCTGTTCAGAAACAGGCCACAGGTGCCATTAAGCATCGAGGCACTGTTTGTCCACATATTCAGTGTGCTGTGTAATTTCGCCTAGCAAATGAGCAACATTCAACACCCAAGCCAAAATGCAGTTATGCAATGCACTCAGCTAAAATATTAAAATAAGTGTTTCTTCATACTACAGTACTATCATCACGACTTTGTACTGCATGAAAACCACAGGGTTCTTGGCATAAGTTTCCATTGTAACGTCACATAAAATTATGACTCTTTACATGCACTCCAGTTTAAACAGGACAAGCAGACACATTAATTGTCCATACTACCAATAGAGGCGGCCCAGAAATGGGGTTAAATATTGCGATGCCCCTTTTATTGCATAAAGTCGACAGGATTAAAAAGACGGAAGCCGCTTCATCAGATGCGCCCAACCCCAAGCTGCAATCATGCTCATAACCCCAAGTATAGAAAGAGACTGGTGGCTGGGACCTGAACAGAAGGAAACAGAGGCAATATATTCTTCTCAAACAACAAATGAAGAAACGCAGTAAGTGTTGCTACAGCCCAGGACTTTTAGTATCACTTAAACTAAATACAAATTTGCACAGGAAAAGCGGCTCAAGAAAAGCAGCGTGAAAGGCCTGTGCACCTTTGCCTTCAAAAACTGTCACAAACCCACTGTGGAGTTAAACTTGCTTTCAGTTAAACTAGCAGAAGCAATTTCGTGTTTCTTTGGAATTACCAAACATTAGTAACTATAATTCATAAATCTCTATCTAGGACAAAATCTCTACACAAGAAGAAAATTGGTAAAAAACTATGATGTTTTGTTAATGAACACCCTTCCTTGACTGCTTCTAGCTTTTACACAGCCCTAACTTCCGGGGACTTCCTGTGATTGTAAAACAAAATACTATCAGTCATCCTTAAATGAAATTCCATTATGTTAATGACCAGAGAGAAAAAAAAAAAAAAAAAAAAAAAAAAACCTTTAAAATATTCACTTGTCTACTGAAGAAAAGAAAAATAACCTAAACTCCATTTTTCACCTTTGTGTGCTTGTTTCAGTATCATTAAAATGACAGATTTTGTACTGACAGGAAGGCTGCTATTCCTATGTACAGCTGTAGTCCCAATGTTTTTGTTTAATTTCAACCAACTTGTCCAAGTAGGCCATTTGGTAGAAACCTATAAATGGCACCCAGGGGGTCTAGTTCTTGCTGTAAAGAGGTCAGCTATTTCCTCCTAACTAAAAATAGGCAAGATGAGGGAGGGGAAGAAGGAGTGGAGTTTTAATTTAGCAGCAGAAAAAAAGAGTTTACAAAATTACTTCCATCTTGCCTCATAATGAAGATTATGAAAAAAAGAAGCTGTCCCAAGAGCTACGAAACTTGGATCACTTCATAGGCAGGCTGATGTTCATAATCTAAAATACTAGGAATTAAAAGAGTATAGTAAAGAGAATATGGATCACATTATGATGCCCACTCCTCTTTGGGCAGAGCAGACAGATTTACCAGCAGCAGCGCTACCAGGTGTTAACAACTCTCTCCTACCAGCTGAGATCACACCGTGGTCCTGCAGATAAGGCACCACAACCAGCTGCTGCTCCCCTGAGTCAGTTTTGTCCAGCATTTACCCTCCTGGCTTTTTGTCTCCCTCACTTACTCACATTACAACCTGCTCAGGGTGAGAACCGCTGTCTACAGTATTCACCAAATGGTCCTGATTTGAATGGGGGCCCCTTGGCACTACTAAAATACAAACATCAGTTTAATACAGCATGAATTCTAACTCTGGACTCTTAGCAGCAGCAAACAGCAAGAGCTAATGGCACTGAAGCACACATTCACCCCGATACCTGTGGCAATCGCCCAGCAACCTAAACCTAAAACCTGGGATGGCTTTTCCAGCCTCATCTCCACAATGAACCAAATTCAGCACACCACTAAATCCTAAGCGTATCACACTGCTGACTTATCTCACCTACTGAGAAACAGGATCCCATCCACACTGAGAGACAGTCCTCTCTGCTCCTTCCAAGAAAAAGGATGACAGGCCTCTAACAGCTGCTGCTGCCAGAGGAGGACTCTCCATTCAGGAAGCTCTTCCAGGAGCCATGGCGTATTAGACGTATCAAGTGGACAGCAACTCTATTTCTGGCCCCCATCATCACAAAAATGGGAAAAGCCCATCCAGAAATCAATGACGCGACCAAAACAGCATGAAACTGAGTCAGCAAAGGTTTAGATTAGATACCAAGCAAAGGTTTTTCACCCAGACGGTGGTTGGGCACTGGAACAGGCTCTCCAGGGAAGAGGTCACAGCACCAAACCTGTCTTAGTTCAAGACATGGTGGGAATCTTGGGGCTATCCTGCACAGGGCCAGGAGCTGGACTCAATAATCCTGGTGGGTCCCTTCCAACTCAGCCCATTATATGATTCTGTGAAAATGGGCAAACTCTTGAAGCAGAAATCTGACAAATCCAGGTGCCCCTTCCCTAGCAATGATTTAACTTATTTTTGCTCTTTAGATACTTACTGTGGAGAATATTTGCAATCATTTCAAAAAAAGAAGCAGCAGCATAACTCACAGCAGTGACATAGCAGAGAACACTGGAGTCATCTTACTCAAATGGGTGGGGGAAGGGCAGAGGATATATTCAGATAACAACTTATCTGCAGAGGAGTTTTTTACGTCCTAACAGACCTGGACAGTTGTATAGTTGCCAGTGTATACATGTATGTCTAATTTTTAATCCTTTTTGCTTCTGAGACACACTTTTTCATTTTAGGGGGAGAAAAAAAAACAACCTTAAAATCATAGAATATATCAAGTTGGAAGAGGCCCACAAGGATCACTGAGTCCAACTCCTGGCCCTGCACAGGACCATCCCCAAGAGTCACACCATGTGCCTGAGAGCACTGTTCAAACACTTCTCAAACTCTGTCAGACTTGGTGCTGGGACCACTTCCCTGAGGAGGCTGTTCCAGTGCCCAACCACCCTCTGTGTGGAGAGCTTTTTCCTAACATCCAAGCTGAATTTGCCCAGACACAGCTACAGGCCATTTCCTCAGGTCCTGTCACTGGTCACCAGAGAAGAGATCAGTGTCTGCCTCTCTGCTTCCCCTCATGAGGAAGCTGTAGACTGCAATGAGGTCTCCCCACAGTCTCCTCTAAATCTGAACAAGCCAAGTGACCTCCATGACTCCTCATACAGCTTCCTCTCAAGGCCCTTCACACCTTAATGGTCCTTTGGATGCTCTCCAATAGCTGAATGTCCTTTGTATATTGTGGCACCCAAAACTGCCCCCAGCACTCAAGGTGAGGCTGCCCCAGTGCAGAGCAGAGCAAGACAATCCCCTCCCTTGCATGGCTGGTGAAGCTGTGCCTGATGCCCCCCAGGACAGCATTGGCCCTCTTGGCTGCCAGGGCACTGCTGGCTCATGTTCAACTTGCCATGGGCCAGGACCCCCAGGTCCCTTTCCATGGCGCTGCTCTCCAGCCTCTCGTTCTGTACATCCAGCCCCTGGTTATTGCACAGCTCATTGAAGGTCTTAAACACTGAGACAACTACAGCAGCTCTGTTCAAATCTCCACTATTTTTACCATTATTACATGTAGCACAAGAGACGTTTAACGCATTTTTAATGTGATAGCATCCTCCCCCTCTTGCTTTCCTTTTTCCTCCCACCCCCTCTACAAATCTTCTGTGGGAAAGCTTCCCTGTTTTACTATTGCTGTCGTTGAGATGTTGCAATTATTATCTGTAATTGTTTAAAAAACAAACAAACAAAAAAACCAACAACGCCAAAACACACACTAGGACAAATCCTGCTCTTTTTGCCAACAACATTTGCTATCACAAAATGATATTTAGTTCAAAACCTGCCCAGTGTCTCTATACATGATAGAACACTGACTGCAGGGCAGGAGAGGCCTAAACCCAGCATGTGCAGTCACATGTACACAAGGCATATGATGTTAAACCTTATACATGCCACACAAGTAGTCTTGGTTAAAACATCACTAATAAATAGGGTAAGGAAGAAAGATATGACATTATATTTGTCAAGAATAAAGACCTTGTATTTACTACCTACGATCAGATCTCCCTCTGACACAACATATTTATTTTCATACTATTAGGCTAAAACACTAATCTTGGAATTTTAATTTTACACTCCATTTTATTTCAAATCATCACTCCTTTCAATGGAATATTTTAGGTTTCTGCAACATTATGCTGCAATATTGTTTTTTTGGGGGAGGAGGCGGTGGGTGAGCCCCGCCGAAGAGCCCGCCTCCCCTCCCCCACCGCACACATCCACATCCACACTCCAAGGCTCGTGCGTCAGGGAGGGAGAAACGCCGTACGAATGCTCGTGGAGAACAGCAAAGAGACATGTTAAGGCAACACATAAAGGGAAGCCTTTATTCCGTCTAAACGCGGACTTTGAGAAATTAATATGCGAGCCAAACTTTTAGGGTGTGGCTTGGTGTTTTTGCCCCTTGTTGCGCCGTGCAGGATGCCTGCCCGAGAACCCAACAACATATCATTAAATAGGTCAAGGGTCATTCGCTCTGCATCACACCACACCAATATTCAGCCGCGCACCGAACCCATCTATCAGCCCCACCGCCGAGACTGAACCCGCAGCACAAAATGGGGACCCTGCCCGGCCCGGTGACAGCCGCGGGGGCAGGGCCCCGTCGCACCGGCGCTGGGCACGCCGGCCCGGGACGTGCAACAGGTCGGCGGCCCCGCAGCTCCGGCCCCGAGG
>VZRN01006015.1:1853930-1882998 GCA_013397935.1 Dasyornis broadbenti
ACCCCTCCCCGCCCCCCCAGCCTCATGGCTAATGTCATGCAAATAATAAGATTATCGGGATGTTGCCGGGTTGTCTGCCTCGGTGGGCTCATCTCGGTGACAGCCAGACTTGCACGGCCCCAAAAGTCATATTTATTATTGGAGGGTTTTTTTTCCATATGACCTTTCCACTCTTTTTTTGTCTTTTGGTCTTATTTTGACATTAAAGGGAATTTCATGCTTGTTATACATTTAGCCCAAAGCCTACAAATTTGCTGTCACCCAGTGTTCTTACGGAAAAATATGACATCACCCAAGTCAGAACAACAAAGATCATTGCTACATACATTCATCTATGTGTTGAAAGCAGAACTCTCGAAACACTGGGAAATGTTGCGGGCTGATGTGATTCATTTTCGTATTCAGAGCCTCGAGACTGCAGAGCAAGGCCATCAGCGCTCAGACAGACAGGCCGACACGTGTCTCCCTTGTCTCCCTTTCTAAGTAAGCTCCCATTCGCCTTACTTTTCTCCAATGCAAAACCCACATTATGTTCTTACTACTTGACAATGTAAACAAACAAAAAACACCCTCCAGATTCATAGCGAGATGGCCCAGAACTATTAGCTCTTGTGCTTTTTTGTTTGTTTGCTTTCTTTTAAAGTGCTGTGGGCTTACAAATGAGGTAAACTAATCAGAAAATGGTCCTTAGTTAAGACACGCAGAGCTCCCAAGGCGTGGTCGTCCGGCAAGGACGCCGAGAGCGTTCCCACTCCTTGTGCACTCTGGGGAGAGCGAAGGAGCTCTCACCGCTGTGTCAGGTCCTGTCCTTGTCCCCAGCCTGAGGAGGTGGCTCAGCGCTGTGGCAGCAGCCAGGAGGGCTGCGTGGCGAGGAGGCACCGGCACCACCGGGATGCCCTGAGCGGCAGGCTCTGGTGAGCGGTAGCACTGCAGGTCTGTCCTGGCAGCCTGCCCAGCCGTGTGTTGGGGTTTTCACTGCTGAGGAGCAGCACACGCTCGTCCTACACTGCCTGGCCATGGACCTACCGCAGTGTTCCAACCTCCAGCTGAGAAAGCCACCGTGTCCCAGCCAGGCACACGGACAGCTGGTCCAGGCTGGCCAGGCCTAGCCACATGCTCTGCTGAGCAGGCAGGGTAACGCACGCAGGCAAGGAAAGCTTGGTGGGGAACTGAAGACATTGTGATGGCAAGGAAATTAAGTTGCAACATCATACGGATACAAGGAAGGGAGTTTTCCTCTTTTCTAACTGAGAACAACCCCCGCTGCCTATTTCTGGTAGAGTTTAAATCAGTTCTTCAGGGAGCAGGACAAGCAGGAGAAGGCAAGTCTGAAGGGCTGTGTCCACCAACCTCTCACTTTCCGAACTGCTTGCTGTGGCCTGTCCGAATCTCCTGTTTGTGTTCAGCTGTGGCCAGTCTGAATCCCCTGTTTGTGTTCAGCTGTGTCTGGGGGCTGGCACAGTCACGGGAAGCCAAGCAGGCTGCAGCCATCCCCAGGAAGATGGGGTTAAGTATTGATGTAATGCTTGCTGAGAACTTCAAGTGAAGGCTATCAAGGAGAGCCCTTTTTTCAGGCTGTGCTTGGCTAACAGGAGCTGCACAGACCCATGATAAAAGACTTGAGTTTTTTCAGATTAAAATGAAAAAAAAATCCGCAACTATAAAGTAATGGTAGAGTAAAAGATGGAAGAATGAATCACTACTCTGGCCATTGCAATAATTTTGGCCTTTGTGTAACAGAAAACCCCAAAGTGACCACATATAAAATAAATCACCATTTTTCAAATAGCCTTATATTTTCAGTTTCACAATTTGTGATGCTGCGATAGTGATCAGCAGCAGTGTCACAGCCCTGCAGTTCCAAATGAAGGGAGCCAGAGCTGAGGTTTTTTACCCTCATTAAAATGGAAACCCTAACCTGAAACAATCAAAGTCAAGGGCCAGCAGTGTTGGCCTACTGGGGAGATAATGGGATCATAAGACAAAATATTTTGTATTTTACAAGATGAAAGCCATTGTTATTTTTCTAGCACTTCATCATCTTGTACTGTGTTCATTACTGTTTCTAAGTTTTCCCCCATCCCATGTTTTCCATTCTCTAAATAAAAGTATGTTATCTTGAAAAATGTGAATAATTAAAAAATAAATAATTGCTTCTACTTTTACATTACTTTAGTTAAATAACTCTTCCCACCAAAAAAACAACAACAACAACAAAAAAAAGGCTGAAATACAGATTAATTATTTACTCCTGTTACGGACTCTAAAAAAAAAAGAGCATATGCTAATTAAGTTTTTAAGACAAATTCATATGCAAACTTTTGATACAATAGTGAAAACTGAGCTGGTGTTTTAACTTGAATATATATCCCCCTCGACTGGGACAAATGCCATTCTCATGTTGCAGTACATAGATATTCTATACATGGAAATGTGGCATGGTAGGCCCTTGCGCTGTCACACTTACAAATATGTTAAATCCCCAGCTTTCCTATTATGAGCTGTCCTGCCAGACTATTTGTGGTGAGAAAGTAAAGACTTTATTGTTATTATTATTATTATTTTTTTAACACTTCTGTAGCAACAAGGTTTGACTTCTATTTTGTGAACATCTTTACAGTGTTTTATATTCTTCAGATCAATATTCAGATGGAGTCACTCATGTGAGCAACTGCTTTGCAGCAATGAGAAACAGTTTCTCATTTAGCCACTGGTTAATACCAAGAGTTTCAATTTTAGAAGGAAATTCTGATTGACTAAGATATTTTCAGGAATTGAGACCATCACTGCTTTTTTTTTTCTTCCCATATTACTTTATTGATATCTTTGGACTAGACTGAAAGCTTTTGCTTAATTCATAACCACTTGTGCAAGTAGACATCTTGAGTAAAACGTTATTATCAGAAATAAAAAAGTGAAGTGGAAGACCTTGTTTCAAAGTTTCTGGAAAACAAAACTGTCAAAAATTCTTTGATTTTTCAAAGCAAGCATGGTGTGATCCTTTTTCTCTCCCATTTCTTTCTATGGTTTGATTCATGTGGCTGTAATACCTGCACTTTCTAGTGATAATTTTTCATCCACCATTTTGAGATGTGAAGATCTAGATTCCTCAGGCTTTAACAGGAATTCAATCTAATCTAATAATTTCTGATCAGATTTTTGATGCTATTACACTGTTGCAGAGGTTGCAAAGAGGGATGCACTATTCATAGTTCCTTCCCCCTGCCATTATATAATCAATGCACATATGCTGCTCAGGGACACTGAGTATTAGGCATCACACCGAATGTGTTTTTGCTTCTTTGTGTAAGATCATAAGAACAGATCTGGTAATTCTCCCAAAAATCTACATAAATTAGGACAACACTCCTATCTACTATATGGAAGATATTCTTTAGTATGTGGAACACGTAATTGTTATTACTTAAGGTAAAATAAATCAGAAACTTTGATGTATGTAATCTACACTCCTCTGATCTATTTAGTGGGCTGACACGAAGGGCTGAGCTAGCAGTATGGGTCCCTTAGGATCCTCAGATGGAGCAGAGATTTTTTTATGTTGCTCTAATTTACTCTTAGAGATGGTTTGGCCTCCTGCCAGTCTGGAATAGAAAGAAGAGAGGGGTGATCATCTCTTTTCTTGTCTTTCCTCATCCATGAAGTGTTGCATGGCTCCAGCTGTGCTGAATTAATGTCTGGGTCAGTTTATCATTTCAAACCCTTTTTCCTCTCATGAAAGATTTTAGAAGAGAAAGTAGTTCTACTTAGGAGCTGGCTGCAGAGAGTGAAACACCTCGAGAGTGAACAGGATCAATTCTCCTGCAGAGAAGCCAGACTTAGCAGGAGGTTGTGCTATGGATGTGAGATGTTAACTACACATCTTCACCCCTGGTTGCTCAGGTTTTCTGGAGCTGTATGAATCCTGAGCATTGGGATAGTGCTGTCAGACGTCTCCCCTGGTCCTGTGAGGATTATCTTACCCTCTGAGGCCAGCAGCAGGAACAGCCCTGCTCACACACTTCTCAAAGTGGCTAAAGTGAGGTAGGAACCAGGAGTGTACTTTGTCAGGGACAAGCCCCAGGAAGAGCCCAGTCCCTTTCATGAGGAGTGTGCATGCAGAGGAGCAAACAAAGCAGACACAGACCTGTCTGTGGGCAGATGGGCAGGATGAAACAGGGATGTAAGGACCAAGTGTCTCCATTGCACCAACATCAGCATCTGGGTGCCTCCTGGGGCTGGGGGTGTCTGGCCCCAGGCTGGTCCTGCAGGCTGCCTGACAGGAGCACCTTGGACGTGCTCTCGAAGTGCACTGGTTGGGTTGGTTTCACCCAAAGGGAAAGCAGTTTTCATGCTCAGAAACCACTCTGGTCTGTGTCCCAAAGCTCAGCACGGGGAGAGAGTCAGGAGATTAGTTTCAGAAGTGCCCTCCTGATTTAGACTGAGTCGTGTAGATGCAGTCTGCAACAGTTCCCTGTTTATATTGACATTGCATTGTATAATATTTTACACTTTAAAAGGTTCCACTTAATTCAGTGGGATTACTCAGGATTTAAAGCATGATTCACTGTTGTAAAATGTAAGACATATGGATAGCTTCCCTTGCCAAATGCAAAATTTTTGGTTCAAGAATTCTAAAATAGTTTTTCTTTACACAATCTCTATGGCTACTGAAGCACACAAGGTATGCTGTATAATTTCTAGACGCAAGCTGCCATTCCTGGGGAACAACGAATAGAGGGGAGAAGGATTCTGAAGAAACTCATATATGTGATGCTAATGCTGGAAGAAAATTAACCTGGTGTGGTGCCATGGCCTAAAGAGCTGCTGTAATTCTGGATACACGGAAATGGATGTGTCAGGAAGAAGAACAGAGGCTGAATGATCTCTGCTTGACACTGGTGGTGTGATGGTTGCTAAAGCAGTCCTGTTCAATTATCTGTACTTCAAGAAGGATGATGGAGGAACTACAGAGAAGAGTACTGATAATGACAAAAGGATTGGGAAAAGGCTTATTTTTAAAGACAGCGATCCATTTAACTTATCAATGAAGTAATTCAACTCTCTGGAAGAATGAACATGAGGGAAAAGAACTATCTAAGGACTCCTCAATCTATCGCATAAACATAGGGAGATCTACAGCTCAAAGTTACAGGCAAGTAGCAGATTTTTATGGAAATTAACCAGTGAAGCAGCTGGTGGGGATGTCCTTTGACTGGAATTTTAAACCAAGCATGACTACTGAGCCTCAAAAGGCAGCAGGAGGTCATGTGGCTCAAGTTATGACATGATATGCTTAGAGCAAACTATCACAATGGTGCTTTCTAGCAAATCTTCAAGAGCAGACCTCTAAGAAGCCAGTGTGTTTGGCTGAATATTTACATATTGGATATTTAATAAAAATTTTCATGAAACATGTTGTTAATGCCCTGACAACAAAGAAGTTTTACTTTGCCTTCCCAATTTGCACCTGTGTTATTTCTGCAGGTGTGTGTGAAGTGGACTGTGTTTCTATTTTTAACAGGAATAGCTTTGTATAAAACAAACAATTTCCCTGAAGTTTTAGGATTATGGTTTTCTTTCATATTCCAAAAGTTTTCCCTAGGGCCTTATTCAAGAAAGAGAGGAAACCAAGGATAATCTCCAAACTCTTTGCTCTAGCAGTAAACCAAACTATTACACAGGTAATGAATCAGGCCTACTTTTCAGTATTAATTTCCGTATGGCTGTAGTTGACCTGGTACAGTTTAGAGCCTCTCTTCATAGGGTACACTGTTCTACATGGACGTGGACAAGAATTAAAATACACTAGAGGGAGAAGAAACTCAGTCCATTTTTGATGATTAAATTAAAAATACAGCATGAGTAAATGTTTAAAAAACAGTATTATGGTATTTAAAATGACATAAATTTTAGTATTTAAAGATTTTTAAATATACTTCTTAATTCCACGCTTTGGCCAGCTGTATTTAAAAACTGGGTATTTAAACTAAGACATTCAGGTACAAAACAATTTTTAGTTTCTGTCTTGTTCCCCTTGAAACTAAAAGTTGCTCTATAACTTTGCCACTATTTCCTTGGGAATATAATACCCTTAATTTTCAATACCTCATAACTACTGGAAAAACACTGTATGCAGTTGGGATGAATGCACCCCTAATGAGTAATCTTTTTTTTTTTTCCAGTGCAGTTCCTAAGTAACACAAAAAATTGATTTGAAAAACTAAGCAGCGAGGAAGAAAACAGGTTCAATAAATCAGTACAAACCTTCATTACAACCAAAACTATTCTTTCATACTTTACCTACTGTCCTTACTCTCAAATCAACTATTCTGACTTCACTTGTCAGTGCTGCTAAGTGAGAACTAACTTCCTTCCTTCCTTCCTTCCTTCCTTCCTTCCTTCCTTCCTTCCTTCCTTCCTTCCTTCCTTCCTTCCTTCCTTCCTATCCTGCAGTGCTGATTTTTTTTTTTCCCCTCACTAATTTCAGTATTTCCTTTAATGTTTGTATTAGAAACACAAGTTAGGGGAGATAACAAGGATGAGATAGTTCCTCTGTGCCTTTTGGCCATCTCCCTTGAATATCTTCCTAATGTCACTAAGTTTAACTACGCATTTTGAGACTTCTAAAATCAGATTTGACATTTTGGGCTTCAAACTGTAGCTTCCTCTGCATTGTGTCATGGTAAATTTGTGACTGGCAATATTTCACAGGCTGCAGTTGCTTCTGATTTTTCTGTGCAATTGGCTCTGTGTAAGCTGCTGGCTTTTTTTTCTTTCTTTTTTCCTGATTAAGAGGGGAATATTAAAAGAACATAACTGATTACATTGTTTTGTATTTTCTGTACTAGAATCTTTTGTCCTTTTATTTTCAAGACTCTAAATATTTAATTTTAATTAAAATTTTGTAATGACAAATGCAAAACTGAGAGTCAACTTGAAATACTTTGAATCATTTACATAAAATTCCTCATTTTAAAATATTTCTTTACTTACTCTTAGAATAGAATTGGCATGTCAGCCTTAAGCTTTTACTAGTTTTGGGGTAGTTTTTAAATTATTTTTTTTTAAGGCTGCTAACCCTCTAATGTTAACTAACTTATCTAAAATAATTCTCTAACTCTGTCAACCATGAAAACTGGAGAAAACATAACTGAGATATGCAAGGTAAGCACAGAATTTTCATAAATATAAAAAAAAGTGGAACTGAAAGTACACTTGGGTTTACAGTTATTAAACTTACTATGTTTCTTCTTTTTTTTAAGAAAAACTTTGAATTGAATATAAACATATATACATTATCAAAAATCAAATGCTTTTGAAAGAAAGGTTAAGTTGAAAACCAACATTTTTATATGAGTTCTAGTGTAATGCAGATTGAAATGTTTTCCATGTATGTATGTTAGCAAATTTAGATCAGTCCCTCTGCGGTAAGAGTAGAAGCAGTGTCTTTACATACTTACCATGGCATATTTGTACATTTGTTCACTTGCTTCCCCATTAGATCACAAAGGGGCAAGATACTGAAATTACCCTTAGGCAAAAATACTTAAATCAATACGTAAAGGATATTTGCAACACAGGGATCCCATCAGGTTAAAAAGATACTACCTAAAATGGCATCTAATTTCAGCACTAAATGTTCACAGAATCAGCTTCAAGATTAGGTGAGAGACCCTGTAGTTTTTCAAGCTGATTGCCTGTAACTTTCCAGATAAAGAAAACACTGGCTTGGGAGTTTTTAAAAGTCTTTTAGACTCTCAGTTCTACAAATTCTAGTCCCTCCAGATGAACTTGGACTTAATTGGGAATAAGAGCAGCTGCAAGATTTTCAGATATCACAGAATTTCTGTAAGAGTCTATGTTTGCACTCATCAGTGTTTGTGTTTACTTTTGTAAGAATAATGAGTAGTCCAGCCAGAAAGATTTATCTGTCAGCCAGAGCCATGTGAGCATTTGCAACTGGAGCATGGTAATTGAAAAGAATATAATTACTTTTTATCTCTTTCCTTTGCCCAGTGCCAGGAGAAGATGACCAGCTTGTGTTGTATACGGATGAGCTTCCGTGGAAGCTTCTGATGGATTGCAAAGGCACCAATGGCCTGAATCTTTCTGGTGGGGTGATTGTTAACTTTGGTGTTATCTTCTCTTACTAAGTCTACAAATTACTGTAAACCAACAAAGCAATCATCAGATTTGTCAACCAAAACAAACCCATGAAATTACTTATTTTTCAGTATTATCTGAGGGCTCACAACCATAAGTGTATTTTTATGTGTATGTACTTGCACAAGCCAAGAAACACACAGACACAATATACAAACATGCTTCATTTTAAGCCACATGCCTTGGACCTCACATGTTAGCCTTTACCCTCACAAAGATCCCACTGAATTCATCAGGACCAAGGTGCCAACAGTCCTTTACTACTTCCTGTCGATTCAAAGAGAACAGCTTTGTTGTTCCAGATGCATTGCAAGATGTCTTTGTTTAGTGCTATACTAGGATCCTTATTAACAGCCATCCAATTGTGGCCATGTACTCTTTACTTCTCAGTAATAATCAAAACTTGAAGCTTTGGATTAATCTGTGTACAGCCCCTGATCTACCCAAACCTAGGAGCACAGCAACAATGATTTCTTGATGCTTTTCCTTCTTTTTCAGAGTAGCAAATGAGTTTTATCTTGGGGTTTCTGTTTTTTCTTGGAAGGTATTGTAGTGACAGAATTGTAGAGAAACAATTTCCCCTTCTTATTTCTAAAATAAAGGCATCTAGCAACAGGACAACAGGAAATGGCCTTAATCAGTGCCAGGGGATTTTCAGGCTTGACATCAGGAAGAATTTCTTCACAGAAGGGGTTGTCAGTCATTGGACTGGGCTGCCTAGGGAAGTGGTGGAGTCCCCATCCACGAAGGTGTTCAAGAAATGACTGGATGTAGCACTCAGAGGCATGGTCTGGCTGAAAGGCGGTGATCAGTCAAAGGCTAGACTCAACGACCTTGAAGGTCGTTTCCCACCTTTTGATTCTAATGGTTCTATGATTCTAAAAATAAAACCCTCACATTGCTATCAGCTTACATTATTAAAACAAAACAACAAAAACTCAACCAAACCCAAAACAACTTGAAATGTTGCTACACAGTCAATCTGTACTTTAGCATTGCTGACTACACCATTTTGTTTCTGAACCTGGAGAAGACTGTGGGGGGCTGGTGTGCACGTGTGTGCAGACACATGGCCTGAGAGGAAGATGTGCTTCCTCAAGGATCTGTCGTGGAGGATCAAGCAGTAGAACAAATCCTCCAGATGGGTAGGTGTGCTGTAATAAGCCTGGACAAGTCTCCTGGGTTGCTGTCCTGGAATCTGTGTCCCCAGGCCACACCCCTGCCCTGCTCTGCAGGTCAGGGTGAGGTCACCCATGGAGGTGTTTGTGACCAGCCACTGAGGGCCTGAGCTCATGCAACAACACAAGAGCCCTCTCAGATAAAGTGCTATCCTACCCAACCCTCAAAGGTATGCCTAAGCAAAGGTAAACAAGGGGCTTGCCTAGAACCAACTAGAATCATGAACTAGAATGGTTACAGGTTTAGTTTTCTTATTAAGTATCATCTTAAATGAAACTTACATGGTCTAGAGGTAGTTGCAGCAGTATGCCTTCCCTTAAACAAGGGATAAAATCAACTGAGTTTGGGTAAGGTACAAGAATTTATAATGACATAAAATAGGTTATAACATCACATTCCTAATGAATGTAATTAAAGCAAGGTATTTTTCCTAAGGTGAGCCAATCTGAAGAGACGTCTGAGAGATAGCAAAGAGAAAAGGTACTCAAATTGTGCCCCAGGCTCTCCCCTCCCTTTTCCTCTGCATCAGAAATGCTTCAAATTGTAGGAAACGTGTCCAGAAAAAGTGCAGTGCAGCAGAGCACTGCTACAGCCAATGGAGCTATTTCCATTTATAGCAGCCAAGGGGCTTGTCCCTGTTTTCTTTCTGCAGAAGAATATGCAAAGCAAATTTCAGATCTTTATTATGAAGCTGTGGACAGGTTTCAGGCTTGATGTTCTGCCCCTAGACACTCTCAGAGTAGGAAAGAAGGACCGAGAGATAAAAGGGCATCTTGTAGATGATGCCTAATTTGCTTTTTCATACTCTAAACTGAATTTTTCACTTTTTTATTTTGCAGTGAATGCAAGCATTTCATTTGAATGATTGTATTGCTCATAAAATAGGTTGCTAATATTGAGTGATGCTGTCAATAAAAAAAGAGTCACTTAAAATGCTTATAATTATCTCTACAGTTAGTACCCCTTTAAAGAGAGTATTTACGTGATCCATCAACAGATCAGTTAAGTACTTTCAGTACAGTTTACTTGCATTTGGCAGAACAATTTCCTTGCAGAAGTAGACCAATGAGTGGATACCGCAGCTCACAAGTAAAGTAGAAAGAAATGTTTGGGGATTTTTTTTTTCCCTAGGGTTTATAAAGAAAGGAAAAAAGAATCTTTGATTTGGTCCTAAAGACCTCACCTTACTCACACAAGCTGCCTTTCTGTTTTAAACCACAATCCTTTACAGCTGTGAAAGAGTGTGAGCTTGAAAATGAAAACAGTAAGAAGTCCAGGGGGTTCAAAATTCTGTGTATAGGCATTCCCCCAGTTTCTGAAATTTTAGGGTTGAGTTCTGGCTTTATTAACCACAGGCAGGAATACAATTTTAATCTTAAAGGTGTTTTGTTCTAATTAATGAAAGTTGACATGTTACAGAATGTATTAGATTTCATTACACACACACACACACACACACGCACGCACGCACGCACGCACACACACACACACACAAAAGGCAATAAACAAATACAAAGAAATGAACTTACCCAAGTAAAACTAGAGCTGCACAAATGTGTATCTTAAGAAAAGGAGCACTTTTTTTCCTAAAAGGGTGGACAAAGTCACAGTTAAAGTAAAATGTGACATGGGCAAACTTTCCCAATGAGATCTTTAAAATCACTGTTACTTATATTTTTTGTTTTCATTTTTGTTTTAGGATTTATTTTTCTTTCCCTCTCTGTTTAGGAATTGCAAGCCTACTAGAGCCAAAATATTTGATTTCCTTTGTGAGAAGGATGTATAGCTGCTGAATAATTTATATTGTATTCATGAGATAATTCATAAATGTTGGTGCTTCTGCCCTCCCCCAGATCTGAACACTTCCCAGATAAATAATTCATTCATTCTCCTGATGCAGCTGAACTCAGGTGAAGGTATTATCTTACAGAGAAAGTGATAAATGCATAAAACAATGTTTTTCTGACCATTGTTAGAACGTGGTCTTGGTCAGGACATTTTGGTGGTGAGTCACTCAGATCAAAGCAGGGTATGTGAGGTGTGAGTCTGTAGGCAGTCACTGTGGAAGCAGATGGCGTGAGCAAACATTTGGGAACAAGTTACAGAATCATAGACTCAGCTCACTCTTGCGGATGGGATCTTTTAGTCCTCAGCGAAGATGATTTAGATTTTAACGGCACTTCCTATCTCTCTGCATGTGGAACAGGCAAGGAAATTGAGCTGCCATGGGGTGAAGTGGGTAGGAATGGAGTGATGGTCAATGTGCCAGCAGGCAGCTGCTGTTCCAGGGCTGGAGGAAGCCCCTGCAGCAGAAACCAGGAGAGAGTGGTCAGGATGGGAACAGGTCCACAGGTGCATCCCAGGGGCTGGAGCCCACCCTGTTCGAGGAGAGAATGGGGGCACAGTGTTGGTTCAGCCTGGAGAAGGGGAGACCCTGTGACTCCCTGCAAATACCTGGTGGGAGAGGAGGGAGAAAGCATTGTCTCAGCTTTGCACTTGGCCCCGTTCTGGGAAAGGGCTGGGACAGGTGACCCCCTTTCCACCCAAACTGGTGGCAGTCCATGATTCCAGGTTCACAGGCTGACTCCGCTGGAGCTCTGAAACAGGGCAAGAGCAGCACCTCTATTCCAACAGGATATCCTCAAGAGCCTAGTTTCTAAGACTCTTATGTGATGGGAAAATGTTTTATTTTGCCTTAAGAGTCTGCTGAAAGGCAAAACCATCCTCCACATGCCATAGGGGAAGGCAAGAGTTCAGCACTTCCAACAACAATAAAAAAGGAGAATGTTTCTTTAGAAATCTGAGCATGATTTTAATGGCCTAATATTAATCAGCCAGGATTGAAAATAATGGTCAAATTATAAATAGAGCTGAAAGGCATGGCATACAAAAATACAGTTGTATTTGCATTATAAATTCTGTATAAATAGAAAGAAAAATAACCCCTGGAATTTTTCAGGCTCAAATTCCAGCTGCTCTGTTAACATGAAACCTGTTCTTTCCCTTATTATTTTTCACTCCTGAATCAGTGAAACCTTGGTTGGCACTACCCACCTCTCTCCCAGTGCCAGCTCCTCCCTCTCCAGCCCCTGCAGCCCTAGAACTGTTCACCTGCTTTGCAGGAGAGAGATAAAGAAGAAGTTCAATGTTTTTAATTGCAATCTGTCTCTTCCCATGCTAAAATCTAGTGTGAGGTCATTAACAAGTGGTTCCTGTGGAGATATTTGGGTCTAGCAAGGCTGCAGCTGCCTGGATGAATATGTCATTTGATTGAACTTTTAAGTGTCCCTTTTCCAGCCTGTCCCCACCTGTGTGCAAGCTGCAACAGCTCAGATTCCGTGGTAGCTTGCAGGCAGCTGCCATGGCTGGCAGGAAGACCCTGATATTGCTATTCTATGCAAACCTTCATACCAGAAGAATTTGTAGCCTGCTTGTTACTTAATTAGCCTCTGAAAAAAAATGGAAAATAACTCGGTAGCGCTGTCATAGATGCTCTGGACAGCAGGAGCCTGCCTGGAACTGGGTGGCTCCTGGGGAAGCCCTCAGGGTGCTCTGGTGTTGGGCAGGAAGGGTTTTGGTGGTGGCAAGCAGCTGGTACTGGGCTTCTCACTTCTGGGCAACACCTTTGGGTGCTGGTAACAGCAGATGTTGTGGCTTTTAGTTCAGTAAGAATCAGTCTGGATCCAGAGGCTTTGGTGAAAATGCACTTCAGCTCACAGAAAGCTTTTCTTACTTGTGGGAGGTTTCATACTCCAACAGGCTGTGAACTAAATTGCCTGGATTGTAAATTTATTGGTCAGTCCCAGGTAAGAGTATTCTGACTTGAACTGGACAAGAGGGAAATGTACTACACATCAGGTCATAATGAAACAGAGCATCTTTTCTCTGAATTTTGCATTGATTCAGCCCTCTTAAGGGTATAGTTATACACTGGATTACTCCTTGCTCTGCCTGTCACCACTGTCACCCTTTCTTGCCTTCATTTGTTCATACTGGGGGCATCAGATCCAATTTTATAACACACTCAAACATATGGATTCAAGATGTGGGCTGGTCTTACAGAAGTATATTGTGTTTTTACTTTCTCTGAAACTGAATAAGCAATTGTCACAATTCAATCTATTGTGCTGAATTAAGAAAAAAAAAGGCTATAAAATGGGAGACTGTGTATGGGTGGCAAAACTGGGCACTACATAAATGTGCAGAGCAAGAATTTGCTTATTAAATGGGCAACAGAGAATTAGAGGAAACTATTTCAATTTACATTCAAGAGTATTATGGGATTGTTTATAGGGCCCAAAAGAACTTCCCAAGCATTAACACATTCAGTATGAAACACAGAGGTGGTAGAATCTATATAAAGGTGAACAGACATGTAAAACCAGAATAACTTGTAAGCATTTACAATGTTGCTGCCTTGAGGCTATGACAACTATTTCACCCACCTTTTAGAAATTCATTCAGCATTTTTTTTCCAGTGGGGTGGATTAAAAGACAACATTTTTTTAAGGTCAGGAAACAATGTCAATGATAAATCAAGTTAATCTTGTGCTATTATTTCAGAATAATGAAGGGCATATGTAAGAACCCTACAGGAAAAAAAGAATTATTACTAATAATGCATTCAGAAAGGAGGAGGTGAAGGTTTGGTTTATGTTCTATTTCCTTCTCTTTAAGTGTAAAGATCAGATGACATATTTATCTCTGGATCTATACAATTGTGTCATAGTGATGATTCATCTCTTACCACCCTTTCCTAGGTGACTCCTCAGAGTCTCCAGACTTCTGGACAAAGAAGAGGAGGAAATTATGACAGCAGAAAAATCTATGCAAATAAATCCTCAGTAATGAGAGGGAAGGTAAGTTTTGCACTGTTTGATTTTGACTTTTAACTCGATTACAGAAAAATACTCTGGAGAAAATTTATCTCTCTGTCTTTCTTCAGGGCAGAAAAGGTTCAAAGTGAACATGTGAGGTCTCCAATGGATCCTCGAGCAAAGTTATAAGAAAATGTAGATTTCCTGGTACCTTATAGGTTAAAAAAAAAAAAAACCTGGAAGAGAATCCCATCCTCTTATACATTTTATCATACATTTAATCTTCTTAAATTATTGAGAAACATGCCAATTAACAGTTTATCTTTTAAAACATTCTTACCTAGATTTTTTGAACAGAGAATTGGATGGGCATTCATCCATCTTTTTATTACTTTCTTCCCCAAATTAGGAGGTGCTATAAATTCCCACAAGTTATAACAAATGATCCATTTGCTGTGGGATTTGCTTTCAGCTGTGACACAGACTGTGGTATATCTCTACTACCAAAAAGGTGTCTGTTTTAAAGCAGGGGAACCAGGATGCATTATTGTCCTGCTCTAAAATCCCTGTAGTGTCAAATAGAATTTTTATTACCCTGTGCCTCAGCGAGGCCAGCACTGAACTTTACAGCAAGAGGTGACTTCATCCAAGCATTTTAGGATAAAACCAAGAAAGATTTGTTTACTTGAGGGTTTTACTGGGTTGGAGGGAAGGGAAGAAAAAAGAAAATCTCTTCCATTATAAGAAAAACAAAGTAATTCTTTTGCGGAGTGGTGAGATCTAACGTAGATTGTAAACGATGGGAGTAAAAAAATCTGTCAGTTGTTTCATCCTGTACAGCACTGCCTCTTGAGTCTCATGATCACAGAATCACAGAATCATTTAGGCTGGAAAGGACCTCCAAGATCATTGAGTCCAACCTTTGACCGATCTCCACCTTGTCAACAAAAGCACAGCACTAAGTGCCACATCCAGTTGTTTCTGGAACATTTCCAAGGATGGTGACTCCTCCACCTCTCTGGGCAGCCTGTTCAAATGTTTAACAACCCTTTTAGTAAAGAAATTCTTCCTGATGTCCAACCTAATGATGTACCCATCGAATGAATTCTGTAATTTTAAAATAAGGCCAGATTTTCAACAAGTGTGTGTTGCTATCACTCCCCTGTAGTACATGGAACAATGGTACTTATAATAGTTGAAACCTTGACGTTTTAAACTCTTACCTTTGTCTGTCTATATGAATGCTTTTCCTGTTTTAATTGTCTATTGAAACATAATAACATTAATTTTTTAACAGCACCTAAATTACCACTTACACTGAAAGCCTCTAATAAACCTTGAACACAGATGTATTCATATATAGGATTTATTAAACTTTTAGTGTGTATTAATTTTATCATTAAACCTTAATGGCTAGTACAGCTTAGTCTGTACCTGAAGGGACATGCCTCTGAAAATAAAATCACAAACCTTGCTGCTGGAGGCTTTTTATTGTACCACAGCAAAGGTTCTCTTTCCAGTAGATTTAAACCATCTCCCCAAACCAAGATATGTTGATGAAAGATGTGTTTTGCTTGAACAACTCTATCTATATTTGGGTTTTATTAGCTGTAGCAGTTGAAGGGAAACTAACAAAATGCTTTCATAGATCAGCTTCTTGCTTCAAGCTTTTATCAAAGCCTTCATAAAACTTTTAAACTAGAACAAAAAGAAGAGTAAGAAGATATTAGTGATACCCGAGTTTGGTTGCTGTCATGTAAGTCAAGTGAAAAGAAATTACACCTGCTCTGGGTGAAACAGTGATTCAGATTGTTCACCTTTAAGTTGAAGAGACTTTAAAAGGAAATTTGGTTCTGTCTCAAAGTGGATGTGTGTGGGAGACTGACATTAACACCTCGCACTGAGGAAACTATTCTCTCAGTCCCTCTGCACAACTGACTAAACACAAACAGTGTGGGATTAGCAAGGAGCCACAGGCAGCAGGGCTGGTTATAGCTCACACTGAAGGATGTGAGCTCTATTCCACAAGGTAAAGAAAGGGCAGACCAATCATGGATCATATTTCCCCTACCCACCAAAGCCCTTACATTACATTATACGTGCCAGTGTGCTTCATTTATTGCTAGAACATCAGCCCAAAACCTGGATTCTCCACCAGCCTCATTAGCCCTTGGAGCAGACTCTGCTGATGTTGAGGTCCACACCCACACCACCACTACAGCTGAAGCAATCAGTGTAAAAATACATTAAAAGAACCAGACAGCAGCACAATTTTAAATGTGTCAGTGTCCCTTTGTTAGCTACATTGCTGAGCTATATTACCCACGACATGAAAGATTTCTGTATTTAACAGGACAGGTGTGTACTTTAAAAGATCACTTGACAGTTACCTTTGAAAAATGTCCTAGTAGCTTAGGTCACCTAATTTGTTCTCCAAGTCGAAGGTAACAGCTAGCATAAATCTCTCATTTCCCTGCTCTGATGTTGCTTTAAGAAAACCCTACCTGCTCCACTACATTTTTCCCAATTAATCTATGAGGTTTGACTGCATTTAAAGAAGAGAGAAGTTAGGAGAAGCTATTGATGTTCAAGACTTCAATATAGTTCAAAATAGTTTCATTAAGATCTTTCTCACACCATGCATATTAAGTATTTATAGCTGTACTGGGCAGAAAAGAAGGCAGCACTCAGATACTTCAGCTGGATGCTTTCTGTAAGGTTGGCAGATCTTCTGACTATTTTAATGCCAGCATAACTCTGTTCACTTAACATGATGCAGAAAAAATTATTACAAGTGGCCATTTAAACTCTATTTCTCTGTTTCCCAAGTCTACCTGAAAATTCTTGGCTGTCACAGTGATGTACCTGAAAGCAGTAGAGGTGTATGCCTGGCTGCCACGATGGGGTGTCCTGCAGATCCCCTCACAGAGCTGGAGGCAGCAGCTGCTGCAGGGGAAATGCTTTCTGCTGCTACTGCTGCAGTCAAACTGCCTTGGATGTGTGTGTCTGACTCTGCGCTGCTCAGGGTGGGTACATCTCTACATCTGTACAGATGTAGGAACATTTATAGATGAATCTTGAAATGGTATAAATTGCCATAACTGTATTTGATGGAAACATAGCCATTTACCTTAGGTGAGTACTTGGCTCTTTTTTGTTCATGTTGTGCCGAGACTTTCACACTCTCAGGGTGATTTAGTTAGTATCCTGGTAGCTATTTCTTGAACCCCACCTGGCAGGGTTCAGGGACTTCTTCAGAGATGCTGAAAATCCTGAGCAGACCCTGGAAACAATGCACCTCGGAGGCTTTCAGAATTGGCCAGAGCAAGTTTTGCACTAGAGAAGATCAGATCCTTTGTGTTCATCTTCAGTGAAGTGGACGTCTTGCGTTTTGTTGGGTAGTTTCACATGTAATGACTCTGATGGATTAAAGTGCAGGATTACTAATGAGAAATATTATGAAGAGCTGAGAGTACTAGAAAGCATATGTGGAACAAAAGGACAGGTACCTGTGTTTTGGAGCTGTATAAATCCCTTTGGACAAAGACTACTACTCCTATTTTCATTTATTTAACACCTAGCATGCTCAGGCCTGGCTCTGCCGCTGCAGTATTTATCCGTTTTCACTGCTCAAAAAATATAATAGAACACTTGCATAACTTACAGCTCTTGCCACATTTTAAAGCAATATCTAATTAGGATGTAAAACTGAACTCTAGTAAATTCTGCACTGGAGCTATATGTGTTTTTGAACACTGCCAGAACAGAACAATTGAGGAAGGAGGTACAGACAACCCTCTGAACTCCTTAATTCTGAGACTGGTCACTACAGACAGGGCAAATTCTGCATATGAAGAAATGAATATGGCAAACACTTGACTCACTGTTGAGCCAGGACACTCCTCTTGGACCATCCTAGCAGGAAGAAAAGGAGGAAGCTGAATATGGAAACATCAGTCCCCATTTGTTCCCACCTACACACCGTTTATAGGAAAGTTTACTTCCCAGGAGTCTGGGCTTTATCTGAAATTACAACAGTAACTTAGAACCACATAATGATTTATTTTAAAAGCTAGTACTACAGGGAATTAATACGGAAAGGATTGAAGCCTAGGTCACTCATAGATGCAAAATGCAGTTATTATTAGGAACATATAAAAAAAGGTGGGCCTATTTTAGTCTGCTCACTACAGTGTTGTTCCATCTAATGAAAGATCATTCTAGACCCTGACATTGCATCTGTGCTAATCATGTGTGCTGGTGACAGAGAAATTGGCCAGGGTAGTGAAAAAGGCAAAAAAACGCCAGTGCTGTGCAAGCTGAATGGCTTAATTAGGTTGTCATGACGAACAAAATGTGTTTTAATAAAACTAAATAGAAAATAATACACATGGAACAAAACCTCAAGTTCTCATTTGAGGATGGGAGATGGTCTTGGCAAGCAGTCACACAGAGGCATATTTAGTAATCTGTGGTAATTGCCTTGAGGTGAATGCTCAGAGGAGCTCCAGAGACAAGAAAGCAAATCTCCCACAGGTATTTGCAAACATCTTGGAGATAAGAAACATGACAGAGAAGTGGCTGCACCTATATGTGTAATGCTGAATGTAAAACATTATGTCCAAGTGAAGAAGTTATGTTTCATAAGGAAATTGGAATTTTGAGAAAAAGATAAAAATGCAATAAAATGGAGTAAAAGCTACAAGGCAAGTCCCATTATGTGTAAGGAATTAAACTTGTAAGTTTAGAAGAGAAGATTACCATGGACAGAGATTTAAACACTGAATAGCTATTTGGGGCTGCAAGCTTTTTGACCTTTCTATAAAGGCATAATAAAACCTAATCACCAAGAAGTGGAGTTTGAGATATGGAGCATCAGAATAAAATGTAATTAAGATGATTAACTCCTGGTATCATCTTTCTGCTGGATGCCCTATTCTGCCATTGTGGTTTTGCATCTCAAGAAATTACAAGAAATTCATGTTCAGCCACAATTTCAGATTTGATTTTAATTTATGGAAGAAAATCTGCATGGACTGATTAAAAAAAGACAAAGAACCAAACAAGACTAGCTAAGAACTACCTCTGCATTATTTAAACTGCCTTGGTCCTTATCCACTTGTTGATTTTATGCTGGTGATCATGCCAAAGAGCTAATGCTAAGGACCACACAATTGTAAGAACCAAAGCCTTACTCTTTAAGCCATAAAAAAGCCTAAAAGTAAACATAAATGAAGCCTTGTTACAAATCCATTACTCATCCAAACTAAAACACTCATTTACAGGAATATCTATCCACAAGAACTGTTTGGATGTATTTTGACTATCTTTGTGCTACAGCGTATTTCACATTTCAACTCAATCATCAACTGTTTTCTTCAGAACACCAGGCTTATTATGACCATTAGTTTTTTACTACCCTATAAGATCTCTTTGTCTTTTACATTTTAAAGAAATACAGCAAGTTTCATAAACACCATATTCACTACTGAAGACGAAATTTCCCACATTGTTAGGAGTCTTTGTTTCCTCGTGTTAAAATAAATCTTGGGGTTAGACTTTTAATTTAGGTTAAAATTCCTAAAAAACCCTCCATAGAAATATATTAAGGATGTGTTGACCTAATATAACTTTTGTAGAAGTGTATGAGAATGTTTTATAAAGTACAACCCAGCAGGAAGGCCACCTTCCCTTTTAGCAGAGCAAGTGTTACAAAACGGTCGAGCCAATAAGGGCTCAACCTGTTGTTATGTTGTTAAGATGTATGTCACAGGATCCAGCTTATTCCTTTGGCATCTGCGTGCATCTAAATAAAAGGTATGAAGCCAAAGTGATGTTTCATTCATGTCTGGGAGACATCATTGGATAGAATCATAAAGTCATAGAATTGTTAAGGTTGGAAAAGACCTCCAAGGTCGTGGAATTCAACCTTTGACCAGCCATGGCACTCAGTACCACATCCACTCATTTCTTAAACACCTCCAGAGGTGGTGACTCCACGACCTCTCTGAGCAGTCTATTCCAATGTTTAGCCACCTTTTCAGTGAAGGACTTCCTCCTGATGTCCAGCCTGAATCTCACCTGGAGTAGTTTGTGGCCATTTTCTCTCATCCTGTCACTGGTTGCCTGGGAGAAGAGGCCAATCCCTACCTGGCTACAGCCTCCTTTCAGGCAGTTGGAGAGTGATAAAATCTCTCCCCGAGCCTCCTTTTCTCCAGGCTAAACACCTTCAGCTCCCTCAGCTGCTCCTCATCAGACTTTTCTTCTAGACCTTCAACAGCTCTGTTGTCCTTCTCTGGACATTTTCCAGCACCTCAATGTCTTTCTTGTCGTGAGAGGCCCAGAAATGGACACAGCACTCGAGGTGTGGCCTCACCAGTGCCAACTACAGAAGGACAATCATTGCCCTGGTCCTGCTGGCCACACTATTTTTGATAAAAGCAAGAAACTGTTGAAGGAATTAGATTTAGCAATAATGGCATAGAGAGTAGGCTTTGCTGGTGATGCAGCGTGTGGGTTACATTCCCATTTGTCACCCAGCTCCCCTGTGCCCATATTATATTTGCTCCTGATGGGAGATACAAGATACTCACAGACTTAAAATTCCTAATTTTGAAATTAACACCTCTTTTGAGCACCTTCAGTGAGAGCTGGAGAAGTTGGTTGATTCTTCCTTCAGCAAAATACAAATTTAAATCATTTGGGTATTAACCTGACATCAAAGATGAAAATTACTTGAGTCAACACCATGAAAATTGTTCTATAATTGTGCATGGGGCTAGAAAAGGTAAAAGATAATTTTTCAAAAAAAGTGCTCCTGTGTGCTGGCTGTTCTATTATTGTGGTTTGACTGTCTGTATTTATGTGAATGATAAAATACGAAGTTTGACATTGCAAAATGATAAAAATCTACCCTTGAAAGTTATAAATTGTTCCAAGAAACCAAATACTTCTGTGCTTGTGACTGTATGCACGCGAACATGTGTGTGCTCATGTGATTGCAGGGGATCTATGTGATAACCTTTCTGATAGAGGGATATTTATCTAACAAACCACAATCAGACAAATCTGTACTTTAAATAGGACTATGACTATAAGATAAAGCACATAAAAAGCTATCTTGCTATCTGGTATTATCAGAGTATGAACATTAAATTCTTAGAGTGAATTGCTCCAGCAAATACATTTTTAGCAAACTGCAGTGTCAGAGAGTCAGAGCCAGTGGAATTAAGAATAAAAATTAGAGGCACAGTTTGTGTAATGAGGTTAATTAACCACTGAAACTACTTACTGAAGTGCAGTTGAGTCTTCAGAACTTGGAGTGTTCTCTGAAATATCTATCTTGTCCCAGACTATGAGCTTAAAGAAAGACTCTATGCTGAGAGTCTGATCTTTCTATGAGATGATCTCTTGGGCTTAAAAATGTACAAATATTTCTTTGAAATAAGACTGACAATTGTACAGACTGTGACCAGTGTCTGAGCACTGCAATCAGTCCATTTGCCCAGCCCAGCCTGGTGGAACCATCTCACATCCTGGTTTGTGATCCCCTGCTGAACTCACGCAGAGAAGCTGATCTCAGCCCATGCCGTGGAGAAGCACCCCAGCCAAAACTTCAGATGTTCCTGACTTTTCTGAGAGGAAGTGCTGTATTATCTTCATCAAACACAGCCATGGGTAAGGAAGCAACTTGCTGGCTCTGAGTGGGAGGGAGGACTCAACCTCCACAGGTTCCTTGTGACCAACATTTTTATGCATCTGTGAGTATTAGGATACATCCTCAGTCACCAGATTTGAGTACAGCCACTGAAGTGCTTTTTTATTACTCATAAATCTCCATGACTAGAAGTTAGTCTTACATAATTAGGCCTTTACAAGACATTCCTGAGTAAGATTATTCAGACTTTGGTCACAAAAGGTTGGCAATTTACTCCAAACTTATGCAGATCTTCCTTATGCAGTGCTTGAAAATGTCAGACATACCTGAAATGAATGGCAGATACAGGTTTTTACAGACTCTGGAAATGGAGATTTAAAGAAAAAAAGTAATAAAAATGTAAAATTCTGGACATTAAAGTGATTTTAAAAATTACTTTGAACTGCCCTACTTGACATTCTTTTAAAGTTTTTAATATTGAAGTTATTCTTA
The DNA here is from genome assembly GCA_013397935.1 of Dasyornis broadbenti. Lineage (NCBI taxonomy): Eukaryota > Metazoa > Chordata > Aves > Passeriformes > Dasyornithidae > Dasyornis > Dasyornis broadbenti. Next base: position 1,876,239 of record VZRN01006015.1, read on the forward strand.
GTGCTTTGTTGAAAACAAGAGCTAAGTTTTCCTGCCAGTAAATACAGATATGAAAATACATAAAATTGAAGTTTACAGTTCAAATAGCTGACCCAGCATAGCACTTTCAGAATCTATATTTCCATTTTTGCTTTGTCTATCTTTCTACTCATAGAGTAGAAGAAAAAGAGCAACACAATGTGGTCATTCTTTGATGGGCAGATCTTCCCAGAAGCCAAATCAAATTCAGACATTTTTATCATCATTGTTTGAAAACCCACTGTAGAATGGATTCAGTAGGAAGTCAAAGGCAAAACAGATATATTCTTTTGTGAGGAAACACAGAATATATTATGTTATCTTCATACTAAGATAAAGATGATGAATCATATGTAAGAAATACAAACAGTAGGACTTGCCTGTAATTGTGAAAAAATACTTTCTTTTATATATGGGTATATTTAAAGCTCTCACTCTTTTAATATCCACAAAAGAACTAACGGTGCCTGGGAAAATCAATCATGTGAAGATTTCAGTACTGGCTGCTGCAGAGCCCAGAGGAGGCTTGGACAATGCTCTGGAAAAGTGGTGTTGTGGAAAATATTACAGTGTTGTGGAAGAAGTAATAGTTTATTAAAAATAAGGGCTGCAAAGATGAAATGATGTGTGGTCTGGCAAATGTTTTCTTTTTAAAGTTATGCATCCTGCTCATCTAAAAATATGCTAGAAGAACCCAGAGCTGGTTGAGGACCAGCAGCTGTGCATGCCTGCTGAGCACAACAGTCACAGGGAGTTGATGCAGATCTGCCCTTAACACTTCTTTGATGCAGATCACAGCCTTTTTTTTTTTCTACAAGTAGAGTAATAGTGATAAAGAAAGCGTTTTCAGAGAAATACTTCTTTTAGCAATCATTTTGAAAGCAATTATCAGTACTTGCAATTTTGTGAAAAATCCAAAATGATGTTCTTAAGTTACCTGTAGTTACAACAGCAATGCTTCATGTTGTCACCACATTTCAGGGCAGAAATCTACACCCTGAAGGGAGCATGTGCGCTGCTGCTGTCCCCTGACCCCAGGAATGTACCATTTACTAATGCCCCTCTAAAGTAGAACCATAAACTGAGGCCACCAGGCACACTCATCCCCTAAGTTGCAGGTCTGAAGCATGAGCCCACAGGAAGAGTATGTGATCCACAGCCATAGCTGTGGTTGTAGATAGTTTGTAGAGTTGGGAGCTGGGAGCTGGCAGCCTCGTGGCAGAGGAGCAGGAAATATTCTCAGTTCCTGTGGCTCTTAATGAATCGACCAGTGTCACCCAAGTCCTTTGCAAAAGCCGTTCTTATTAACTTGCTGTAGTTGCTACAAATGGCTACTACTTTTTAAATTGAAACATTTTGTGTAAAGTACTTTGCAGTTTAAAATTGGAAGACGTTCCCTCTAACGTTCCATAAAGAATAAGATACAGTCCTTGTTTTGTTTTGAACTTCACAAAGATTATAATATGGTAAAGCCAATTGGTGTGCTTGTGCCACTGAATTTTGAACACTTCATCCAATAAACAGCAACGTGATGAAAAGAAAGGAATGATGCATTTCCAGAGCCTGAATTCCAGAACTAGAGCTCCCTGGGGTATCTCACCAGCACAGAAAGCAGCCTGTTCCTTGTTTCTTGACCTCTCCAGCACAACCGGCTGTGGTAGGAGTTTGAGGTGAGAATCTGATAAAAACTGAATGGTAGCAGAAGGGGATTCTGAAGTGGAAAAACAGCTCTCCAGAGCCTAAGGGGGAACCCTAAATAATTGACATACATGGCTGGTGTGTCTGAAGACAGCAGGTGCTGAGTGGGCTAGATATATATCATTCCCTAAATAAAATGGATGTCAAGAAATAAAATTAGACCATAATCCTGCCTTGTATTCTTTCAGTGCTGATATTAAAAACCCAGCTAAGTATTTTCTGTCATCCAGAGTTTATAAAAAATTATTAGATTCATAAGTAAAGTAATAAAAAATATCCAAAACTTTCAGACAAGCATCAGCTTCTCTACCCCTGCTTTGCAAAACTCAATTGTTTTGAAGCTGCAATTGTAAATGTAGCACCTCTGACTTCACATCAGTCTCTTAGATAGGTTAAGTAACTTCTAGCTGATTTGCAAATCTTAAATCTTCTTCCAGAAGTGAGGAGTTTGTAAAGAAAACACAAAGGGTTTTTGAGATGGCTGTTGTCATCTGCTGTTGATACCAGCTTAGGCCTGACATTGCAAAACAATCTAAACCAGCAGAGCAATCCTCTATGTACTGCGTGGGAAAGGGTTTTCCTCAGTAGGAAAACAAAAAAATAAGTCAGCAAGTCCCTTCTAGACTTATTTTCCTTCTGTCTTACTGCATAATTGATGAAGATAGTTGAACAAAATCACCTCCATCTGAAGCTTCAAGAGCAAAGAAAAAATGACAAAAGTTTCTTCAAACTTAGGAATAGTTTCTTTTTGATTAAGCAACACTTAAACAGCATCAGAGGAATTCCAGAGGGTGCATTTGTCCTTGTCACAAACTGCGATGCTTTGGGGTCTTTACAGGCAGCTCTGACTGCGGTGCTTTGTTCGCTCAGAATTCGGCCAGCATTGGGATCTACACACCCAGACACTGCTGGAAAAGCAGAGGTGTGGCCACAGCCATGCTGTAATCAACCTCTGTGTGCAACACTGTGAGCACCACTTGATCCTAATACAATCACAGATGTTTGTACGGAAATGGCATCACCCCAAATGTTTTGGTGACAGTCTCATTGACAAAGGCCTCATGCTTCCGATAACCATGATGTACCCTGACATGTGGGATTGCCTCTCCAGTCTGTCCTGTCTCCAGCATTGTGCAAGTTCCTTTCTGTAAGTGTCTGGGACCATCTCATCACAGATCTAAGGCATGAATGCATGAGATCATAGAAAACTTTCTTTTGCCCTTTGGTTCAGGGACATTTAAAACTAAACATAAAACATTCATGATGTTGCAATCAACAATTTTGTAATCATCAATCATTAAAGCAATGGACTTCAAGACACAGTAAGAGGCATTTTTTCAACACCAAATTATCACAATTTAGTCAAGGAAAAAGAGCAACAAAGCATCTTTCCACAAGTCTCCAGTCACAGTGGTTTGGGTTATGGCCAGTTGATTAATTTTAAGCATGCTGTGAGAATCTGACCAGAGTTGCAGGCCCATTTTTAGGAAGAATTTTTTTTTCTTTCTTTAAGTTAAATTTTGGGTTCAATGCTTCTGAAAGACAAATTATTATCACAAATTGTTAGTGTCCTTGGTTTGACTGCTTTTCAGATAATTATAATGCTCCATGCATTATATCTAGCTATGATTTGCCTTCATGATTCACTGTTCTCCTGCTCTACTTTGTTGTTAAAAACCTACATGTTTTACAGACGGTAACTAGCTAGACTTCATAACATTTTTTTTGTGTTACTTTAATACTTTTTACTTTAATAATGTAATGAAAATGACTTTTAAAATGTCAAGATTTTCTTTCCTTTTTCTGTATGTTGAAACTGTAAACATCTTTCATTTTATACCAATTTTTACCTCTAATAAAAACATGGAGTAATAAAGATACTGTTATAAAACTAATGAAAAGAGATCCTTCTGTATATAGCAATGAAGTGGAAGAAATCAACATAAACTCTCATGAAAAGAATTATTTTAATATATCAAACACGTATTTTGCAGTACCTACACTTGTAATAGCACTTAGGAGTATAAGCCCAAAGAGTCTATTATTTCAGGTGTACTGTAACTTAGAGCTTGCTTCCCAGAGAAAAAGGTTTTGGAGGGATGAAGCTAGGGGACATGTTACTGATACCAGGGGTCAGGTTGCTTGCTGGAGCACAGGAGTTGTCAGCTTGCTCAGTTATCAGATAAGCTCTGTCGGAAAAACTGAATTTTAGGTTGCCAATGAAGGGTGATTTTTCTCTTGAGGTGGGGACCGATCTGATATCAAACAGAAAATTTTACAGCTCTTTAGGGAAGGTGTGGAATGGTGACATAGCAGGCACTGACCTTTCAAGCAGCCCTGCTGTTTTGGTGGAAACATAGATAGAAAATTACTTTCATAATTTTCGGCAGTGTCTGCATCCTCAGTCATTGTTGCCACAGGCTCCAAAAGGAGTGATCAGCCAATACAGGGGAGTTGTTAGGAGTGCATGGCCAAGCTATGAAAATAAGAAGAGATTAAAGGGCAACCTAGGACTGTTTGCTCAGTTAGAATATGTGCTGATGACAAACAGGAGTTCTTGCCTATGTGAAGCCATCAGGATCTGGCAAAGTGATTTACAGAAAAAATAAAGTGGATGAGATCAGTATCCACTCACTCCCAGTTACACAGCAGCAAATTCAGAGTAACTTTATTCACTGACATCATAGGAGCTAGTCTGGATTTACACCAGCTTGAGTGAGAGCTTATAATGGTCTATTGAGAATTTAAACTTCATGCCTGAATGTGCAAGAGGGAGAACTGGCTGAGTTATGCAGAGCTGGGCACAGACAATTGTGTCTAAAGACAACACTGAGGAGGAGCCTTTTGCCACCGTTCTTATTGTGCTTCTTGCACTGTTAAATTCTGCTCCAGTTCCAAATGTATCTGTAAGAATGAAAGACTTGCAACTACAAATGGACTATAAATTATTTATTGTTCCTGAGCTTATTTTCAGGATGATATCCAAGGGCTCATAGTTATTAATTCTGCATATTCCAGGGATGGGTTAGATGACCCACTAGGCTCTTCAAATATCAATGTGTTCTTTCTAGTATAACAAAGATATCCAGGGTAGTCCTTAATATATTATCAGAACACTTTGTATTGGTGTGTTAAACACTTCTTTAATATTGAGTGAACACACTGCCTCTGCTGCGGATGCCTGAAGATAAACCTTCCATAAGTCTTTGAAAATCAAGCTCTCCAAAGAAGAGAAGCAATGAATGACCTATTTGGAATCACCTGTATTCTTTAGCTCAATGCCAGCTGAGGATGCCAGGAATTCAAAATCAAGTCCTTTATGGCTGGATATGTGTCATACAAGATGTGAGCCAAGAAAGGATCATCTAACGAGGTAGCCTTGTGAAATATGATAGCTCTAACTCTGACAACGTGGCTGATTTCCATACATTTATTTTTTCCTCCTGTTATCTCTAACATGTAGAGGCAGATGTAAGCTGTCAAACTAGAATCTGAACAGAAGAGACTTTTTATAGACAATGACATCTGTGCCTTAGAAATTATTATCTGGCATTGAGAACCCAGCTTATATGAGGGTTTTTGTTAGCTGGTGACCATCAGAATATTACTGCAATCACATGCTGAAATTACCTGGTTTTTTTGGTATGTGATTTTTACACATGCAAGGCACCATGTCAAAAGAAGTTAGGCACAGCAGCCATTTAGATTTCTTTCTGAATTTCACTAAGCATGTATGTACCTTAGGCAACACCATAAGTCTTTTCTCCAACCCGTTCTTAATCATTAAGAGAAAGTATGTTTTCCCTAAGGAACTTAAAGTATGTATTAATGGACATTCCTGAAGAGGTAGAAAATTGTTGAGATTTCTCCCTACCACCTCTCCTTCAATTTACAGCTTGCATGACATGGCTGAAGTTTGCTTTTATTTTTAATAAATATTTTCTTTGGGAAAAATGACTCTTGGCTCAAGTTCCAGTCCTTTGCATTCTGAAGCAGCAATTAAGCAATTGAATTAAAGCCCGTAAATAGCAAATGTTTCCATTATAAAACCACTAGCAATTCTACCTCTTTACATAGTAGTGCGATAAAAATACCTTAGAAATTCTTTGTAATCAGATCTCTGACAACTATCTAATCTTCCTCTCTAATATAGGAGAGAAAACAGAGGTTATGTAAAATCCATGTATTCCTTCCAAAACAGAAAGCTCTGCAGTTTCCCAGCTGTCTAAGTTACCTTTGCAAAGCTTTATTTAGCATTACTGTACTTTAGACAGTACTGATATGCAGGTGCTTCAGCACATTTGACTTTAGTTTGGATCACTTAAAGAAGATTCATGTCAGTTTTTGTTGTTTCATCCCATCTACTTTGTGGTCTTTGCTGTCTCTTTCATTATACTCCACATGTAAACAGATTCTAACTGCACAGCCTCTCTTTTTTTGGTGCTTCTTTTTAAAAACAGCAGCATTTTTGGCTTTGGCATCAACATGAGGATAATTACCATGTGGTCTCCATTTGCTCGTGGATTGAAGACCCCCCTACCCTAGATCAAAAACTATTTCAGCTGACTGAAGCAGCATTTCTCAGTGAGTGGAAATTATGCATATCTGTCAGCTTTTCAGTGTAAAATACACTGAGTGTAAGTATCTTCACCCTTCCTTCCTCCACCTCTTAATCTAATGATGGCTAAAATTGGAATAAAGCTACATCTTCAGCAAGTATACAAAACATTGGGGTACAGAGACAAAACACTAGATTGCAAAGCAGTCATGTAACGAAAAAGCATATAATTTGAATCAGATTGGGATGAAGTTAAAATTGTAACGAACTATTTTTCACTTTCAAGCTCTGGAGAGAAAATTCACTCTTTTCCTAGTTTTCTTCATCATTTCTCCCTCTCACTTACCCTCCCTTCTCTCACTGTTGGAGTTCTGCACTTCCTCTTGTTTTTTCGGCCTCTGATAAAAACAAGATTGAAGAAATCTACTAGCATTTATACTTCAAATGAAAAGCAAAATCCAAAATGTTTCTTTAAAAAATCTCAAT
>VZRN01006015.1:1883224-1911491 GCA_013397935.1 Dasyornis broadbenti
AAGGGAAGGGAAGGGAAGGGAAGGGAAGGGAAGGTTCCAGGAAGGTTCCAGGAAGGGAAGGGAAGAATGCAAAAAGCTTTGAGGCTCAGAAGGAGAAATTGGAAACAAACACATGCCACTTATAAAAGCTGAAATTTATAAAAAAAAGAATTCTTGATATAGTTGCCTTAGTCTCTGGGCAGGTACATGACTACTGCTGTGTTAGACTCACATAGTGGTTCACTAGGGAAAGCCAGCAGAGATGTGCCACTCCTGTACATGACTCTCAACTCCTTAGGAAGGACTGAGTGGGTATCAGTTGGTTCTAAAAAACTGATCATTAGAATCATAATCAAAAAACACACCATGGTTGTGGATGATGTTTCTAGCTTCCAGTTTTGGATGAGTTCATTATGAAGTTTGTGATGAACCAGTTCTGGAACCCTTGGGACTCCTGAGCTCTGATTGTGACTGCAAAATCTGCAGTGGTCGTGGTCTACTCCTGGTGAGGGAGGAGAACCAACAGCCCTGGCTGGTTCTTAGCTCTGTCAGCCACACGGATACCTTCGGTCTATTTGACATCCCTACAGACCTCAATTATTTTTAAAGAGGCCTGTGACACTCTCATTCTACTTTGCATCAGAAGTTCTATTGCCTTACTCAGCGAATATGTGCTCCTGCAGCAGCCAGAAAGGAAGGCTCAGTTGTGAAATCTTAGGCATGTGATGCCTTTTTTTTTTATATTTGCCTTTTTACAGTATTCAGCATAATAATACAACTTATTAAAACTTAGTAATGGTCGGGGAAAGTAGACAAAAGGCCTTGTTTAATTTGGTCTCTCCTTTAGAACAGGTTGGTAAGTGTGGGGAAACTATTTGGTAAGAGATGAATAGACCTCGGCATGCCACACATACATATTTAGCGTTATCCAGAGTTCTCAACAGTACACACCCAAAAACTTGTGGTGGTAGGTAAAGAATACAAGAAATCTGAGGCTACCTGCTTCCTCATCTCTGATTTACACCCTTCTTCACAGAACAAGGTGCCCTTCCTCGGCACTGGCTCAGCAAGGAAGAGAAGCCACGTGGCTGCATGAGCACAGCGCTAACCTTGAGCTGATGCATTTGGACGTTGCCTCTCCCGGGTTTTCACTCGGTGTCACTGGCTGGTGCCACTGGAGCCAGGAGAGCAGTGCCAAAACACAGAGCATGGGATTTGGCCTTGCATTTTTGATGTGGTTAATTGGTTTAAACGACGAGATAGGAGCTGGCGATTATCTGAATTGAGAAGCTAAACATCCAAAAGGATGCCGGAGTGCAGGAAGTGTATTTGACCATTTTTTTTTTTTTTAAAGAGAGGTTTGTTTTATTTTTAAATCCTGTCTTATCTTCCTTCTTTCCCAACCTGTAAACTACTTTCCCAATCTATAAACTTCTTTCCCAGTCTGTAAACCTTTTTCCTTTATCTAGTGAATTTGAGTTTTACAGGCACTTTGATTTTTATTTAAAACTCTGGGCTTAGTTTTAAAATTACATATATATTTTTAAAATGTGTATCTCCTTGCAAGGCATAATTTTTCCTTAGAGTACACTGGCATTTCATGTTTTCTCTTGTTACGGCTCACACTCTGTATCAGGGCTATAAAAGCTGCTACTGTTTATTCACATTTGAGGAAGGAACAAAGGGAGCTTTCTGCAGTCGGTGCACCTGGAATGTGAAGTGAGAATGGTATCTTCTGCAGCCTGCTTCTGCAAGGTGGCAGCCCCTTGCTTACACAACCAACAAAAAAATTGGGAAAATGTTAAAGGTTTGGTTACATTTTATCTTAAGGCACTAATGCTGTTTGAAGGTTTCATTTTTAGATTTAAGAGCCATTCTGCTTTGAGTTGCGTAGCCACCCATCACCATAAAGCAAGAGAAACATCAGCTCCTGTAGGATTTTGCAGCAATGCTGAAGTACACTAATTGTGAAGTTTCTATAGAATTTGTGTTATCATGATGTGAAATGCAGACTGCACTTTATGTAGGCAGAAAAGGAAAAGCTCTCTTAATGGGTTCAGATGAAACAAAAAGATATTAAAAATGCATTTGTGTTTCTGCCAAAACTAAATACAACAACTACTTGTTTCCTCTAACAATACTTAACATTCATCTATTTTCAAGGACTTTATAATAATATGTAGCTATCAGTTAGACATTACTCAGAGAAGATTCGGTAAAAGAAATAAGTAGAGACTGGTTGTCCTTGCTTACCCCCAAGGAGTGGTGCAAAGGCAAAATCCAAGGCTGCAATATTTTCAAATGTGCTTTAAATTTATTCAGGTTTTATCTTCTCTTTCAGAAGACGTGCTCCTACTTGAGCTGATGGTTTTTCACTACAATACTGGAAATAGCATCTAGTTCATGTTTCTGTTGAGCTGGTACTGAAAAGAGCTTGCATGCCAAAAAAGGCCAGAAAAACTTACTATGTGGTTTTAGAAAGCACAGTTCAGATCTGACAGATGCAAAGATCTGAGATCAGTCCTGGAAGCTCTAGGAGAAGAATTTTACTTCAGTTCTGAGGAGACTGATAACTACAGAAAAATTAGAAAATAAAGTATTTGGATAAATACAATTTCAGAATTGGTTCTCCAACAGCTTTTTGAAACCAAAGTCAGAGAAACTTCTGTATTCCCAGGATTAAAATTTCATGTTATGTTTGAAAAGCTGTACTTCTGACTTTTATGTCTTCATGATCTAACTGTTGTTTTTTAATATTCTAAATCCCCTTTCAGGCAATAAAACCTTTCCAGTAATTCAAGTAGAAGTAATTTTTGCCCAAAACTAAAAACATCTCATCAGTATCTTGAGCCTCATTTCCTCCAGATTATCAGATACATATCATCTTTCTCTGTTTACTTTCTGCACATGAATATCTGGAGTTGCTTAGATCTTTTACCAAGGCTTGATCCTGATTACCTTTGAAGGTCAGATTAAGGCTTTCCTCATTGTCTTCTACTTGACAGAAACAGACGTGTTATTTTAACAGCTTTTTTTTGCTCTTCTACACACATAAAGCCCACCTGCTCTTCTAGGACTCTCCTGTTTTTTAGAAGCTTTAATTTGTACCGGCGCTGAAATCATCCATGGGGGAAATCAGGTGGCTGGGAGTAGATCAAATGTCATGTGCTTTGGCTGTACCTATTAATGAGCATCTTTGTGTCCAACAGGCTACTGGATATGGGATAACCAGCTTTGAGCAAATACAGTGGCCTCATTAGGATGGGAAATCTTTTGTTAAGGAGGTCTGTCTGCCTTCCTATCCTTTTATTTAGCAGGGTAATCTGGCTAATATATTTTAAAACAGCCTGAGCAACATACAGGTTGTACTATGGAGATTTATAGAATTCCCTTTACAAGGCAAGTTCATTTCTCCCTCCCCCTTTCCATCGACTTATGTGTGTTTGAAAGTGTCAGCCTTTACATTTAGCAGCTAAGTTTTGTGTCTTCAGTATGCTTTGGTCAGATCTAAGCAGTTGTGATGTAATTTTCAGATTCTTTCTGGATTCATGTACTTTTATTTCTCCTTTTGTCTTTGTCCCACAGCATGCATTACAGTATATATAAAAACCTCACTCGTGAACTCAACTTGTTTTTAAACCATCTCCCTATACTTCTATTTAGACCATACACTGCCTATTTCACCACTTAAAATTATTTCTCACTTATCTCCTAATTTTAGCAACTTCATTCCTGCCTTTTGTTCAGTTCTCTATGACATACCTTGTACTTCACAGTCACCATGTTCTACTTTACCTTAAAAATAAGTGAAGTTTCATGAATTGGCTTAGTCAACCTCTCTAGCTAAAGCCAGGCACTCCTTTAATTCAGTGTAGTAACTCATGTGGGAAACAACAGAGTCCCACAGTGAAAAAGGTCCTCTGCCTCATGGTCCATCCCAGCACCCATTCTTTCTTTGCCACTAGGTTGGTTACAAATTTTTGTCTTTGTCAGTTTGAATTTCACCACAATTTGTTGAATGTGTTTTCATGGAATTCCAGTTATCTGTCTACTCATTATCTCCATTTCTATGCCGTGGACACCTGTGTTTATCCCTTACTCCTACCCTGCTTCCTCTTTTACAGGCACTTCTCTCTTCAGTGTCTTATTTCCTACACTATCCTGAAGAGATTTTGCTTTGAACAAAAATCTTGAGCCATATTTGAGTGTTGTTGTTAGTACTTTTACTTCACCATTCCTTCAGTGCAAATCCTGTTGGTTATGGAATGTCTGTATGTTTTGTATACTTTTTACAGAAAGTGTTTACAGAGCCCTGGCATAGCTTCAGGCACTGTGTAATTTACAGATCAGTATAAATGAGAGCAAGCTGAAAAGTAATGTCATGTTGCCTTCTATTCCCACCTAATGATTCTATCTTTTTTTTATTTGTCATCAGGAGCCCATGAATTTTTGCTAATCTTTCCTCTCTACTTTGCATAGCAGAGGCTCTCCTGCTGTGAGATTACTTTTCTAACTAATACTGGTCACAAAATATCTCTGTGTTCTGTTCTTGCAAGTTGAAATACTGCTTTCCAAGCCCTACACACATTCAGTTGTGCATATGCGTGTTTTATATACATCTGTGCACATGAAGGTGAGGACAGATGCATGTGCCCACACCCACACACGAAAGACGGATGGAAGGTGCAACACAGAGGAGTTGATGCCTGTCAGGCACTTGACACAGCGACACAGCCACCTATTCTGTTTCAGTCCAGAGCATCCACCCAGCACAACAAAGCACCTGCTGGGTGAAAGGTGGGAGCCATAACACAAAAAGAGCAGGTGAGACAACTTCCACCAGTTACTTCTCACCATTTTCTTATCCAGACGTTGTCCAAAAAATCAGGTAACCAAAGCAGATTACAAAACAATAAACATAATTTGCACCTGTTAATCCACTCTTTCCCCTACTAAAAGTTCATGCATCTTTAGCACAGAAACTTATTTCTTTGACTGCCAGATGCATTAAATCACACATCTTCATGCAAGTGACCACATTTACAGCCATCACATAATTTAACCACGAAAACATAATTATTTATTCTGGTCTTGAAAAAAACTTTAGGAACCTGTTTATAGAAACAAATAGATTTAATTTCTGGATCTGTGATTTAAAGCCAACAGAAAATTGTCTTTAATTTTAGGTCTAGCTGGACTGGTAGAAACCAGCATCAGACAGGACTACAGCTTTATTAAATTTAGTTGGAAAATACTGATATGTCTATTAAGAGTTTTCTTAGAAAATCATGCAATTTAATTTAAAAATGCTTTACTCTTTGAGCTAGAAATGCATTATGTAGAACTATAGAAAAGCTCAATCCACCAACATGACAGTCGGCAAGCTAAAACAGACTGGCACAAAATTAGGGTAAGAGACAGAAAGTAATAATTGCTTGACCAGCAGGTTGAAGAATAAAGAATAAGAAATCAGCTCCAGTTTTATGCTGTAAAGCTTCAAAAGCTTCTGATTGAATCTCAAGATTCATAAGTTACTTTAAAAAATCAAATTCAGTTTATAAGACTTATTAGCTTGGAAACAGCATGGTAATAAATAGACATGCAGTAGACCAGAGGTGAACCAGGACTCAATATATTTCCCTTAATATATATCAGTCAAAGGTGGTATTAAGCAGAGCTTTTGTCACCTCTGCGATTATTAAGACACAGGGAAAACTTGCAAGGAAAGCAGGAGAAGCTGTAAGCTTCAAGAGTTTGAAGCATGAATACACGGATATCTGGCTATACATTGGTTTTCCTCAGATCATCTGCTGAAAGGTCACCTCTAACTCCTGTTGATGGATACAGGCTTCCTACATCGACCTCCTCAGCCCCTTTAAACTTAGCTTAAAAGCTGATTTGCATATTACTCCTTTACCTGACACGTGTTTTACTCCTGAAGGTGGGCTCACTCAGACCAAAGTGGGCATGCTTTCATTTTTCCTACTGAACATGCATTGATCCCACTTACATATACCCGTGACAGATGTGAAATTTGAGTTGTTATCTCATGAATAACATGGACAACTTATGATGTTTATCTCCTCCACCTTGGCAGCCTGAGAAGGATCATCACTAAAATACACATTTGTGCAATAAATTCCCCTCAAAAACTACAGAGCTCAAACAGCTGAGGAGGAACAGTGAACAAAGGAAAACCAATACCAAACATTTTTGAAATAAAGATCTTTTCCCCCCTCTCCAACCTTCCTTCTCAACCCCCTCTTAATGGCTGTTTCCCTTACAGCTGCCCGGGTATAAAGCTCTTCCTACGTTCTACTTCCTGGCCCAACACTGCAGGCTTGGGGACTTCCAGGCAGCCCCGATGCCCCCCTGCCATCACAGACGTGCCAGTTGGTGGCCCTGGCAGGCAGGAGGCTGAGTGGTCAAGAGGTGACACCCCCCAGTGACAGCTTCACTCAAAGAGGTCATGTCTCAGCTTCACTGAGCATCCCGAGGCATCCCGCCCCTCCCTGGGGCACTGTGAGGACGTGCACCAAAGGCCAAGTCCCACCCCAGCCTGATTTACACTTCTGCCATGAGGTTATGTGCTGCTGGGGTCATTTCCACACTGGGCACTTTCAAGAGGAAAGGCACTAATTTAAAGGTCTGATATCCTTAACTCGAAAATTTGGACACACTTAACAGTCCCTGCACGTCAACCCACGCAAGAACTGAACTGAAGATGGATAGTAACTTAAGCAGAAAAACGGCCTACTAAATTATACTCCTGGCATCTCTCTAGCAACACACTTCAAAATACTATTGAGATACTACCATGGACTGCTCAGCATCAACTCTACTAACTAGGGCGTGCAATCATGTGACTGCTGTTAAATTAGGAAACACCAATCTGTATCCAGACTCTAAACAGTTTCTTAGACCTTGCCAAAATTCCATATATGTCACGAATTGTGCCCTTCTGCAAAATATACCCTGCACAGCTCAAGCCCCTTAAGAGAGTCTGCAGCCTGCACTCGTGACCATGGTGTGCAAGCCATGGATACACTGATTTCCTACACGCAGATTTCTGTAAAATCAGAGCAGTTCTGTAGCAGTTGTTCTAGTGATAGAGAACTCTCCAGACAATACTATAGTGATACTCAGTTAGGAAACATAATCTAGTGCTCCTAAGAAGCATTAGGAAAAACAGGTCACTGAACTCATGCATCTGGAGCTCGTTTACAGCTCAGCTGCAAGGTGTGTAAAGGTAGAAGGGAAGAGGAGTATCTCTTATGATGGGAGAAGGAAATGGAAATATAGGTGCTAAAGTAGGTGGCTAAGCTTTCATCTGGGTGAGAGGAGAGCTTTGTAGTGTTTTTGTTTGAATGCTGCAGAAAGGTAAAAGGGCAGGTTGCTATTTTTTTTTCAGATTTTATTCCAGTAAACAGAAGAAAGAAGCTTTACTGGAACAAGAAAACACTCAGGAGAACATGAAACTGCAAAAGAAGAAAGAAAATGCTATTTTCTATTTTTGAGTAGAGCTCAGCTAGTGCCATTACACATTTTTATTTTTTATTTTTTTGGATCAAAGATAGATGCTTTGTCTGGAGCTACACAATATGCTATCAAGAGTTTGGCTCTGTTGGTGGTGTACCCCTTGCATGGAAAGATTGAGAGTTTTCAAAGACATCATCGTCGGGTGAAGTAAAGTTGAATTTACTCTCACTTGGATGAAATATTCAAGTGAGACTTGTGAAGGGCAGCCCTGGAACTTTGTAAAGAGAAAGAAAGATAAAACTTTCGTAGTTCCTCTATTTCTTCTTAATAAATAAAATAGTCTACAGTTTCACACTTTCAATGTAATCTCAGTTTCCATTTGCAGGTTTCTATATCTCTTTTCCATCTAATATATGTGAATTTGTCTCACTTCTATGCTTTTACATGCACACAAAACCTGTTTGCTCTTGTTCTGTGTGCTGATGAGTGTTTTGGTGACTGCATTCTCCTGTATCAAATAACACACCAGGAAAATGAAATCTCAGTGATTTATATGTGAACCACTTAGTCACAAATAACTTGAGGTTACAACATTAGTTTAAGATAACCAAGTTTAAATGAATGGTATTAATTGATGAGATGTTATTAAGAACCTGAATTAACCCTTAGAAAAATGTTAGGGTTATGCCTAAATGCTTGGTGGCCAGAGACATGCCGAGATTCTGTGGCTCTAGAAATCTGAGATGCTTCCCTCTCTCTTCTCCTTAGGACCTGCCACTCCTGCTTTCTTTTCTGCCTCCTGCCTTAGCCTACTACATAGATCTGCCCTTCATTTTACACTTTTTTCCCCACATTTTGCTCTGGTTTGTGCATCCAACAACCTACCCTTCTATTAACTCTCCTCTTGTTATCTGCCTATTCCTGTTCCTGATGCCACTTAAGAGTATTTTTCTTATTGCCCCACATAATTATTTTTCTTTGTTCTTAACTCTGTGTGTTTCTCACCCTCTGCATTTAATCACCTCACCACCTCCCTCCACTGAGTCACTTGCCGGAAGCAGAGAGGTCTGATAAGCACAACAGGCAAATCTTACTCTTAGTTTCAACTTTAAGCATCACAGTAGTGGTAGTAGCTGTTGACAGCTAAAAAAAATTAGTTTCTGGAAAGGTTCTTATTCTACACTCCTCTGTAACACACATATTCTACATATATACAATATGAAGATATAGGAATTTTTGTGGAGCCAAGAGAGATCAGCATTTTTATTGGAACGATCAGAGATGTCACGGACATCTGTGTCCATGAAGCATTTTTAAGTCACTTCACAGTGTAGAAGTGGAACAGTTTTCAATGAAACAGAGATCAAAACATATTTAATATTAAAAACAACAAAGATACTGCTTCATATTTCATTCTTGGAAAAGAGAAGTTGTGTTAGGTGAAACTTTCCAAGAAAATTCTACTGAAATAAAGTTCAACTACTGTTTGTGCAAAATTGTTAACAAATGGAAATAAAATTTTAACACATGAAATGATGCATTACTTCTGTGCATATCCTGCAATAAAAGGGACGCTGGTGCTGCCCAGTGCAGTGCTATAGAGGTAAATTAAGACAGCTCAGACTAGGTTTTGGTGGCAGAAGCAGAACTGCCTGGACTTACACTCCTTGCTTCCTGATGTCATGAGTCCTCAAAACCAAAAACCTTTTGCTCAACTATAAATTGTTTCTGTGTGAACATTATGTAGCATAGGAGAAGGACACTGCAGGTGAGGTTTATGTGACCAAGTGCATGTATCTATGACTGAGCTGCAGTACGGATTTCCTTTAGGGTTAGTGAGAAATATTATCACTTCTACAGTGTGACTCATCCTACTGTAGATACCAACATCAGTCTAGACCTGCTTATATATTTTACTTGACTTTAAAGGAAGGTCATGGTGACTAGCTCAGATCTAGACACCTAAAGTGAAACGAGGTAGACCTACACCTTCCATCCACAGTATAGTGGTTCAAACTAGAAGATGACTTGTACTCTCTGCAAACACACAGGAATCATGAAACCGTGCTGAGGGAACACCATGCAATAGGAGTCAGCTACAATCTTTGAGTGTTCAAATATCATGGACACACTTCACAGGAGCCCCTGAAATGCTGAAGAATGAAGACTTACATCCTGAAACCAAAGAACACACCTGCAATGCCAACGTCCCCTCTTTTTTGCAGAAAATCATCATCAACAGGTCTTAACAGAGAGAAAATACAAGCTATCCTTTACAACACCATCACAGATGGACCAACTTCAGAGTGACCAGCTTGCAAGACCACCTCATACAGAGCAGCAGCAGAATTTTTGCATTTGGTTCTGCACAGCTCTCAACTCTGAGCTGTGACCTCTGGGGAAACATAGTGAGAGGAATTTGCTGTGACACCTCTTGGTATGTGTACAGTTTTGGCTTGCTGCATTTTATATATGAAAGTGCTGTGCATTCTTACTCTGGCTTTTCTTTTTCCTTCTTAATGCAAGAGCATTCTTACTGGCCCTAGTGAAAAGGTTCTCAGGTGCATTGTAGGCAGAAGCAGGAAATTTGCTCTCCTCATGGATCAAACAGAACCGGCACTAATGACACAGCACAGTGAAAAGAAAAAAAATAGAAGAGAAAAAAAGACATGTTTAACACTCAGCACTAGAGGAGAGTGAAAACAGAACACACTTTGAAGAATTTCCTTGCTGCAGTATAGCCCTGTATAAGAGACGTTTGACCCAACAGGTTTTGAAGTTTCTCTGTTTAATCTTCAGGTCAGGTTTTGGCTCTGTGCTTTCACTGACACAATATAAAAGAACAAAGGCTCAAACAAAACAAGGGGAAAAATACCCTAGGAGAGTGTGAGACTCAGTAAATCAAACTGTCTAAGAAGTAGAGAAACTAAGGTGCTTTAAGGACTGGGGCAAAATTTTGTCTTAGACAAGAAAAGCAGTATCTGGAGATAGTTCTAATAACCAAATGTCCTGACTCAGCTGGGAGCTAGGAAATGATCTCATTAATGATCTGAAGGCCAGGTTGGATGGGGCTTTGAGCAACCTGGTCTGGTAAAAGGTGACCCTGCCCATGGCAGGGGCATGTGAACTACAGGATCTTTAAGTCGCTTCCAACCCAATCCATTCTATAATTCTGTGACTAAAATCAATCCTAGTTGCAGGGTCTGTGCAATGTGAGAAAACATTACTTTCCATAAAAGATAAAGAATAGAGCTAGAAGACAAAATTGCGCACTCAGTGTAAACTATTGTTCTGAAAGTTTAATTAATGTAGAAATTTCACTGCAAATGCCTCTCTCTCTCGGTTGTGACTCTCTGAAGAGGCTGTGAAAAACTGCAAAAAATCAAAATCTTCTTCATTTTTTGGTAACAGAGACTCCTTTTATAAACGTTTTGAGCTGCATGTAGTTCTGACAACTTGTGAACAAATTCTAAGGCAAACTTGAACTATCTAAAGAGTGCTTCCCTACCAAAGCAATCTACCCCTTGTGAGCACAAGGAACGAGGATCCCAGAAGGGCACTATTTCCCTGCAGAGGCATTGCAGTGCTCACTCATGGGTGGGTTGCCAAGCAGTCTCTCTTGTTTAAAAACAGAGGACTCAAGAGAAGATAGGAACAGGCAGACAAGATTAGACAGAAACTTCGCTGTGTCCAGTGTCAGCAGCCTACAGCAGGTGTCTAGGGAAGAATATATGAATGGCTAAAATATAGTACTATTTTGCCATAGTGCAGACTGGCCCAAAGCTGTGACATCTGAACCTGCTCTGGATAGCAGAGTAGGGCGGCTCAGGAAAATATAAAGTATAGAAGACAAAATTTTATTTACTAAGCAACAGTCTGAATCATGATATATGGGTAACCTCTCATATACTAAACTGGAAATCAAACATCCAATAGTAACATTATCAAAGACAAGAGGAAACTTCCCATTGTCTGCAGAGTACATTAAATTTTATTCCAAGCCTTAAGAAAATATAATAATAAAAAGAAAGCCTACCTCATCTACAGCATTTAATATATCTTGTTTCACCAGTGCAAAGAATTCCAGCTTCAGCTAAAGGCCATTCTTCGTTAATAATTATTTTTTTGCTAGTGCATTACTCACTAAATTTAGTTCATGCACTTGTAAACTATATTAAGAAGGCAGCACAGTAGATAAAATACAAAGGGATGGAATCTGTTAATTTGTAACTACTGCTTTTCAAGGTAACACTTTGAAGTAAGTACTACTGGGGTTTTTCACTGCATGTGAAATGTTAAACTAAAAATTAAAAGGAAAAGCGAGGGTCAGTTCTGTTTGGTTTTGCTTTTTAAATGGAAGTATTATTGTTACTATTGTAGCCAGAATATTTCAAAGTTTAATAAAATACATTTTACATTTTGTTTAGATCATTCATATGCTATTTTTACTGTAACTATACATTTCTGACATTTTCATAGAACCATAGAATGGTTTGGTTTGGAAGAGACCTTTAAGATCTACTTCCAGCCTCCCTGACGTGGGCAGGGACATCTTCCACTACACCACATTTCTCAATGTCCCATCCAGCCCGGCCTTGAACACTTCCACTGGATGGAGCATCCACTGGCAAGCTGTTCCAGTGCCTCACCACCCTCTGAGTAAGGAACTCCTTCCTGATATCTAATCTAAATCTCTCCCCTTTCAGTTTAAAACCATTCCTCCTTGTCTTATCACTATCTGCCCATAGAAAAACATCAGAAAGACTTTTTTCTAAATCAAAATAAAAATAAATTTTAAAAAAAATTAAAAATTCAGAGCTATTACAAAGCTGATACACTCTGAAGTCACTGCTGACATAAATAGATTTACTATGAAATAATGTCATTGTGGCATTGGGATTTGGCCCAATGTGTAGGTGTGTGGAGCTTTTTTCTAGAATGCAAACGTTCAAAGAATTGATACATTGTAAAAACTCAAATTCCAATTTCCAGAGTGAAAAGACTGGAAAGAACTATAACCATATAAGGTCAGTAAACTCCTCATTAACATGTTCCAGGCAGTAGCAGGTTCTTTTCTCAGCTAAGTGACAGAACAACCTTCACCTTTTTTACGGCTCAGTTGCAACTCGGCTGGGGATTTGCACACAATGAGGCTGTTTTCACCAACAGGGAGATGGCTTTCCACATCTCCCTTGTGCCAGCCTCCAGGTGATGACTGGTGGTGAGGAAATTGTTATCATAAGGTGGGTAGGTTTGATGGATTTCCTTTCAGCAGAACAAAACCATATGGCAATGCAGCTTTTGCTTAGGAAGAGGCATACCAGGTAAGGAGGGGAATGCCAGCAAATGGTGGTGAGGAAATATCCCCAGACACCTGGCTTACCTGTTCACACTGCTCCAGCAGATTACTGCAGCAACCTTGCAGGGGCCTCCTTGCTCTTCAGGAGGACACAGAGGCAGAATTCTTTATTGCTCTGAGGATCCTTGGTGAAGACTGGCTGTGTAACAGCTCAGTGTATTGGTCCTGGTCCAAACAATGTCAAATTGAACCTTTTGAGCTCTTGGTGACTCAGAAAACAGACAAATGCCCAGCTAGACCCATTTGATGAAACCGTGTATTTTGAAGGACAGGGCAGTCCCTGTTTCCATGGGATCTCACATTTACTGCTGTGACCAAAACACATCCCTGTAACTAATTTGCCAACACTACCACCAATGGAGCAAATGTGTGGCAATGGCAACTGGGATAATTTCTATGAACCAAGGAAGAAATTTAATGCAGAAGTTATAAAATTTTACATCACAAAATGTACTTTATACTTTATACAAGTTAAATAAACCACCTTTCTAATTTACAGACAATCCATGTTACATGCCAGTCCAAAGTTTTCACCCACCATTAAAGAGCTTAGTAACTCATTTTAACCCTAAATATTCTAGTTTTTACCTGATGACTGCATGTAACCAAACTAAATAAACTATCTGTTTTGAATTGGTCTTGCTCAGGATAGCTGCTTACGTCCATTCGTCTTCAAATTTACACAACCTTTTCTTTTGGACAGGAGTCAATGGAGGGTATATTCCTGAGTCTATTTTGGCTTCTGATAAAGGTTATATTACAGTCACTCCATGATACGGTGACCATGGAAGATATATGTCTTACACATCTGCTTGAAAGGCTAAATGAACATGATCTAGCAGGAAGCTGATCCCCAGCCATAATTCTGCTGAAATAAATAGATGGCAGTTGAAATTTATGCAAGCAGAGGATTTTTACTCTGCATTGCCTTCCCATTTCTGCCTAAAATGATCACACGAAAACTTCTGTTAACTCGTCTTTAAGTTACGAATTAGTAAGATGGAGGGGAATGGTGTTTGTATGGCTGGAGTGTGTAATTTAGGCTCTAAAACAGATTATGAAGTCCAGAGATATACATACAATGCAGTCAGAGATGTATCAAAGATGGGAGACTGTCAAAACAGATAAAAGAAGGAGTCATTTAGTCACATCAGCTAAAGCAGCTAGATTACTACAAAGATGGTGAAAGAGGTGATAAAGAAATAGAACATGAATTTACAGTTCCTTACCTCACAGCTTAAAGTACAGCCCCACAGCTACTGCTTCAGGGGATTGAAGAAAGAAATAGCTGTGGCACCTATGAAACATTGCCTGCTTTTTTGGAGCAGCCAGCTGGAATTGGCTAAAATGCAGAATGTCACATCAGATCTCATACAGATGAGAGGTTTGTTTGCTTTCCAGTTTTCCAGTAGAGATAACAATCATGATGAGCCAGCAGAACTTAGTCTGCAGCAATATGAAAGACACAGAGTATGAACATTTGTTAACTCTCAATAACAGGATGAGCCAACCTGTTAAGAACACCACACCTTTGTAGGTCCATGAACTTATTCACTCCATATATTTGCTTTATAAAACAATGCTAAGAGCATGACCTCTTTCTTCTTGGCTTTTGTGCACCCAATTCCTAGCCTGGGTCCTAACAACCATGGTTTCCAGAAAATATGTTGTGCTGGCACCATGACAGGGTTTGGTTTTTTTTCCTGTATAGCTTTGGAGAGCCTGAAAATTTCCTTTTCCCCCTGTCCTGTGAAACAGCTCACTCAAGTGCAAGCAAAATCCTACTCAGATAGGGGACAAGTTTGACAAACAATAGTAGGAAAGGTAATATTTTAGAAAGAAAATGGTGAATGATTCCAAGAAAGAAATTAGGAAGAAGAAATCATCTCAGGCATGTATGGAACCACATCATGATGCAATTGAAAATGTGACTACATTATGGCTGGTAGTTTGATAATGAAGGGAAAGCTGTGAAGCTCATTTGTGACAATGTAAAAAAAATAAAAAAGACAGAGCATGTTGATAATGAGCCTTGAATATTCTTTCTTTTCTTTTCCCCCCTATTTTTTCACCTTTGGTCTACTTGGCATTCACCCAAAGTAGAAGACTGACAGTCATTTCTCTTTAATAATCACTCTTGGAGACTCAAGAAGCACTCGCTTTTCAGCTCTGTCAACAGGGAATCATTAACACTGAAAAATAAATATATATATGCTTAATTGTTTTTACTGAAATAAACACTGAGTACCCCCTGCCGTTTAATGAACATACACTGGGTTAACTACAAGGGCTGCTACCACTGCCATCTTTGATTGCTTGCTAGTGGCAGATGAAAGATTAAAACACACGTATTTTTTTGACAGTAAATATGATTTCACTTTTTTGGCTTCCACATGAACCCACCCTCTACAAAGCAGTGCAGACTAGCAAAGGCTGTCAAAATAAGGCTAGCAAGTAAGTGGAGTAGCAGCTCTCTACAGAATTCGATTATTCTTTTGTGAAAGACTCTGTAAACAAAACCTTTAGGCTTTTGTCTACTAAACAGTGCTTAGAAATTCTTCCAGCCTAGCATTTTTGATATGTGGGAACATGACTGTGTAGGATTCAAGAGCACTCAACATTTTTGAAAGGAAGACAATTTATTTTTGTAACTAAATGTGGCCTCAGAAGCCAAAATGCACACAAAAGACCACTTTTTAAAAAGAATATAAATGCTTTGTATGCTCTGAGCTGTCTGTGAGACATCTTTCCTTTGCCATGACTATACACACCAAGATATTAACAGAGCAAAAATAATTTTCAAGTATCAATTAATATAAATTTTGAGTCTGGAAAGTGAAATTTAATTGAAAACATAGTCAGGTCTTACTTTTCACTTCCAGCCTTTATGCTGTGATAACAAGCCGGCTGGTCTGAAGCCTGCTATCCCTTCAGCTAGCAGTCAGTTCTTTAAGACAGCCAGAACCTTCAGAACATGTTATATGCATTACAGGGCATAAAGACTCAAATCTCTTCCCTTCCTAGAAAAATATTTGATTTAAGTTTGGGAGATGCTTTTCTTCACCAGATCAATTAATCAGTTTCTGAACATGGCCAGGAACTGGGTGCAACTTTATGCATGCCTAAAAGCAGAAACTGATGGGATATTTCCATCTGAATTTCCCTCCTCTACACCTGGGACATGTCCTCAAAAGGAAGTTAAATATTCCCTGGACCTACCTTTGACACTGCAGCCATACCTAAATCTATGTCATTAAAGCCTCCCAGTAAGGCATCCACATCAATGCTGTCATGTGGAGACAGTCTCTGGTTTGTGCAAGTCCTGAACTAAGCTAGGGAAATGTTCAGGATGGTGATGGTGGATCCAAATCTGGAAGAAGCCAAAGACTGCTGATTGTGTAAAAGAATAAAAGATTTGAGTTCTTTCCCAGGCACAGTTAAAGTTATTAGTATGGATGTGGCCATACGTGTCAGGGTGCTTTAGACAGCAGCTGAGCCTGGAGTTTGTCACTGCTGGCTTTGCCTAAATATCAGCCTTAGATGTCTTAAAGAGAAACCAGTTGCTTAACAGCACATCTTGAATTTAACTCCAAAAGGCTGAGTAATAGATTTCCTACAAGTTCTTTGGATAAATTTTGTGTGAGGTTGTAAAAGTTATTGCCAGTGTGATTTTGGTTTGCCTCCTACTATTTGAGATTTGCTGATCACTTCACCTCTAACAGAATAATGACTAATTTCCAATCATCTTTTAAATACATAATTTTCCATATCTATTATACAGGTAAGTGCTAGGTATGCAATTACAGAATGCAAAGAATAATGAAATGTTTAAAAAGTACTTACATTTGGATTCTTATAAGGATCAAGATTTTATAATCTGGTTAGCTCTTCTTCACTTCAGGCTACTTGATGAAAATTAGGGATTACTGCATCCTCCTAGTTTAGTCACCAATCCTTATACACATCCCTAGTGTTACACCCACCTCACAGGGACAGTTTTAAGTTTCTCTTATAAAATTGTAAATACCAGCCAAACAATTTTTGCAGACTACAAATGCTGGTGACAAAGAGCCCCCTCCTTGCTTCAGCTGTTACTCCCAACCTCTTCAATGCTTCCAGAGTACTTCTGACTTCATGTAAAAGTAATTCTAGAGACAAACATCGGAATGATCAAAGAAAATTACAACACAGGAAGGACTGGAGCAATACATGTGTGTTGCTTATGGCCATGGCAACACCTGAGTTTTAGCTGTCTTGCCACCTCCTACAAGAGTCTTCAACTAGTGTGACCAGACAACAATGACTGCAATTCCCACCCACGTACACATGCACATGCACACATGATGCTATCTGTTCCCCATCACTGGAAAAGGGTGACTTCTGGGATGAAACACAACTAACAATAGATATTTACATTAAGAGAACTCTTGGCAAGTAAAGACTAGTATCACAGATATCTTCTGGCAGAAGAAGAAAACTTCTATAAGTTTTTGAAATATTCTTTACTTGTAATATTATTTTGAAAACATTCTACCTATTTCCCTATTAAATTTGAATCTTGGAATTTACTGAAAGGACCAAGATTTTCCCTTAAGATTTTCTTCTGTGTAAATGTTGATGCAGCATGATTCAGTGTGATCTGAAGAGAATCTCGCACTTTTGATTTCTAGTATGTGTGTTAGAACCAGAGTTGTTTGAAAGCAGGTTTTTGATGGAATATGGAATTTTACACTTCGAAGATTTTTTAAATTTGATTTTTCATTGGAAAATAAAATAGACCCAGATTTTCCACTTTCAGATAATTTTCAGAGCAATGTAAGAAAATGAAGATTGTACTTTATTATAGATTTAAACACTGAAACAGGCTTTAAAGACATCATACTTTAATACAACCATTAGAGAAGATTACTATTAGATTTCTGTGAGGGTATCAGGAGCCCACAGTTGGAATAATAATATCAAGAGGGAGGTTGAAGCCAAAATCCTCCCTTGGCAAAAGGGAACTAGACTGCAGTAGAGTTTACCAGAGCCAGAAGAGCAGGTCTGCAGTACTCCTCGAGGCAATGCAATATTCTGCAGTCTCCTTTCTGGATGGGAAGATCCCCAGGGTGAGAGACATTTTCAAGACTATCTTGTGGATAAGGAAACAACTTCACCATTAATAAAACGAAAGCTTTTGCAAAAGCTGCATCATGTTTTTGAACTTTCTCTATGTTCTTGTTCAGCTCTGGACAAAAAAAACCTTTTATTGGAATGAACTGAGAAGTATCACATGAACAACAAGTGTGTTCCTTCCTTTCTGTCTCCCAGCACCATGTGCTTCTCAGTACATTTGTAATACAGTAGTTCTCATGTGCATTTTGGTAGAGTGCATTGATTTTGAAGATCCCTTTCTCAGGCATATTCTTAGAGATCTAAACTGTCATCTCAAATGTCCTCTGTCTTATTTTATTACAACAGAACATGCCACGAACCAGAATCCTATTGCTAGCTGAGTCTTTGCATCATGTAGATGTTTAAACCAGGTGTTTTGGAAAGGATTCCTTACTCTCTTATTCTCTATCTGTTTTGTGTTATTGGGACATGGCACAATTAAAAGTTACAAAGAGATGTTCTACATTTCCAGTTTCCAGCTGCTATTATATAGAGACTCTTACTAACTGTAAGATAACATAACCTTTGTCTTAATTGGGTAAACAGGGTGTTTGGAGTACCACACAGCACGACCTGGCTAATTAAATATTGTTCAGATTTCCCACTGGGGAGTTTATGCAACCATTGAACTATAAGCCATAGTGTTGCAGCTCAGAAACCATGTAATTAAGGTAGATATTCTGTGGAATGACTGTCCTTCCTTTCCTAAAGAAATGTTGTAATAGACCTGTGGCATTTTGCTGAGATGGAGTAAAGAAAATTGGACTGATCTGAGCTGTTTGAAAAAAACTTCTGCAAATGCAGATGTTTTTGAAAAAGCAAGTGAGCTTTTAACTTACTAGATCTTCAAGTGACAGTCTTTCCCATAAGCACATTTGAAATTTTCATTTGGAGTTAAATCGGTGTAGGTGAGTGAATTTCATCACTTCACTTGTATTTCCCTATTGCATGTGCTGGGAAATCTTAATCCCACACTTGGACGGGAGACCTTCAGGATGATTCAGAACAGTATTGTCATGCAGGGGTAGACACATCTGTGCTAGATGCCCACACAGTAGGACAGTGACAAAGGCAGAGAGCAACTCCCTCCTATAAGAATGGAAACAGAAGACAAGAGGGCCACCAAATGTTAGGCAAGGCAATGAGCACTTCTAGTGATGTGTGGTTCTTGTTCACCTCATATATGTCTCTTCTCAGGTTTTCCTGGCCTTTAATGCAGGAGAAGGACTGAGAATATCAGACTGAAGACCTCAACAATAAACCCTCCTATGCTGAGACACTTAGGCCACAGCTGAACTATGGAACTTATAAAAACATCCCAACTGCTCAGGTATGTGAGCATCCTCCAGCTGCATCCCATGTGCACGCAGGAAGGGACCAGCATGCTCACCACCCCATTCTGCTTCCTTGTTCTGTCCTTCTGTGCATGCTCCAACAGCTGTTCCAGATGGCATAATATGGGACTGCAGGTACACAATAGAAAGTACCTGTGGTTCAATTTAGGTGTATCTTTGCAGACTGACTTGGTTCTTGGGATCCCATGGACCTAAACTGGGATGCAGACCCTTGACTTGATAATATCTTGACAGTAAGTCTGAATCAAAAGATATAATTTTGAACAAAGACATAATCCCACCAATGTGAGGATGTCTATCCTACTCCTGTGCTGAATGTTACACTTGGAAAGTATAAACGAATTTAACTGAAAGAAAGAACTGGATTTATAGATATTTCCTTTGCCTTTGCATATGGTTCTCTCCAGGGTCCTGTGATAGCTTTATCTTAGACCAGGCAGGTGGAGGAAAAGCAGGACAGGAGGCCTTATGTTTCACATTTAAGCTGTCAAAGTTTGATATGACACTCAAGGCACTCAAGTCACAGAAGCCACCTTCATAGCATGTGAATTCTTTGCAGTATTCATTGGAATTATGCTCATGTATTAAATAAGATAAATTTATGTTTGAATACACTGAAAGATGCTATTTCTTCACTTCAGCAATAGAGGATAGAGATAGGATGTGAAACTAAGAACCTAGAATAGCTTCTCAGTTCCACATTCAGGTACTTCCAAAAACATATTGCTGTGAGACTTGAATGCACATTATTGTCCCTTCCCCAAACCAGATAACCTACTGGAAAGAACCCTGAGTGCTTAGCTGGGGAGATAATAATGGAGTACTCCAGCAAATCCATGGGCCTTGGAAGCTTTGCAGGGCATGACTTTGGGTCGTATCATATGGCATGAATCTGCTCTAGAGTTTAGATGCAACCTAGAGATGATACAACTCAGTTCTCAAATGGACTTAATCATGATGAGTCTCAAGTGACAAAGATTGTAAAACAAAACCAAGAATTTCACAGTCCTTCTGAATGGCTGTGGGCCTGAGAATAACAGTCACTCAGACAACATGGTAGGTGTCCAGTAGGACATACTGAAATGCCTCCTTTCCCTACATTTAAGCCTCTCTGTATAGGCCTGAGTCAGGTGCCACGGTAGCATTAGCAGTCACAGCCTGTGCTTTGTTGTCTAAATGTCCTTTTGAAAAGCAATTTCTGTTCTGTACTTCTGTTTTAACACATGCCCTGAAAGAAATAAAATGTAGATGCCTAACAAGGTCTGGAAGCTGAGGTTAAATCCTTTACAGGTCTCAGAGGCAATGAGCGGCAGAGGAAGTTTCTGAGTCTGTCTTCTGTGAATGCAGGGAAGCATCTTCACTAACCTGTAGACGCTTACCATCACTCACTGAGGCTGATGATCCATTTGGATGGCCATGAGAATAGAGAACTGCTATTCTGTAGTGCAGAACTGGCTACCATGTGTTGCCATCTGTTTCAGGAGGCTCCTAAACAGAAAAGGGGGGGGGAAAAGCAGTGGAATAATTTTCCTGTAGCAACTTCAGAACTGTCAATATTCAACATTATGGGTCCAAGAGAAAATCTGAAAAAGAGAAGAAACCACTTGCAGTGCTTGCTGACCAAAACAAAAGCCATTATCCCACCAAATTCAAAAATTGAAGGATTTTAACAAAGCTGAATCTTCACCTGCACTTGAAGCAAACAGCAAATTTTTAGCAAACATTTCCATGTAAATCAGAAAATTAAATCAAACTTTTGTTTTCATGAATTTTTGATAACTACGAACATTTCAGATCTTTAGAAACCTGCCTAGCTGAGATACAGCTTTTTCCCCAAATACAAAGCTGTTTAAGAAATGGTATCAGGTACAAACAATGGATGGCTGATCTATAGCCCAGATGACTGATAGTGCAGAGGGGATACTATTTTTTCTTTTTTTTGTAACATCTTATTCACGTGTAGATATATAACTTCATTAATTAAACTCCAGGATTGTGGGTACTATAAACTTTTCTGTTTCCTGAAAACATAGTAATTTTTATTATGGTTATTGTTGATCACGTTTTTGTTCTCTTTAATAATTCCTCAGTTCTTCTTACTTAAAGCAAACCTCAGACTAGTCTAAATAAGAGACCACAAGCCAAATTATGATCTCAGTCCAGTGTAAGTCTGCTTTATCTGCCTCTGGTAGACAGACTTCATGTTAATTTTGAGATAACTGTATGAGGGAATCTGAGCCAAAACCAGAAATAAAACTTTTCTGTGAGATCTACAGTGCCCTGCAACTCCAAAGCACAGAGTCATCTAGAAAAGCTGCTCTGCCTGGTGATCTCTTGTGTATTTAGATCATCATAAAAAAGTGCTTTCTGCAAACCCAAGTCCAGCTAATGCATAGTTTGGTAGACAAGGGAAGATGTTCCTCTGTGTATTTTACTTTTAGAACACATCTGTCTGCCCCTGAGTTAGTTTTCTCTCTGAATCATAACCTCTCTTTTATCTGGAGAACACCTGAAATGGCCTTCAGTTTTAGCAGTATCCTGACACTAGGAGAGATTTCCTAATACACAGAACAGATGACAATATGTTCCTACCCATTTATTATACCTGGAACATACCTCAACCATCCCTTGACGTTTCCTGTTTTGCTGACTCAAAGTACTAACAGTGAGTGGAAAAACAAGTAATTTGAGCTATTCTGGAGCTCCAGAGCCTCAAAGCATGAAGTTTCTTTGGCTTGGAGAAAATGAGAACTTTGAAATTGTTGTCCACTACTGTTGGAAACAGTGTTACATTATAAAAAATAATGCCCTGCAGGGATGTAACATGTTCAACAACTGAATATCACAACGTGGTTAGTGAAAAATTAATGGGAAAATCTGTATTTTTTCATTTTCATGGAATTTACAGGAATATTTTTATAAGTTACTGCATTTTAAATGCTATTCTGAGAGTGTGCCTACACTTTTTTCCAATTGAATTTTGAATATATTTCAAAACTTTTTTTTAACAGAGATGAAGAAATCTACTAACAATACTTATAGATGAACTCTGAAAAATACACTGAGCTTGTATAAGTACAATCCATTGCTATGAAAATTAGAAATGGTGAGGAACAGGATTAGATGAGGTGGGGAGCACTGACTGCTGGTAAAAAAAGCAGCATGCAGAGACCAAATGACAATTTTGCAATAAAAATCAATATGCAGGCAGCTGCTATCCACAATGATAGAAATTAAATGCCATCTTAAGTGGGATTTACAAAGGCACTTGGCACTGGTTTAATTTACTTTCTGCTGCAGTGGATGGGACTTTTGCTGGTGAGGTTAGCTGAAGCCATGCTTCTGAAAAGAGTGCCCTGAAATCACCCTTACCTCTCCTGGTCCTTGATCCTGGAAAATATCCACATCATCTTTACAATAAAAACTTCAGGATGGAAAATGTTCCTTTGCTCTGCGACCTTGCAGAAACAACTGTGCTGATATAAGAGTGGAGTTTTTTTTAGAACTCAGCCTCACAGGTCATTCCCTCTCTGCCTTTTCAGCAGATGCATTTAACTTTGCTTCAGCTAAATCTTGTGAGCAGAGCCCATCAGGCTGAGACTCTGGACTGAACAGAGATGTTTTCACCTTTGATAGTACAACATGCATGCAGCTGAGCTGAAACTGTGAATCAAGTTTCATTTTCTCTTTGGCTTGGCACCCCTAAGTGAGTTCTGACCTGACCCCATCCCCTCAGGGTGCCAGGCAGTCCCTGTTTTCTGCTCTCCTCAGCCACATGGTGGTTCCTTTGGCAAAGCCAGCTGCTGCCCAGTTACTCGAGACATCTGGTGTCCCAGCAGAGGAGAGGAAACGCAGGCTGTCAAGGGAGCCATGCTAGTAGAGCTGTGGCCATGGTTACAACCATATACTTTTTTTTTTTCTGGCGGGAATGGGCACTATTAGGAATTTGACCTTCCAACCAACCCTTCCCATTCCAAACCAAAAGCAACCAGACTGTTTGCCTCACTCCATCCCCAAACATAATTACAAGTGTGTGTAGTTAGCACCCAGCGCACCCCTCAGTGTGGGAAAAAAACTGGGGGTGCCAGAGATGAGGACTCATGAGAAGCAGAAGCACTGAGTGAAATACTTGATTGTGTCACTGTACACTGTAGAAAGGTCTGATTGACATGTGCAGCAGCTGCATGGGGTGGCAGGGGAGTAATCTGAACACCTTGAATAGTTGTGGCCATAGACATACTCTTTCCCCCATTGTGGGAGCTCTCTGAAGCCAAATGCCATCTGGCCTTACTCTCCATGCTACAACAGCCCTTGGTCCATTCAACTCTAGAAGATCTCCTCATGAACTTCAACTCTAATTTCCCTCCAAGCAGCATTATGTCACCATGATGGAAAGAGGCATTCAGCTCCCAGCTCCAGAGCAGACAGATGTGGTGAGGGTTAAGGGCTCTTTTCCGCTGAAACAATGGGAGGGAAGAGTTCCATGTTTTTCACTCCCTGTCTGGATTTAAGAATGGCAGAAAGCCAAGGAATAGAGCACGGTGTGTGCACCCATGCACACTGCAGCCGAGGGATGTCATTTTCTAATCTTCACAGCAGCCCTTCACACAAGCCTAGAGAGTGCAGCCCAGCGGCTGGGTTGCCAGTTTTCTCAGGTACTCACTGACATAAAGCCATACATTTCACATTTAAGCTCAAACTCACAGAAATGGTTCTAATACAGAGCTTTCCATTTTCACTAATTTTTTAAAAAAGAATCACTCACATTTTTGATTCTGATTAACATTTTCTCACCTGCATGCCTGAAACTGCGGTTAGCAGCAGTGTGATTTCACATTCAATACTTCTCTCTTATGGTTTCTTTTTACCATCTGTATCATGAATTAGTTCTTTTCCCACCATTTTCCAAGAGAAGAAAGCATCCTTAAGAAGAGGTTAAAATGAAAATTTAAAAAAATCCCTTCCTTTTTCCTACTCTCAAAAATGTAATAGAGAAAATTTTTTCTATTTCAGTGCAACAGGTCACTGCTGTGCTGATGTCACTCGGCATGTTCATGATGTTAGATAAAATTAGAGATAGCTACTAATTCTAACCTTTAGAAGAAACAGTTACAAAACTGTCACAGATTTACCATACAGGGTAGATCCTTGAAAAATTATTTAAAAATTTTTCAATTTCCCCTTGACTGAAAACCAAGAAATGCCCTGACTTAAACATATGATTGATTCATATGTGGAAATTAAAAACTTTTGTCCACAGGGATGTAATGACTCTTGTGCTGCAATAGGTTCCTGGATGTAGGCTGTTGAAAATGCAGCCCACACAGTATAAAGAATTTAGGTAAAGGAATAACTGCATCAAGAAATCAATTGTGCTGTTACAAAATACATGCATATGCTTAAAATCCAGGTTTCTTAGGGTTAATGCATTAAAGATCAGAGTTGGGCACAAAAGTGCATCAACTGAGAAGTATCAAACGTAGTAAGTGACCAGTGCTGAAAATAACAAATTGACTCTGACCTGTGCAAGTAGGCCACACCATATGCCTTTCTATTCTAAAGTTTCAGAGAACTGCTTGAGTAAATAAATTAATTGCACCATCATGAGGCAACGCACATAGAATTCGCTTTACCGCAAGGCGAAGTGTGACTCGGTAGGTGACCCAAATGGATGAGCAACAGAGCTGTGGGGAGCTGCAGCGGAGTTCTTGGAAAGCCACCGTATTTGCTGCAACAGTAATTAGACAAGAGCTGGCAAGAGCCAGCAGTTTTAAATAAAACTTGGTATTTGTTAAAGTGCTTTGGATGATGGTTGATACTCTTTGCTCAATATTCTTCATTGTTCCAACAGCCTTGCAAGAAGAGTTGTGAGAACTCTGAAAAAGTTCCCATAGCAACAGCAAGGAGATGGGACTATTTTTCTCCCAGCCCCGGGTGAACAGCAATGACAGACAATCGTGGTAACTGGGCCATTTCAGTGCTGAGCAAAGCTACTGTGTTTTGCGATTTGACACAGAAGGGCAATGTTTTTATTACCCCTCAAAAGAGATGACTGAGTTTTCTGTGAAAATTATTACATTATTTTGCCTCTTGGGAGGACAAAGAGCCTCTTTTTAACCTCAGGAACAAGAAAGATGAAACAACAGCTGGCATGCATGTACATCCTAGATTGTAAATAGGGCCAGCAATGAGGCTTGATGACCACCTCCTCACAGAAACTCCCTCAAATCCATGCCTAACGAGGTGGGCTTCCACCTGCCCATGAGCCCCAGTTTTGCTCCCAGCCACTGGAATATTCCCAGAGAGTTTAGTTCTCTGCAGGGATTCAGGGTTATCCCACAGTCCCCCTGTTGCTGCTGTGGTCAGCATTGCGTGACTTCACGGGGACTTGTGGTGCGTGGGCTTTTATACAAAACCAGAGATGCTGGGCCAGGCTAGAGGCAAAGCGAAATGTCCACTTGAACGTTCCTGGCCTGCCCAATTTTTCCTAGTTGCCATCAGGAATGTGACAGCTAATCACAGACCTTCAAAAGTCATCAGCACAGCCCAGAGGTCAGCACACTTCTCTGGCTATCATGAAAGTTTTACTGACAACAGGCTTTTATGCATGACTGCAGCAACACTTTACAACACAGACATGTTAAGAACAAAAACCAGAGAACCAGCAATTTGTGGATCCATACTTCAGGAAAGGGTTTCAGAATACTGTTCACTCATATTTCAGGATCTCCCAGTACTTACAAGCAAAGTACTATATTCTTAAGAGGAAAATTTACTAAAAAAATACCAATGTACTTATTGCAATTTATGTAACCTCTATGTTCTGCATCTATACTGCACCTATAGAGGTGTCTTCAGCACTCTAACACAGTGAAATATTTTCTACTTCAATCTCTCTGTTATCCAAAAGGATCATTGATGTAATAAACCTTTTGATTTAAGCACAGCTTCTTCTTAAGATATCAAGTTTTGCAGTTCTTTTCTCATCCAAGACTTCCAACCAAAGCCCTACATCAAAAGGACATTCTTTGTTGGGGTTACCAGCACTTCAGAACTGTGCCCACAACCCCAGTACGACTCCTTACACATGCAAATGCAGGAAATCCTTGGTGCCAGGATGTAGGCAGCACATTCCCTGTGCCAGACTGGTGTATACTTGCCTATTTTGACTTCGGGCTATAACTGTGCCTACACAAAGCCTTGCCCACATGGGCTGTGTTTTTTCCACCACTAACCGGTACAACTGGCAGATCAGGCCCCGACCCAAGTGTAAAGGCGATGGCACAGTGAGGAGAGAGCTGGTGCTCTGGGGTTTCCCTTTCACCAGCACTCCCCCTGTTGTTGGACATCAAAGGCTGCCGGTGTCTCTTAGAAGTGCCTCACAATGATGACTGGTCTCCTTAGGGTTTGGGGGTTTGTCCAGAATTTCTTACCAACAAGGAAAAAAGAATAAAGATTCAGATGAAAATCCGAAAAACTGATTGAAAAAACCCAATGACTTTCTGCCTTCAGAGGCTGTAGTTTTTAGAAAAAACGTCCTTTGTTATAAAATTTTTAAAAAGACTCATTTCTCAAGGAAGTTGCTGGCTTGCCAGTTTACTCAGCTAAAATTTGAATAGTATAGAACCAACAAAATGTACCTATAGAGAAGCCATTCAAACGAGGTTCTAGCCCCAGGACTACCAGGCAGCTATTGATAACAAAGTATTCTTCTATTCAGACTTAGTGAAAGGTCTGCTAGCATATACAGCAGTAACTTCATTAGTAAATGGAGTCACAGTAGTGCACTTTGCGTAAAAAGTACAGTAGGCCTATATTTTCTCTTTGATTTTATATGCTGACGTTACAGATTAGAAATAATTCAGAAAAGAAGATGTCAATGTATCGGCTGACAAATTTCAGAGAAGCTCACAAGAGTTACACCAAGCTGCAGAGCCCTCCTCCTCCTCCTCCTCCCTTGTACTTCTTCGTCCTTAAACAAGGGTGCTAAGAGCTCCAGCACTGCCACCCCCTCCCCCCAAATAATTGAGCACGCCCCATAAAGTCAGCCTGCACAATCCCGAGGGAGGTAGAAATTCCCATAAAAGGATCATTCCAAATCCCCAGGATAAGTTTATTTGGCATGCTATTCAAGCAATAGGAGCCTTGCAATTGTTTTCCTTGACCTTTTAACCTGCTTTTCTTATCCCAACAGAGGTCAAAGGACAAGCACCCGGCTCCCCCCAGCCCCGCCTCTCCCTGCCCGGCCCCTGAGCTCCCGGCGGCTCCAGGGGAAGGGTTTAGCCCAGGCAGCCAGAACAGATGTCTGCAACGCCAGGGCTGGGGGCGGGCGGGAAAGGGAACTGTAGGAAAGGTGACTTGAACCTGGTA
Source organism: Dasyornis broadbenti (assembly GCA_013397935.1). Taxonomy (NCBI): domain Eukaryota; kingdom Metazoa; phylum Chordata; class Aves; order Passeriformes; family Dasyornithidae; genus Dasyornis; species Dasyornis broadbenti. Next base: position 1,910,921 of record VZRN01006015.1, read on the forward strand.
TTTATTTAATTGATCATTAAGCCTGGAGGGAAAGATCGAAGAAGGTTTTCCTGCAGGCAAAGAAAGCAGTGGGGATTAGGGCACTTTGTGTATCGATATAAGTGTTTTTTCTGCGCTGGTTCCAGTGGGTCAAATCTTAGCAATGCCTCCAAAGGTCCCATCTGACTGGTGCCGCCCTCCAGGAAGACGGGGAGGGAGAAGCCTCTGCGAGGGGAATTTGTCATATCTGCATTCCCCTACAGAAACCACAAAATTATCCTGCGCTTTGCTTACACTTTGAAGCCCCCTCAGTTTCAGCTCTCGAAGGGCTGCAGAGGAGGAGGAGAAGGAAGGCGAAGGGGGCAATGCCCGCAGGGGAGAGGGGCGGCCGTCCCTGCTCGTCCCAAGGCGTTTTGTTGAGCAGCCGTGACGCCCCTCGCCCCAAGCCCTGGCAGGGCTGAGGCCGAGCCGCTGTGCCTGCCCAGGGGCGGACGCGGGGCCTCTCCCGCACTTTGCAGGAGGTGAGGGAGCGGCGCTGGGCGCGGCCGCCCCTCACAGCGCGGCCGGGCGGGCGGGCGGGAGTGCCCCTCTC
>VZRN01006015.1:1911496-1938430 GCA_013397935.1 Dasyornis broadbenti
CGGGCGGGAGTGCCCCTCTCTTCCAGGGTTGGCGGTAGCGGCGCGCGGGGCCGGCTTTGACCCCGCCACAAAGCGCGGGTTCCCCCGGCCGGGCCATGTGACCGAGGGGTGGGGGGTGGTGGTCGCCGCCATGGCTCCGGTGAGGCCGCGGGACTCGCTCAGCCCGGCGGGACCGATCAGCCGCCGCCTTCTTCGGCCGGGGCACGGGCACGGGCACGGGCACGGGCACGACACCTCCAACACCCCAGAAGCTGCTGGCAAGAACCCCGTGTCCCGGCGGCCCCCGCGCCGCGGGCTTGGTGGGCGGCCGGGCTGGTTTTACAGCGGTAAAGGAGAACGCGGGCCCTCTGTGGGCTTTGGTCCTGTCAGGGCCCAGGGGCTCCCTCAGAGCCCAAGTGCTTCTCCAGGCAGAAGAGGGTTATACGCTGCCATGACAACTAGACCATGCCGCTGAGTCCCACATCCAGTCTTTCCTTAAACACCCCCAGGGACGGTGACTCCACCACCTCCCTGGGCAGCCCACTGCAATGCTCAATCACCCCTCCTGTGAAGAAATTCTTAATGTCCAACTTAAACCTCCCCTGGTACTGCTTAAGACTTTGTCCTCTTGTCCTGTTGGAAATCTCGTTTGGTTCAAACACAAACCAAAGAATGGGATGTTTCTGTATTTTGCAGCTCTTTCTTTTCCCCAAAAGCTAATCATCCACATTGAATTCTGGAGTAAAGAAAGCCATACATTCAATGGGTCACATTTCCTTCATGAAAAGCTGCTTGCATAGAGTATTTCCTTCTACATTTTCAAGCAGAATTAAGGGGGCGAGGAAAGGGGCTGGTGGTCTAGAAGTCTTGGTTTAAGGTGTGGAAGGTCTTAACCCACAAATGCCACTCCAGCCTGTATGGCAACAGTGTGTAGGGATTGCAGTTTTGCACTGATATCAGGGAAGATCCCTCACAAGACAGCTTTGCCTGGATCATTTTGGGGATTTAGGCAGTGCAAGTGTAAAAGCATTTGGATAAATTGAGTTTCCACCCTTCCCTCACCATATCATGGCAAGGACTGTAGCTTGCTGCCCTCTGAGGTGAGTCCTGACGTAGAGCTGTGAACAGCAAACCAACACCTGCCCTCCCTGTGCTGGTTGCCCTCCATGGTACCAAAATCTGTGAACCCCTTTCCAGCTTGTCTGCACCATGATCCTCCATATCAGCCCAGAAGGAGCTGGCAGAAGAAGCAGTGTACTGAGTGCCCGGTATCACAGAACCTCCTGGGAGTGACGCAGCTGCAGCCTCCTCTGCAGCCTTGGTCAAAACAACAAAAATAAGCATTTCATTTATTTGTAATACCAATGCATTGCCTCTTGTGTTTCCTGAAGTTGTTCCTGGATGTCCACTAAACTAAAAATAAAAAGAAGAAGAATAAGAAGAAAAAGCCCCAGTCTGTCAAATGCTGCCTAGAGTGAACAGGCTCCAGGAGGTCTCTCTGGGATCGTGGGACAGATTAAATAGCCAAGTCAGTGATGGCATGAGGCTGCGCTGTGAAGAGCGCTGTGAAACTCATTCCAAGTGTGAAAGCCAGACTGATGTGAGTGATCTGGTATTTCATAGGGATTAAAATTAGGATACATGCAGAGAGCCAGTTTCTCTGCTGACTTAATCTAATGCCATTCCAGTAATCTCAGAAAATTGCACTGATTAATACAAGAAGTGACTTGGATCCTGGAACGATAAGAACTGGGATTTCAGCAGAAGCAAGTAAAGGGGACAGTGTAGTTCAGTCTTGGTGTGAACTGATGTTAATGTAAATTGACAATAGTGTCCATAATAAATATAGGACCAGTTCCGCCCATGAGAAGTTCCCAGTGTGATTTTAAAGCTTTTGGAATTAGCTTTGAGGGTTAGACCAGCACCAGTGGAAAAATGTTAATATCTGCCCCTTTTCTCACTTGCCATACAGCTTAAACCCCAACTCTCATCACAGCTGAGTTTGACCAGTTAGCAATTTTTGGGCTATTCTAACACGTTTCAAGAGTCCTAAATAGAATCCAAGTGTATCCACTATCATTTAGAAGAAAATAAGGAAAAGCAAAGCTTTTTTTGTATGCTTGAGAAAATGGAAATAATCTAGCATTCATATTACACATTCTGATAAACCATTTTTAAAAAATAATTATTAAAACATATTTTTATTTTTATAGATTGTTTGATTTCTTTTGCTGCTGAAGGTATGTTGCCCAGTCTGTTGTCTGAAAGAAACACATGACAAAATGGGCAAACTGACAGGAAAATAAGACCTAATGATGGAGAGAATCCAAATGGAAAGCCTGCTGCAATTTGACAAGGATCCACCAAAATTACTGGACACATTACAGATGCCACTAATGCTTGCCATTTCAACCAAAGTCGTAAAATACTTTTTTATTTTTAAAGGGCTATTGAAAATTCATTGGATAGCTAAACAAAATGCAATTATTCCGTCCTCCGTTGTTTGTGATTTTATTATTCAGTTTGCCTCACTAATGCATATGCAGTCATGTTTATCTAAGCTAGAATATCAATAAGCTTCAGCTTTTGCCCAGGATTTTTTTCTGAGCAGTCACTGTGTAATGGAATGAAGTGGGGCAGCCAGAACCACATGGTCCCAGGCGTTCTCTTCCTGTTTAAGTAAAATAAAGTGCTCTCAGTAGCCTGTCAGGAAAACGAAAAAGAAAAATATGCAACTGTGCCAGTCATGGTTACAGATGAAACTGTGTTTATATGCATGTGTATGTGAGCATGTACTGGCCTAAGTGTCAGCATGTTCAGTTCTGTAGAGAACTTTCCTGCTACACCCTAACAGGCAAGTGCTTCACATTGGGTGCTGGAAGTTCCCTGACAGCAAAAACCAGAAGCATTCCCAGCCACTTTTAAAAATATGACGATTCCTAATCCTTTTTAATGAGAAATGTTTTTGTCACAGGGGAAATACAAGTTCTCCTATATTTGCTGGGTTTGGGGCCATAAAATCCACAGTGCCCTTGGTGGATGTTTATTCCAAGAGAAGGCAAGAAATGTAATTACTATTTTTCCTTTGGGTTTTGTGCTGATGATGTGAGCATCCATAAATAGTTTATTATCCCATTTATTCTGTAATGTTCTTGGTAGTTATAGCAGGATATGCTGAGTCATCTGATCCTTTGGCCACCTTGCCATCTTCCTTTACCCAAATAGCTCCTTGTTTCTAAAGGAGCTATCCTGTCTCTCCCTTTTTGCCCTTGTTCCTCATGAGAGAGGTGTGGATTTTATGTTGCTGCAGGCAGTATATTGCAACTCTTCCACTTGAGTGGATAATGAAGCAGAGTATGGAAAAGTGTGGGTGCACTGGCCTCTTGGTATGAACCCCAGATAGCAATGCAGTGGTGCCTGACTTCTAACTATATCCTGAAGTCTCACATACAAAAGGTAAAACTAGTATTTCTTTCTGTTTATGACTCAGACTAAACCTTGCTTGTTTTCAACAAGCATCCCTCATTTCTGCTTTTCAAAGCCATAAGGACTGTTGACCTACTTTTCAGATGGGAAAAAGAGCCAGGGAGACAGCAAGCTGGTTTGCAATATAGTGTAAAATAATTTCCCTCCACAAGTACATAAACACTTAATTACATTCAAATGTGACTGGCCTTCCAAATCTGAGAATCTCCTTTGATTCTTCAGATGTTGATTTTTAGAATGAGTGGTCACAGATTTAGGCGAATGCAGCATTTTTACTTCTTTAAAACGACCCTCAGCATGTCTGTTTTTTCCTGCTTATTTGAAAGCAGATTTTTTATTGTTTCTCTGGACTCATATTTTGGGGGGTTCAGACAAGGGCTTGGATATATATGTGATGCTTCAGCCTTCAGGCCAAGATGATTTTAACAGTAACACATCTATAAGACCTGTGGGTGTGATCGAGGAGCAGGTTTTCAGAATCAATTAACCGATGCCGTGGTGTGCTGGAAAGGGAGGCAGAGATCTGAGCGGAGTCTGAATGGCTGATACCATTTGGAAAGGGTCTCTGCTGCAGAGGATCAGCAGCCTGTCTGTGTTCGCTGCCTCCCACTTCAGTGTCACCCCATCCGTAGAGAAGTCAGAGTCTGGAACGCAGAAGCCTCTTTCTCAGATTTCCCTCTGACATTCAGTACTGAATGTACCTTCTATGTCTGAACTGAAAATTTCATCACCTTTTTCATTCTTCTGATTTCATTCTCCCTGTTTAATTCCTTACATAAAGCAGAAAACACAGGCAAGGAAAAGCAGCCAGAAGGTCTCTCAGTGTAGAGGGGGGCTGGGATGTTGTTCAAGACAATTACTCTGGGAGACTGCAGCTATGCAATTGCAAAGCCAAAGAAGGAGCCCTGGGGAATTACATCAGCTTTTTTTTTTATTATTGTTTTTTTTTTCCTTTCCCTTCCTAAGGGGAAAAATCTTGAATAGGGTTATGAGCTGTCTATCTAATCAGCGCTGCCCTAGTTCACAGCAAAGCCTGAAAAATGAACCAAGAGCAGAGCACACACAGCTTCTGCAACAAGCCATTTTCAAAAACCAAGGCACATAATTTCCTGTGAAGCCCTAAAGAATGGAAAGGATAATACGAAACACAGGCTTTTTCCTGGTAATCCTCTCTGTGTATACTCGGTTTCACCTTCAATCTCCCTTTGTCTCCTCGCTGTCATTCATGACTCAGCACCGCCTTTCATAAAACCCCTGTGCCTCTCTCGAACATGCTGACAGCCTCACACTCCTCTTGCAGGGCTGCAGATCTGATGCCTTTGTCTGTCCACATAACCTGACTCATCTCTTCTTGGCCACTGGCCTTTGCCACTCACTTCCTGACAGAACAAAGTATCACACTGGGTCCAAAAAAAAGAAAGAAAAAAAAAGAAATTCCACTCAAGGCCGTGAATGGTGTAGGATTACTCAGCTAATTGCAACGCCAACTCAGCCGTAGATTTCAGCCACACCAGGAGCTGGTACCTCCCGGCTGTATCTCCCAGGGCCCTCCAGGAGAGCTGCTTTGCTGGAAGGCGCTCCAGCCCCTGCTAAAAGCTCCTTCCCGCTTCCTTCGGCATTGTGCCACCAGCACAGCTGCAGAGAAATGCCCCAAACCCCCGTCACCTCTCCCGCTGGGTGGTGGCAGCACCCACTGCTGGTACTTTTATATGCTGCCACATCACTTGGAGCACTGTCTGCAGGGCAGACATTTTACTTTGCTTTGTGAGTATTCAGCACCTCCCCCCCACTCTGTGACAATAAGGAAAGATTTAAGCAGTCGCCAGACTAATGGTTCTGACATGCAGACAAAATGAAATAGCTCAGAGTGGAGCTGGCAACCAGGAAACTTCAGAAACAAATTGATTTGGCAAGGAGTTTTCATTATGCTTCAGGGAACAGGTTGGTCTGACAAAAATAGAAGTTGGCAAATAGATTACCTCTTGGAAAACGGCACACCGAGGTGGTGCAGTGAGATGTGGCGTGGTGGCTGATCTGGCTCCAGGAGCTGGGGTTGGCTGGTTCGGAAGGAGTGAGGAGATCGAGCTCTTTTTGGAGCAGAGCTTTTGTCATTTGCATGTTGCCTAAAGCACCGTGCCCGCTTGCGGCTTTCTCCCGCGGCTCCTGTCGCAGTCAGGAGGCTCTGCCAGTGCTCATCATCCTTGACTTTCTGCAACTTGTTCTGCTCTCGCTCAACACAGTCATGGTGTCTATGTTCCTCCGACCTTTCCTCTCTCCGTCTCCTGGATTTCTGCTCCTCCTGAGCTTCCTTCCTGAGTATAGTCAGGGAGGGTGAGGAGCCCTGGAAGAGATTTTGCCCTAACTGCCCAATTGTGGTAGCTGCTGTCACAGATGCCGTATGTTTTTATATCTGCAAAGCATCCAAATGCTTAATGCCAGGAGAGAAGAAGCTGTTTATACCCTTATGTAGAAGCCTCTAATACTGCTGATGGGGACACCAGGCCTTCAGAATGGTTAGAAGATTTTTGCTATGCACTAAAATATTTTGCCATCAGTATAAAATATCCAAACCATTCATTCTCTTAAAAAAAAAAAAAAAGAAAAAATAATCCCCTTACATGTCTAGCAATTACAAATAATTTCTCTCTCTCCACCTGTCAATATGTTTCTAAGAAGTAGCCTGTTCTTTGTAATTTCTGCTTGTCAGCTTTCCCATTTTTCTTTTTTTTTTAATGATTCATCTTTCAATTACTCATTGTTGCCTTATATTGCCTCCCTATATGTCTGGACTTTTTTCATAATGAATGATATTCTTCATACCCCGTATTCATGCTTGGTAAGAGTAATAACTTGTTACTATTTTGTAGTGGTATTGACAGGAAGGGTTTTAAAAAATATTTAGCCAGTATGTTTTTTTTTCCACATATTAAGTACCATCAATGGAGTGATTTAGCTAAATCATATAAAAAGAGTAAGTCTGGGTCTTGGAAGTTGGTCAGAAATCCTTGGATATACGGTGGGAAATGTGCTAAATACTTATGTCATGGCACAATGCAGACATTTTCCTGCATATCTAAAGATGGAAAAATAGGAAATAAAAAATTATTACAGAAATATTACCTTGCTTGTCTTTTACTCTGGTCATAATGATGTACCTCAGTTAACGTTAATGCACTATAATAAAAATTAGGGCACATCACAGTCAATGCATCGCTGCAGGTCCATTATTCATAGTTTGGGAAGGAGGCCCTGTGGGCCGTTATACTTTCCTGCTAGGATAAGAATATACTTTTCCAGGAGAATAGGCATTCACAAAGATGACAGAGGAGTAGTGTGGTAGTTCAAAGCTATATATAGAGCTCTTGAAATTTTTTTCTTTTTTCCTTTTCTTACTGTCTTACTGACAATTTCATGGTTTTTCTGCTACCAATCCATCTGTTGCACTTTAAGTTAAGGTAATGTATAAATTTTACAGTAGTTATGAAATCATTACAAGGGAAAGCTTTAGTTTTGATTTTTTTATGCTATAAAATTCTTTGGAAAGTGCATGGATGGAAATGCCTAACAGATAATGATGACAAGCTCTTCTACCAATAAACACAAGCACACTGTTCTACCTGGAAATGCACTTCAGTTGTGTGCAGTGTTAGCAATGAGTTGTCCAGGTCAATGACATCTGGATTCTTTTGTGTTATAAATGGTGTGTAATCCAATCATGGTTCAGAAAACTTCACACTGTTTTTGCACGTACCACAGTGTCTAGAATTCCTCATGAATTTGGGATTGATGGATCTAAATAGCTCTACATGATTGGGGAGAAAATATGCTTTTTTAAACTTTTGCTTAATGCCACCTTATTCATGGTTTTAGTCTTTAGTGAAAATTAAGCTGAATTATTTCTAACCAGTGCATTGACTATATTTAAAAGGTTTGTCATAGACAATTTTCTAGGTCTAGAGGTGCTTAATGTATTGCATACCACAGTTTAATTCAAAATTTATTAGGCAGCCTGTGAAAACATATCAAGTTATCATATAAAAATCATTGATTCTACATCAACTTTGATGGGTGACTAAAGAACAATTATGTACTTGCAGTTTGTCAGTCTCAAGCCTGACAAGTCTCAAGCCAGGTTAAAGTTACATATCCTGAAAAATGCCTTATGACCTTATGAGCATAAATTACTATGAGTTATGAGGGCTGCAGTATGATTTAGAGTTTGAACGACATTGATAAAGCTTGATGGAAAGACTTACATTTTACAAGATAGGTCTGCCTTCATTCAGTCTTAAAGTCAATCTGAAATATCACTGAATAAAAAAAAGAAGGAACTGTCTATTTTCTTTCTCTTCCTTCCGTTTTTTCTTCCTTTTTTCCCTTCCCCTTCCCGTTTTCCTTTCCTGTTTCCTGTTTTTCTCACCAAAACTGAAAAAGGTAGTTTTTATGTAAAAAGGAGTATATCCTTCTTCCTCTCTGACCTAAATCAAGACCAGTAAAAGATTGTCTGAGTTAGTTTCTGTAATATTAGTGGATACAATATAGATGGAGGGTGAACAGATGAGAGGGGAAGGAGCAAAGTCAAGGCATTCCTGCATTGAACTCCACCAGCTGAGAACTGAATGAGCTGGGGACTCTTTCCGTTTTTAAACCACCTTTCCTGAGGGATAAATAAAAGAAAAAAGCATGTGGTATTTTAACAGCTATGCATGTTTTAAAATGATTGACTTTGACTGTTTTCTGTATTCCAGTTGTTCATAACCCAGATCTTTTGGAGATACAAAGGAAGTGTTTTGTCGCTATGCTGTCTGTTTTGGAGATTTTTACAGCCTGTTCTTTGCAATATCACTATGATTTTCATATAGTTGCGGAAAATATTCCAATTTCCTTTGCTCAAAAATTTTAAAAATATATATTTTCAGAAGAGTGAATTTGTGTTCAGTCATAGAGGAGAAAGAGCCTGAAATGTTACACTTTCATGAAAATGTGAAGAAAAGAATTTTTTTTCATTTTGATTCTCCTTGAAATTTCTCGGGCAAATCTCATTGTGTGATTACCGCTGCTAACAAATGATTTAAGCAATATGAAAAGAATAAGACAGGAGGGGAGGGGAGGAAAAGGAGGCGGTTGATTATGAATGTGAAAACTTTATTTACACACACACGAACAATCAGCAGCTTTGAGAAAAGAATGCAGAAAATAGCACAAACATTTTTTACATTTCTGTATGCATAATGGCCCTCTGAACAAATCAACCAATTTGGTAATTTTTCTCCACAGAAGATTTGTTATGCTTGTAAAGAGGCAGCATTTTGAATGACTCTGTTTTTTCTTCTCTATGCTTAGTGCTCATGAGATGAAGTTGACAGAAGGGGGATTTTTTTCCTATAGTCATCCAGCACTCAGCATGACGCAAGGCTGCTTTTGAGGGAAGACAAGTTGCCTTGTTTTCTGCAAAGTGTCCACAGCTCAGGCAGAAGATTGGTTAAACGTGGTTCCACCGACAGATCTTGGGATAAGTCCATAAATGGGAGACATAAGTGACCACAGGTAGAAGCGGGGCAACATATTTTGCTGCTCTTGTGCTGTCAAGAGCAGGTCAGCCCTCACCAGCCCATTGCTGCCTCTTGATCATCATGCCCACAGATTTAGAAGTTGATCCAAATGGCAATGGCTCGGTGGCAGTGGCTTTTGTCACATTTAGCTCACATCAGTTTCCCCTCAGGTCTTAGAGGTGCTGTGGGCCGGCAGGAGTCCCCATTTGCACTTTGTCCTGCAAGTTGGGTGGCAGCTGGCAATTGACAGAAAAGGCAATGGTGTAGTGAATTATGGGCAATGAATTTTGCAACATTGAATCACTGGGATCAGCAAAGAGAGCTCAATGCTGGGCAATGATCATCAATACAGCAGCATGTTAAAATCATTAATAAGAGGTGATGAAGATAAGGATTATGTCTGTGTGGGGTTTTTGTTTGCTTGGTTTTGTTTGTCTTTTGAAGAAGCTTCATGTTTTTGCCAATATTGATGTTGCTTTGTCACCGGTGCTGGGTGGGGTGGCTGATGTAGGTTTATGAAGGCTATTTTGGCTTTTACAACTTCTATGAACAAGCATAGGCATAGGCACTGTTTAATGTCAGAGGATCAACATTTGCAGCCTGCATATTAAACACGAGCTCAAAGAAAAAGATGATTGAGAATAAGAGTTAAAACACCCTATCTGTATTTGTCTTTTGCTCCATTTTTGCTGGAGGAAAAACCTCCTTGGAAAGACTTCCAAAAATCCCCTTATGAATATTTGCATGTGTGCTTATGTGGGTGCCTTTGTTTACAGAGGTGTATCCACCTGCCAGACAGTTCATTAAATTCATAAAGAAGTCTTTGGAAAGACCCTTCCTCAACCTACTTGGGACCTTTTTGAAATTAGGAGGGTCAGGTCTGAGCAGGCCCATGAGATTGACTTCTGGAAGTTTCTTTTAGGGCAGGGTCAAGGCTGGAGGAACCAAGAATGTGCCTGTGCTTGCCTGCATATGCACCACCAGAACTGTATGAGATTTCTCATCAGGGGCAGGTTTCCCTCTGTTCTTTCTATCTGCTTTCACCTGGATTTGCAGCAAGGGCCGGAACACCTGTGCATGTGTGGTGAGGTGCAGCTGGCTGCTGTGTAGGACACATTCCTATCAGTAGCGATGCACTTGGAATTTTGTTGGGTGTCTGCGGAAGGTTGTGCTAGACAGGCCCCTTTCGCTGTCACTGCCTGTGACAGGGTCTTGCTGTAGGTCCGAGGCAGCCCATGAGCTGTGCTCCCAGTTACAGGACCCTGTGTCAGCATGTCAAAGGACAGGCCATGATTCTTTCATGTCAACACTTTCCTAGGCATCTAGGTAATCCCAGGGCACACTGGGATGTTATTTTTTGATAGTTGAGTGGGACAGTTTTTTCTTGCCCACAGTCCTTGCGAGGAATGAGATCAAAGGCCTCTCACAGGGCCGCACTGGCTGCATTGCAGCCCTGGTTTTCTACTCTCCTGTAAGAGTGTCTTAATTTAGAGCAGGTGAAGCTGTAAAAATCCATTACAATTTCAGTGAAATTTGTCTATATTCAAGTAGCTGCTTTATATATTGTCAAATAGGCAGCATATTTTGCAATTGCTGCAGCAGTATGCAGAGTTAGGAAGTATGTGGTTCAAATAAAATAAGTTAATATTTACCTTTGTTTAAAAATGCAGTTTTGCTATTGGGATGCAGTTGGAGTTGCATCCCTCCAGAGGGAATCTAACTAATTTTAAAATGCTTTCTACAAAATATTGTAAGTCGTCTCTATTGATTTATCTAGAATGGTAAAAAATAATATAATGCTGTGTTAGATCCAGCCAGTAATCTTTATTTTGAAATTCGTTTTATTGTGGTGAAGACACGTGGTACTGTAGTGGTATATTGCAGAAGAAAATATGTATTATGCAAAATATGTTGTGAAGGGTGGACGCTAAGACTACCAAACATTTTCTGCTGTAATTCCTGTCATGACAAAAATCTCTGATGATGTTGGATAAATATTTAAAACTGAAACATTTTTCATGGAAAGATGCAGATTCAGTGGCATGAAAATAGTCTATGGACTTGCGAGACTTTGTTGAATTTCATGTTGAAGAAAATCCAACACATGCCAAAATAATCTGAATACTTTGCCTCCACTTTCAAAATGAAACACCCAGTTTTTTATTTCAAATGGATTTCTTGCCTAGAACTCTGCTTTCAGTAAAAAAAACCCAGTCAAAATTAAAATGATGTGTGCAACAGTGACAGGATTTTCAGTTCGGTGACAACTGCTTTTTCTGTCCTCGTTCCCTTCTCCTCCCACAGTGGATTTGCCATCAACTAAAAATATCCATCATATTTGTAGATCTATGTCTGACTACTCTATTTCACAGCTCTTTCCCTTTGCACTGTGCCATTTCTACAGCTATCCCACGCTTCTCAAACATTGATTTTCAAAATTTTCATGATTGCCAGTCATCTGTCTTACCTCCATCACACTGAGGTACCTGTACCTTTACTCTATATCAGGTGACAGAGTTGGAGAAAACTCTGTTGGAATAACTAATTCTAATTTTCATCAGTTTAGATTTTGCTCTGCCTTCTCAAGGCTACTGCCTGCTGTGAACTCTGCTGTTTCTTGGCAAATTTCCCCACATTTCATGAAGTCAGCAATGCTGGGATGGTGCCTCCAGAACATCAGAGGTCACTGTCCAGTCAGTGTTTGAAACACAGGAAACTTATTTCACAGTTCAAGGACTATTTTCTTTTTCTGTCCATCCCCCAACGTGGGGGCTTGTACAGAGCTGTTACAGAGATGAGGGGCAATGTCAGGGGTTGGAGGTACTCTAACCCTGCTCCCCATTTCTGCTTAGCAGGTGTAACTATTGCAGCTCAGTCATTCATCAGAGCAAGCACAGGTCTGCTGCAGGTCCCCTGCATGGCTGTGCCACACTGCAGAGCTATTTTGCAATCAAAAGCAGTTTGTAATGATAAAAAAATGCAGGGAAGGGTTTCTTCGTACATGCATTAAACTCCACAAAACGTGATTCATGATGTGAAAAGCCCAGGACCTGTAGGAAAATGCTTATTTTCACTTCTCTGGAATTTCATCTCCAGTGGAGACTTGAAGTGGCAGTCTAGATCCCAAACTTCACACTCCAGTAAGAACAAATTTCAATACAAATGTAGAAGAGGGATTGATAAAACACTATATAAGGGCTAACATGTAGAAGGAGGATGGGCTGGCTCCAGGTGGGGGGACGAATGTAGTTTGTTAACTTTCGTGTGCTGTAGTTCTGACATGGGGCTGTTCTCTGAATTGGAAAATTGTCTTTCTGCAGGGACAAAAGCCAGGTTACAAGTTTTTTTCTCTCACACACGTCTTCTATGCAGAGAACCAAGAAATGGCTGTGTCATTCCTGCTCTGTTTGGAGGTTTCTTCAGAAAATGGATGATTTGAAGCTGCCTGTGCTGCCTCGACATGCTGAAGCTGGCACATCAGACCAAAGGAGCAGGGTCTGTGGGAGCTCCCATTGTGGGCATGCCACATATGCCCTGGATCACAATCATCTCTGGAGGACCACACAGCCTCTGGAATATGTGGCTTCCTTTAATCCTAGGAAAAATATTAGCCCACCCATCCCAGCCTGGCCTTGGCCTGTCCGCATCCCCAGAGAGGTGCCTGATGCTGGGGCTGCCCCAGTGCCCCCCAGCTGCCCTGCTCCTGGCTGGGCTGGGACAGGCCCTGGCTGCCTGGCCCTGCCATCAGCTGCCATGGGGAGCTGGGACAGGGGCTGATGGCCTTGGGAGCTGGTGTGGGGTCCTGGACCCTGGGCAGGGTGGGGTGAGCCCAGGGGGACTGGTGGTGCACCCGGGGATGTGATGGAAAGCAGGCAGATGGGCAGGTATGACTGTATCCTGTAGGTGATCTAGTGATAGGCTTAGGGTAGCAGAGAACAGAGCAAATAGCACGTTTCAGAAGGCTTTTAATATACAATGGCTTATTTAATAACTGTAGTTAAATGATTTATTTATGTGAACTGAAGTTTGGCCTTTTAACTGTAATGTGTAGGTCTTGTACATGATCTGCTGTGTGGATTATCTGACTCTACAGGCAGAGCTGTTTATATTCCAGCATTCTCGAAGCTGTTTCTGACATATCTTTGTTAGATGGATTATGCATTTTATATCTCATTCCTAACAGTGAAATACAAACCTCACACTTAGGCATTTCCCACAAAGCAAAACCCCTCTGCAGCTTAGAAATGTGGAACGCTGATTTACTGCTCATGTGTGAACAAATAAATTCCCCAGAAAGCTGTTGTTTGGAACGCGGGACACACAGCTTGCCTCTGCAGCTGTGTGGTGTGTGGATGAGGTCATCCCTGCCACAGAGCCAGCTCTGTCTGCAGGCCTGCTGCTGGAGAGAGCCCCAGACAGCCTGGAAGAGGAAAGGAAAGCATGCATGGAGGGCCAAAGACGGTGTTTTTTGTTATCATAAAACTCTTGCAATTGCAAGCCGTGGGATTTGTAGCAAGGTCTTCCTCAGCGGTGGCAATTCCAAAACACTCCCTCACCTGCCTAAAGAGAGTTTGAGCAGCAGCATACTCCTGTGTTAGAAAAATAGGTCAAAGCAAATTGTTCAAATGCGTATGCTAGGAAAATGCACATGAAATGCAAATAGAAATACATTGTCATTACTCTTACTCTGTATTGGGCTACCCATTCTGATTCTATAAACAGAATGTGACGTTTTTTAGAGTGGTGCTTATAGAAGATCCGTAAGACCCTGCTGCAAGACCTGGGCTGAAGCCTGAGACTTTACAAACTTTGCATCATTTGACACAAGGCAATTTTTCAATGTGTAAACATCCAGATGTTAATGTCTTAGTGTAAAGATGTTAGCACATTTAACATTCTGTGCAACTTCATGCAGCCTTTTTACACATTATAGTCATATAATTATGATAAGCATTTTAATCTTCCCAGAAGCTTTGGGAACAAGCTTACTGAACTGTGACTTGGTGAATTTTTGAACTCTCTTAAGGCTGAATATGATGAATTATTAATAAATATGAAATACTTTTATGATGTTAGTGCTACTGGCAGTCTGGAAGACTTCGGTTTCTTGGGCATGCCAGCTAAAAAAGAGATGAGAGGTTTTCTCTCTGTCTCTCTCTTCATTTTTAAGACAAAACCACACAATAAAATCACCTGTAATGCTGAATAAGAATACTGTCCATTGAGTCCAAGGAAAAAAACAGCAAGTAGAAAAATATTAGTAATGTGCTCTATTGAAAATGAAAAAAAAGTCAATAAATGAGCAAACCTACTGAAATAGATTTAGACATGCCACAGTAAAGGAAAAATTGAAGACAAAATGATATCCCAAAGAATCTGCCAGTGTGTTAAGTCATGTCACAGAAAGCAACTGTGGATGAGTTTGGTATAAAAGAAAGGACTTTGTGTGTTGTTAATAAAATGGCAAATAAATTGTGCTGCAAACTTCCTCGGTTTATTGGGGAGAAAAAAAAAGTACTTTAAGCTAATGAGAAGACTTACATAGGAATTCTGACCTCAGACCCATTCAATTTTACAGAACAGAGACTGTGTTAGAGGAGGCTATGTTACATTAGAGACAAATTTGATATTTCAGGTTTAACTCAGTCACTGTAAAGACTGGAACCCTGTGGCACACAGAATGCTAAGGCCGTAGCATGCAGAAGAGGTATTTCCAGGATATTGTGGTTCCCAGGACTTTTCATTTAAAGAATCATTAAAGAATAGAATATCATCAGTTGTGAATGATATTTTCTTCAGTAATGCAGTCAGGAGAAATCCATGGTTTTCTGGAAATATATTGGTCTTTTTGAAAATGTTGGTTTATTTTTTTCTGCAATGGATAGCTGATCATAACAAAGCCAACTGATCATAACAAAGCCACCTGGAGTAGCTGATAGCTTGATAGCTGTAGCACTTATATGAAAACTTATGTTTCTTCACTTTTCATTATTCTGGTGTATTATTCTGCCTTTCTTCTTTTCTAGAAATTATAAGCCTTCTTTTATGACGGAATGAAAACACTTTCTAACACTGTTGTTTTACATGAAACTTTCCTTTTTGCAATGATCCGCTTGTCACTATTTAATTACACCAATTGTCAGATCAGATTCTATTTGTTTTCTCAGGAAAATATTGAAACCATTTTATTATAAGAAAGAAGATGGGTAAATAAATTGTACATTTTCACAGTCAAACATTTTTCTTTGGACTGTTGTCTTCCATGTTTTTATTCACAATAATACATGAGTTTGCTTCTTGGAGAGTTAGGAGCCTGCAGAGCTGTGGAGAGTAAGCACATTTAATTTGGGTCACAGCTCTGTGTACATTAGGCTTTATTTTAACTCAGGGAAGGCAAAAGACAATAATTAATCTGTCAGGACAAATTTATTTCTTAAAAAATCCGCATCCAAACCAAACTGAACAAATATGAACTTTGACTTTAGCAAAGCCTGTGACATTGTCTACTGTAGCATCCTCCTGGGAAAACTGGTGAAAGAACAGGCTAAGTGAACAAGAAGGTGGGTGAAAAATTGGTAGTAATGTCAGTCCAAAAGGGTAGAGATAGTGCCAGGAAGTGGTAGGATAGTGTTGGTTACTAGTTGTGTCTCACAGGCTCTATTGTTGATGTCTCTGTTAGTGAACTGCATGGTGAGAACCAGTTTGCAGAAGATTCCAAACTGGGAAGAGTGGCTGGTACACTGGAGAGTGAACTTTGCCATTCAGAGACATCTTATCAGGCTGGTCTGAGAGAAACTGAATGAAGTTCCACAAAGCCAAGTGGAAAATCCTGTGTTTGGGATGCAGTAGTCCCATGCACTCGTACTGGCTGGGGACGGTTTGCCTGGGAGCAGCTTTGCAAAAAATGGCTTGATGATCCTGACGGATTCAAGTTCATTTGAACTGGACAAGCTCACTTTGTGAAGGAAGGTGGCCAGCCCCACTGTGGGGTCCAGGAGCTTAGCCAGCAGGTCAAGGCCTTTTTTCCATTATTCAACATTTTTGAAACTGCCCTTGGAGAGCAGTGTCCCTGTTTGGCCGTACCAGTGCAATGGACACTGATACACTGGAGTGAGTCCAGTGAAGGGTGGACAGGGGACTGGATCAGCTGTTGTAACTGGCTCTGCTTGGAGCAGGGGCTTGGAGCAGGTGACTTCCAGCCTGCATGAGTCTGCTGTTCTGTCTTGCAGAGTTGGAGCTCTTTGTGTGACGTGTGCAAACCCTTCAACTAGATTTTCTGTGCCATGGAACCATGGTCTCGTTTTCTTTGGCTATGCTGCTGTTTTCCCAGAGTTTTAGAGGAAGTGGCAATCCTATGCATTTGTGCACATCAGCTCTGCCAGTTGTACAGGCTGGAAGATTTGTTGCAACATGAATAATGTGCTGTCTTTCATTTCGGAGCCAAGGACCAAATATGCATCAATGTACATTTTCTGGGTAGAGAAAAAAATGTAACTGGGATTAAAGGGTGTTCAGGAGGACTTATCAACACTGTCTTCAAGGCAAGCTAAGAAAAAATACTTAAAAATTACAAAGGAAATCTGGATATTATAATTTTCTCCATTGTTATGTTTTAGTTACGGTGGAGTATCTTAGAAATTGTTATAGATTTTTGAAAATGTTATATTGAATATGAATATGGTGTATGAAATGCACAACCTGTTCATACATGGCTGTAGTTTTGCAGGGTGATTTTGTTTTTTTCCCAGTAATGTTGCTGTATTTTGCTGCAGGATGATGAAGGGTACATCTGCATTGTCTTTCCTACATGCTGACTTCGGAACAATTTTCCCTATCAGGTGAATGCATCCTCTGAGTGCTGATGGGGGTTTCATATTTTGATAATATGAAAATTCAATTTCCTTTTTCATCTCGTGTCTTTAGCTGTCATGCCTTGTCTGACAATATGTTTATTCTTGGTAACTCCTGTTAATGCAGCATTGGACTTGCCCTCAGGAAGTGGCAGTGTGTCAGAGATCGGTAACAATAAATAGGTAGATTTACCAACACAGGTCAGCCAGATATGCATTCAGGATAGTTTAGAGCTACTTACAATATAGCTCAACAAAAATCCAAGTTTATACAGCATTCTTTCTTGTTTGAACAATCCTATCATTAGAGAAAAAAATGGAACCCTATCTTTTATTTAAACATCGCCCAAATATTTAGGTTTTGGAAACAGAAGTTAAAAATTGAGATGTGGACCTGGTCTTTGAAATCCAGACCTGAGAACTGTTTTCTCCATGATGAGCCTACATGCACTTAAAGGAAACCGTTTAGAAGATAAACCCATTTTCATTTTCTTGAAACTGAAAAGTTCACAATATTGAAGCATTCCTGAAGGATACTTATATCCTAACAAGGATAATAACATTTATTTTCTTTGCAAACCATTAATTGTGAGTATTCAAGTTCAAGATTTGTAATTATTTGTTCACTGGAATATTGCTCACTGAATGTTCTTTTGTCATACAAATATTCAGAATGACTCAAGAAAAAAGGAGTTTACGTGAAATTATCATGAAATTACATGAAATATTACGATAGAATTCCTTGGAGTGTTTTGATGCCTGTTTGAGGTATTTTTAGACGTGATCAGAGAATCATCTGGTTTGGAAAAACTTCCTCCTGAGCCAAGCAGTCCATGTCCCTTGCTGTGGCAGAGCTGGATAATTCTGTGCAATGCAGAATACAAGGACTGGTGCTTGCCAGTGAGTTTCCTGGGATTATCCCAGCTCTGCAGAGCTTTGGTCCCTGCGCATGCTGTCATAGGAAAAGCCTTTGTGTGTAACTGAATAACAATGTGATGTGTGGTTAGCAAAGAGGAGTCTGTCCACTCTGACCCATTAAATTCCTTAGAGTTCCAGCCCTTCATAAAGATCCACCCCCATAAGCCTGACTCCAGCTGTACAGATTTCGTGGGGAATGTAGTCTCATTGCTTTCTATTTCCTCTGCAGATTCACCTAAGTATTCATTTGATTTCCATCATGCTACTAAATGAGTGGGAACGAATTACTGTGAGAAGAGGAAGAGAGCACAAATCTATTTTTGGTCTTAAGGAAATGAATTTATTTAATCTGATATGATTCCTCCTGACAAGCACATACTGGCTACCATTTTGCATCACCTCATCAAAGCATAAAGATGTTTACAAATGGGCAGAATCATTAACAATTTGCCAGCTGGCTAGCTAGGCTGCTTAGATTTTAACTGCTGAAGTTAAATTTTTTTAGTGTGTCTCTATCATGTATATTAGAAAAGGTATATTGATATTAACGGTAATAGACAGCAATTTTAGCTTATTTAATTCTTACAAGGTGTGCAAAACTCTTATGCCTGAGAATATGGCTGGGGTGGAATTCTGCTGCTACATAGAAATGCTTCCTATAGGAAACAAAAAGAAAAATAGCTTAAAATATTTGCCTTTTTTATATTCACATGGAGGTAGATCCAAGATCAGGGAACAGTCAAAAATCTTGGGACACATGACATATTTTGTAACTCATGAGCTGGTTCTAATCTGCGTGAACAACACCACCCTGATCAGCTCTTACCTGCCAAGTAGGTAAAGGCTTTGCTGGCCTGGCAGCAGTGTGTCCGTGCCTGTTTTGTGCAGGAATTGGAGCTACAGCAGTTTACCTCACGTGCTGTGAAGTGATCATTACACTGCTTCTGAATTACCTAGGGCTTCAGACTTGTGAAGTGACGAGTTTGTACAAGATCCTTTTAGCCTCCAGTGTGGCAAAGCTGCTGGAATGACATCAGTGATTATTTCCTAGTAGTCTGTTGGAAGTGCACCCGGGAAGGGGAAATGTTTATGGCAAGTACAGTTCAAGTAAGGAACTGTTTTGGAAGATGTTCAAACTTGGAGGACTGGCTTCAGAATAAGTGTGCAGAGACTGATTAATCTTCTGACACTGAGAGCATTAAATAGCTTTATGAATTAATGGTTTCTTTGAGCTGAGACTGTTTATTGCTTTGGAAAGAAGTCTTTTGCAGCAGCAGGAGAGTTTTGAGTCCTAACACCATTTTCCCCTGTGTTGGATTGTTTGTTTTTAAGTTAGACTGTTTCTGTCTGAACTGACTCATCTGGAAATTGAGTTATGAGGTTGCTTTGTACTGTGGAGATTTTGTTTTGAGAAGGAATTTACCTTGTAACAAGGAAATGTGTGTGGAGACAGGGAAGCAATGAAAACCTAAGTGTTCTTTTGAAGGATTAAATAATGAATTTTCTTTAAGGAACCACACAGTAAGATAATCTTGGGATAGACAAATTCTTAACTTACTTTTTTTCAACTGAGTGTGTTTTGATTTGATTGATTTTGGATGAATGCCTCTTTGCTGGAGGCTTTCATAGTGTTTAGACTTGGCCTTCACAACTGATTTGGGAAGGTTTTTTCCCTCAGAGTATAGCAAATACATTATGTATATATTTGAGCTAACTTCTCTCCATGTATTTATCTTAAATTTTTAACTGTTATTTTTTCAGTCTTCAGAATGGCTTTAGGAGACCTTTTTTTGTATGTGCATGTGTGCCTGTATGTGGGGTCTATATTTGTCATTCTTACAAAGCAAAGGTAATTTCTAATAAGGGATTCACGTAAATCATGTAATTTGCACATTGCCTTGTGGTAAACCAGGTTAGGTGTTTTTCTGCCATAATGTACTCAAAGTTTCTCATTGTTTTGGGTTAAGCATTAAAAAAAACAAAACCAAAACCAACATGTTGTACTTATCCATACTTTATTTAGTTTCACCTTTGAATATATTTTCATCTCAGTATATTGATACAGGACTTGTAGTGCCAGTTTTTGTCTTGCTCAATGTGGTTCATTTATTTGTAAGAACAGAGTGGAGAAATGGGCATAGCTAAAGACAGCTGGGAAACAGCAGATCTCCCATGCAGCATTAGGTGGATTAATGATCCATTCAGCATAAGATCCAGACTTAGGCAGACATTAAAACTGAATGTATTAGAAAAAGAAGAAAAAAAATGCTTCTCATTAGCCCTGATAAGAACAACAAAGCCTTTTGGTGTTATCTTGTTGGTTGCCGTTACAGAGAATTTATGAACTTATGAAATCAGGTAAAGATATCTAGGTAGCCTGTCATGAACATTGAGAGAAAGAAGAACAGATAGAGAGATCAGAACAAGAGTGGGAAGGAGTTGAAGGATGCTTCTGGCCACTGCCCCTTTTATTGTTAGTGTTGGACAGAGTGGTATGAATGAGACAGGGAACCAAGGAAAGGTAAGGATTACTCTTTTGACAGGGCAATCGAATGTTATCATGTAGACCTGATTTTTAACATATTCAGGATACTGTTCTGAACCTACTTGTTGAATCTGGTTTCGTTTTGTAATAGGTGTATGTTTGGTCCATGTCTTCAGGAAGACTATTGATACTATCCAGCTTGAAATTTTTTGTATGTGATTTCATGACATTTGGTCTTGAAGAAACAGTGTAGACTCAAAAAGCCTTACTGCAGAGTTATCAAAGTCCCATCACAAATATGGATCAATGCTTAGAATGAGATCTTGCCAGAGTTTGCTCTGGACTACATTCTTTTAAAAAGAAATTCATTATTAACATACACGATGGAACAATTAACGTATTTAAAGTGTGTAAACTTCTTAGATTAAATTACAAGCTTAGAAGAAAGATCAGATTTTAAACCATGTCTGGAAACTAGGAGAGATGGCCCAAATCACTGCAATGGAGTTAGGTAAAGTCCTCAAAAGCTCTATTTAGGAGAATGACATTAAATCACAGATACACAGCGGGGAGTAATTGATGGTATGACAGCCAAACCACAAGAAATTGCAACAAATTCGGAGTACCTTAGGAGAGTCTGGAGAAAAAGAGTTTTGTTGGCACAAAATGGGTTGGACTGTGAGTGTCCTGTGGGGAAATGCCCTTGGCATGCAAGTTCTCATGCTCCTATGAGCAAGAAGCCCGAGTTGGTTTAGAAATGGAGTAGAAAAGTTTAGAAATTGAAATGTATGGGTGTAGCAGGAGAGGTCTACAGAGACTGTAGCTCTGTAGAAACATCCTTTCCATGCAAACATTTTGATTATTTCCATTCTTTTTAGCTGTCCCCAAATGCCGAGGCACTCTTTGCTAAGCCTGGTGACTGGAAGAAGCAGGGATACTTTCATGCTGTTGCCTTTACATCACACAGTTCACTGCAATGTGAGCATAGTGCACAGCTTTGTGAGCAGCATGTCCACCTCCGTATAATCAATGTGTATGCTTCCAGGTTCATGTCTGGTCTCTGGAAAAGGGGAAGGAAAGGCACAGTGGTTGTCATGAGAACAGTGAATTGAGCTTTTTCTTTGCTACTCTTTTCCTCAGGAGCAGAGGAGGATCATCAGTGAAAGTGAGGCAGAAATATAGAATGCTGTAGAAGGGATTGTCATTCATTTCCCAGGGGCATCCTGGGCAAGTGTGTGTGTGTGTGTAAGTGAATTGCAAACAAGACGGGTTTTCTTGGTTGGGGTTATGTAATTTCTAAGTCTCAAACAGAGTACCAAGACATGGCTTAATGCCTGGGATACTTGTCTAATGACTTTCTTTCTCCAGTGATCCCTTCCCAGTAAGCTGGGAAGTTGTTATTAGACCTGTTCTGGGATATATATTGGGCTGCAAATCCACCTGAGAAATTGGGTGAATTGTTAAGCAACTAAAAAGTCATCTCTGTCTTGACTAAAAAACCCAAAGGACTTAATTTAAAATTAGGTTCATGTCTGCAAGAATTTCGTTGACAGCAGTTTGGATGGAGAAAATGCTGGAATTTACTTGCAGGCTTATGGCCAAAGTGTAAGCTTTTCTGGAATTCTCTGAAAGTATAAAACAACATATGTTCATACTTGGACATATGTGTAACATAGACAATTGAACCCCTCTTGGCTCCCTCTCCTAAGTGAGACAATGTAGTCAGGGAAGAAAAAAAAGAAAGAAGCTTTTCTTCATGTATGGATATTATTTACAGAGCTGTTGCTTCCCAGTGGAGTTATAAACAAAATGAATAGAGGTAAAGAGTTCTTTTGTTATTTCTTGCAACTCCAGAAGCAGAAGAATTTCTGTATTTAGGAAGAGAGAGTAATCTTGACTGGAGTTCAGCTGTTGCATTCAGCCATTTAAACTTGTAGCTCCATTTTTTGTTCACTCTGTACCTAGGGTTTTATGAGAGAGTTTTCTGCACATTTCTCCTAACACCCTCCTTCACACAGACTTTCACAGACTGCCTAAGTTAGTGGTATAGCACTAGACAAGAATGGGGCTTAACATTAGCACTGACATTGTGTTATCTTCAAAATGTGGTCTTTCTATCTTCCACTTGAGATATTAATAAACTTCAAAAGCTACTTTCAATGTGAAATGAAAAGCTCCGGGGATATCCTTAACTATGTCAACACTGCTGCTGCATCTTGATGATAATCTTATCATGCAAAGGTGGAAAAAAAGGCCGATCTATAAAACATGTGCTGCACAAGCCACTGCAATTTCGAATTACAGATGTCTGGGTATTGACCCATGGATCATTTCAATTACTTGTTTCTGTAGATATGCATGATCCACCACCAGCCTACCACAATCTGGTTCAGATAGTGGATTGGCAGACAGAAATGTTTCCTTTAAACTGTTGACATGCTGTCTGATAAGTAAATGCTTAGATGATGTCATGTTGACTTGCGGTGATATGATGGAAAGTAACAGTGGGAACCATGTATGTGACAGAAAAAAAGTCAAGGTCGTTTTCTGTGATACCATCATGCCCTCAGCAGAAAGTGCTGGTGAGCAGAGTTGAGTCATCAATACTGGAGTTCATCCAACAACAGTCTGCAAGGAAAAAGGAGACAGGCATTGAAGGCAACTAATTTGCCGAATTTGTGCTCCTAAATTTCTGTGAGGCAGTGGATGATAGAAAGAGAAACTACTCTGTGCTTAAATAATTAAACACATTTTGGGAAATAATTAGTCCTTTTTGGGAAAGTGTAAGTGACAGCTCTTGCCTTATTGCATGTAGGGTGCAAATATGATGGGATGAAAATGCAAATGAAGACTACATAAGCAATTCTCTTAAAATTTTCAGTCGAGTTGTGTACCTGTTTGAACAGAAGTTCGATCACTTTTTCATTGTTTTCAAATGGCCTGTGCAAAGATATGATTTAGAGTTAAAAGTCCCATCAATCTAACCATTGTAGTTAAAGATCCGGGCTGGTGGTGACAATAGTTTATATTCACATGCTGATAAAAATTCCAGTGGCCATTCCTACCAGAGTTAACTCCTATTTCCTATAACAGTTAATTAAGTAAATTAAGTAAATGTCTGGCAAAGATTCAGTATATCTTGTAATAGAAGAAAAGACCTAGTCAGTGGCAATACGAAATATAGTACAGGCTTGGCTTCAGAGATGTGGGGAAAAGCCCCACCTTGCACAGTTTCAGTGTAAAGTACAGAGCAAATTGATGTATGTAGAACAACAGTTACACATATATGTGTATAATATACCCCCTCTGCTTCTATACTTTTGTATACTGAAACCCCTTGTGTTGTCCTCCTTTCAGTTCAGCCAAACCAGTTGCTGAACTGGGGCTGTTTCCAGGGCCACACAGGGGTGAGGCTGCATTATTGACTGAAACACTCCATTCTGGTCTCCTGGGACACATGAGCATTTCAAACTCATTCATAATAACCGAGCCCAATCCTGTGCTGCAGGGCAAATGATTCTGCATCAAATGGCCAGCACAAAGCAGGCAGCCACGGCACATCCTATTACCTCCTACTGTTCCTCCCCCATGCTCTTTGTTCAAGGAAGTGTAGTCCAGCATTTTTTTATGCAGAATGCAACTGTGGAAAATTTGACACATCTATATTCTGAGCTACATTAGATGCTCCTTAGCCACAGTGAAATATTTGGTAAAAATTACACATTTTTAGATCAGAAAAGTATCTAAAAACAGCTCATGTACTTGTTTAGATTTCCAATTGAGTTGCCCACCCCCAAAACAGAGGTTTTTAGGAAATCCTGGTAAAGCCATAATTGTAATCATAAATGAATGGCTTTCTGTAATGCTGACCTTCATTTCTAGAGCTCTCTTAGACATTAATGGCAGGGCTAGAGATCTATATTAGGCACTGTGACAGCAGGAAGAAATCTGGCAGTCTTACAGTGTCATTTGGTGGAAAATACTTTGGAGCTGCTTCTGGAATAAATTTACATGAGAGCAAAGAGGAATTAAATAGAGACGAAAGCACAGATTTGCTTGCAATGATGTGGATGAGGATGGCAATTGCACAGAATGTTTAGTTGCAAGTCTCCCTTCTGTTATTGTGCTTCTGAGTGATCAGCAGATGTCACTGGTGATGGGTGACATGAAGGCTGTCTCTGTTCTTCAGATCAAAAAAGAATTGTCACAGCATCTCTATTCGTCAGTGGCTTGGGAGAGAGACAGCTAAATGCCAGAAGTTTCACTGCAAACGACCACACATCTTCAGCTAAAACATGCACTTGTGTAGCTAATTGCTAGAAGATTGTGCTTCACAATTGGATCTGCCTGTACTGAAGTTGTCCCCAGAACACGGAAGCAGACTACATGCTAATGTGCATATATTCACACATACACACATGTGCATGCATATATGTAGATATATGTTCATATATAAACGCCCAGGTACTGGGTTGGTGGTGGAACAGAGACTCTGTGTGTGTGTGTCACTGCATAGCATCTCAGTGCTCTTTGTGAACTTCTCCTTCTGCTCTGTTAGGTCCTCTGAAATTCTCAAGGTTGGCACAATCGTGGAGACCTCTACCTACAGAGCAGAAAAAAACCTTTTTATTCCTAGGAACAAAAAGGAGATAAAATGCTGTCTGAAAAAATAATTGCATTTGTTTCCAGATAAAAAGGCATGCATTCTGTAACACAGTTGATTAAAGCAAATCTGGAAATACTTGAGGGACACCCAAGCACCTTCAGGTGTTAGAGGATAAAACCTCCCACCAGTCTACTTCAAAGAAATTAAAAGCCAAGTGAATGTAAAGACTGTGTCAAAGAAATGGGAAAACATAACAATGAATGTACTTACCAGAAATCACAGAGAGCAAATAACCAGAGGATCCATGTCAGAGGGATGTGAATGAAAAAAAAACATCTTTGAAAACAAATGGAATCTTTTCAAACCAACCCTCTTCCAGATACATAACCACTCTGCTGTTTGTATGAAATAGAAGGAAACACCTAAATTATGGCTGGTGTCAAATTCACATTTCTGAAAAGTTCTGTACATTGCAATGTGAAAGGACTCAAAGCATTACCATCTTGTGTAACACTCTTTGCAAAGCGCTAAACATTATCTCAGTTTTAAACATTTTGCCGTACTTTAAAATTTACAGGCCAAAATGTTTTTCTTTGATCTGTCTGGAGTGATGTATATAAGATGACAGACTTCATAGAGACAGCTTTCAGTGTGCTGGTTCTGAAACATTTACAGAGATCTCGGCTTATTACCATGTTTATTTATTGCTGGATTCTCTAACAGGTTTGTGAGCTGAGACACACCAGCATAAAAATTCTGCACAACAGGAGAGGTGCTGTTTTACAGCTGATTTTTGAATCCGTGGCAAATGCTGGTTGCATAAAACCTTGCAGATTCAGTGCTGCTTAGGATTCGAGACATAGAAGCCTAAACTGAAGATGACTGGTTTGTAATTCTGCAGTGCAGCCATGAGCAGACACTATTCCAGAGGCTTGGGTTGCTGTGGATCAATAACCTCTGGGTCTGAAAAATGATCACCATATGGAATTTGAGTTTACTCACATTATGTCTTAGAAAACATAGATAACTACTTTTTTTTGTTAATGTCTTTGAGACTGCAACCTGCTTTGTTTGGAAACAATTTCATTACTAGAGAGAAACAAGGAAGAGAAGGCAAAAATCTGAAATTAACTATACCTTAAATCAGTAATCTGAATACGGAAGAGTCTATTATTACTGATAGTGCTTTTACAGAGGTCCAGGGAAAGTTTATGTGCATATAAAATAGCTATGGTGAAGTCCTTTCAAGGAGAGGATAGAATGTTTGGAACAGAAAGATGAAAAAAATGCAATGATCTAAGTCAGAGCAATTATAGACCATTCCAGTTGCTTTGTCCAAAATTTAACATTAAAGCTAGCAGGTCCAAAGATAAATATATCTGAGCCCTTGAGGCAAAGATAAAGTGAACTCTTATCTAGTCACCAGAAGCTGCCACTACAAGTTTGGATGTCAGATTTGTTTTTAAACTATTGCATCAATTTTTCACAGACTTTAGCACCTTTCCTCAACATAGTAGCTTAGTGATAAAATAAAAAAAAAAAAGGTTCAATTATGGCAATGTTAAAAGTGAGATTTTGCTAGCACTTTTTTACACTAGTATTGAGTGGAGAGGAAAAGCATTAAAACCCTAAAATCAGGAGATGTTTCTAAAAATGACACAAAAATGCCATCAAATTTATAACACATGATAGTGCATCAGGTCAGTTTAATAAAGCTTTTGACTGACAGTCAACTTTTGACTGACAGACTGACTGCTTTTCAGATTATATTGGTTTTGGTGGAAAGACTATCTTGCTCCCTTTGGGTTCTGCAGCAATAGTACATGGCCTTTCTACCATGGTGGAAAGAAAACAAAATCTTATGTTACATTGCATTACGTTACACTGTATTTTGGGGAATTGCTTCAGGTCATTGTGAAAATCCAGACATTTAAAAAAGCAGAATTCAAGGATGGTAAAACAACCTGGAGTGTCTTAACGTTAAAACAAAATCATTAAAAAAAAAAAAAAAAAAAAAAAAAAAAAAAAAAAAAAAAAAGAAAAAAAAAAAAAAATTAC
>VZRN01006015.1:1938439-2001284 GCA_013397935.1 Dasyornis broadbenti
AAAAAAAAAAAAAAAAAAAAAAAGTAGCATGACAACAATGAAATTACAGCTTTATGTGGGGTTTTCCAGAGGTCCCTTGCCACTAAGGGCATAAACTTCACTTTAGTTAGGACTATGTTATAGTTTGTTATGTAGTTTTATAAAATCACTCAGGTTGATAATCTGTAGATGATCTGGTTCCACTCCCTCTTCAGAGCACTCTTAATATTGTCTTTTTCCTTCCAGAACTGGAGAGTTCAGTGTTACTTTTCTCAAATTAATCCCTAGAAGCCTTAAAACTATTTCTGTTACTTTTTTTCCCTAACATATAGTACTGTAGCCTGTAAATGGCATAATTTCGTCACAGAATTACAGAATGATTTCGATTGGAAGGAACCTTAAAGGTCATCAATTTCCACCCCACCTGTTGTGGGCAAGGACACCTTCCACTACACCAGGTTATTCAGAGCTCCATCTGCCCTGGCCATGAACCCTCCCAGAGATGGGCCATCCACAATTTCTCTGAGCAACCTGTTCCAGTGGCTCACAGTGGAGAATTTCTTCCTAATATCCAATCTAAACCTACTCTCTTTCAGTTTGAAGCCATTTCCCTTGTCCTTTCACTACATGCCCTTGTAAATAGTCTTTCTCAAAGTTTCTGTGTGCTGTTCCTCAGCTTAGCCTTACATTTATTTTTTTTTTCTGCTCCCTAAACCTGGACCGTTTCTTGTGGTCCAGAAGTGGAAGATGTGAAAAACCTAGTAGTTTTCTCATTGTATGTTTTCACCCAAAATTCTTTCTTTTCTGGTAGAGAAGGACATTTGGGAAGTAGGCATGGATCTGTGGCTCCTTGAAACACAAGGAATAATTTATTTGCCTTTGTGATTCATATATCTTAAAGAAAGCCTCAAGGGCTAATGCCGGTCTTGGCCTCTCTTGAAGAAGCTTACTCTTTCTACTTCACTTGCTGCTCCCTAAACACAGTGAATTTTGAGAACCTTTCTTAACTATTCCTCTCCCATCAAGACATGAGAAATAAGAAGTAAAATGCTTTCTTTTTAAGGAAAACATGCAATGAAATTGGTGTAGCTTTATTATTCTGAGTAAGACTACTACCATACTCATTACTATAGGATATGAGGGCTTTCCAGTATCATTTTAAGAACAAAACTAACATCTGTCACACGCTGATCTGCTCTTTGGATGGAGCAGAGACACACTTGTGGTAAAATTTCTGTTTTTTTTTTTAACATGTTATCCGCTACTCTTAGTGAGGGCAAGGTCAAAGAATTGCCTTGTGCTTGCAAGGCACTGGGGGTTGTGAACGTTCATAATTTCTTAGAAACCTACAACTATAGATCAGATGCTGAAATGGTGTTTGCCCTCCTTGTGGACCACAGCTCCTAAATTTATTTTTGCAAATAATTGCTTACTTTCTGAGGTTCACTGTTTTTTATAGAGGTCTGCTTAGTAATTTTCATGAGAGCCTTAGTAATTTTCATTACAGAGTGAAAACTCAACGACTGCTTCCGTCTTTACAGAGGCAGCACTTTTCTTTGGAAGCAAGGGATTAGTTCTTGATAGTGACCAGGAGAATGGTGAGCAGTACAGTTTCTGCCGCAGGAATGTGAAACTGTCAAATCTGCTGTAAACCTGACCAGTGGCACAGAGCTGGAGTTGTGTGCCTCTGCTACCGATAATTCTTCTTTGGCAAAGAAGTAAATATTAAATAATTATCCTGAAACTTTACGTGTGTTTTTTTCTGGTTATCTGCAACCTGGAGAATCCTTACAATAACAACTATAAAGATAACTGTGATTCCAGATATTCTGGGTAGCTAAAATAGACAGAAGAGTAAAGTTTTATATGTTTATGGTGTCATAAGTAGTTGAAGACATGTTTCAGCACTTTGTTTTAGATGGATTTCCACAGGCACTGGTGTTCTATGCTGGGGTATGTAGTGTATTGCTGAGTTATGCCAATTGTCTCATCCACCAGAAAGATCTAGAGTTTTCTTGACAGCTTGATACAACACTCTTGTTTGAGCATGGCATCACCACATTCTTTAGGATTACTGAGAAATCCCAAGTTACTGAATCATAAATGTCTAAATGTTGTAAATCGTGGCCAGAGCTAATAGTTACGTTATTTTTATATAATCTATGAAGAGAGATACACATTCCACAGACTGATTTATCTGACCTGTAGATGAAATGAACTGCTCTCAAGTGGTCAGAACCTCTCACTATTGATAAATAAAGGGAATCTAGAGTGACACTCTCATCCTTAAACATCTGTCATTCTTTCCTGTGCCTGTGTTAGAGCAGATGAATCTCACTTATATTTGTTCACTGACTAGTTAAAGAAGACCTCAAAAATCTTCAAAATGTCCTTCTATTTTTCGTTCACTACCAATTTCTTTTGTGCTGAGGCTTATCTTCAGCTACATGCTTCGCCCTTGAAGCACTTCACCTAACCCTATACAAAAAGCCATGACTGTATGTGTGAATATCTCTGTGTGTCATTATACATGATGGGCATTTACATTATTGGCATTTAAATAGTCCATATAATAGGTAGTAAAGAAAACCCATTATACAGTACAGCAAAATAATAGATGCCAGATGAAAGTGAGGTTTTCCCATCAGGTTTTGATGGATATGTTCCAGAAAGACTCAAAACATTTTAGTAAATTACCTTTTGCTCCTGTCATCTCTTTTAGCAAATGTCTCATAATTTCCATAAGACCATAGAACTCACAGTCAAATGCTGCAGTTATGCCCCAGATGAGAAACCATCTTCTGTGTTCCCTCTGTGGATAGGGAATCATCTGTGCTGCTAAAAAGGCTCCATTCTGTGTTCTGGCATGATTTCAGACTGTTCCAAGTTTAGAATATGAGCATCAGTTAGATAAGGCTGTAGCTGGCCTTTGTTTAGTTACTCTGCAGTCTTACTCAGGAATGGTATGGCAGATTGGAGGGGAGGGAGTTGGTGTCCAGAAGTGGTTTTTAAGGGATTGAAGTATGTGGTTTGGAGTTATTCCAAGCTATCTTTCACAGGTTAGAAAATGCATAGATTCAGTTAAGTCTTAGAGATAGACTTTTTTATGGTGAATTAATGCTGGGAAATTTAGTAATACCATAAATTTCAGTGGATGTGTATAGAATGGCTATCAGTTGCTAGCAAGTGTGAGCTTTTCAGTGCAGCAAAGCTAACATGACTGTTCTCTTTGGATATGAATCAGGGGTTTAAAAATCTGTTATGCTTCTTTTTGTCCATTTTGAGTGTTTCAAGTACTGTCAGCATTTCCGTGGTCATCATTCTTCCTGCACAGAATATCAGAGAACCAAAAAGTACACAGTCAGTAATGAGGAACCATCTTTTTATTAGCCAAGCTGTGAGTGTTTTGTGGTCAGTGATGAATCACAATTTCTTTCACCTTCATCCTGTAGATAATATTCACTATTACCACTCTTTATATGGAATTTGTTGGAGGGCAAGAATTTTGGTCAAGGAAAGGATCTTATCCTTTTTGATGTCTGAGGTCTGGAAGATGTGAATGCTGTGATGTAGATAATGAAGATTATAACACTTTGGTCTTTAAGTCCAAGTGATGCCTGGAGTACAGATAACCTTTCAAAGTTTTACAGACAATGTGTTCTTTCAATTGCATCTCCTTGCAAAACACTTGTGTCTCAGATTTGAGACACCTGGGGCGAGGGGTTTTCAAAACAATCCGTGCCAGCAGAGCTCCTACCAGCTTCTTAAAGGTACAGAACAAATTGTCTGAGCATAAAGCAGATGATAGGGGATACAGGATTATCATAACATCACCCCACAACAACTTGTGCTCTTCCTGATAAATTTACTGAAATCTTCAAAAGTAATGCATCTGGGCTGTTTCCAGTAGACACTGGAAATGTAGAATCTCAGAGTCATAGAATAGTTTGGATTGGAAGGAACATTTAAAAGTCATCTACTCAAATTCCCCTGCAAAGCACAGGGATATCTTCAACTAGATCAGCTTGCTCAGAGCCCTGTGCAATCTGACTGTGAAAGTTTTCTGGAATGGGCCATCCGCAATTTCTCTGGGCAACCTATTCTGATGCTTTGCCATCCTCATCCTAAAGAATGGCTTCCTTATATCTACTGTAAAACTACATTCTTTCAGTTTAAAGCCATTAATCCTTGTCCTTTTGCAGCAGACGCTATTAAAAGTTTGTTCCCATCTTTCTTATAAGCCCTCTTTAGGTACTGGAAGGCTGCTATAAGGTTTCCCCAGAGCCTTCCCTTTGTCAGACTGAACCCTAACTCTCTCAGCCTTTCCTCATAGGAGAGGTGCTGCAGACCTCTGATCATCTTTGTGGTCCTCCTCTGGACCTGCTCCAACAGGATGGCATCTGTGTTGCATTGGAGACCTCAGTCCTGGACACAGCACTCCAGATGGGGTCTCACTAGAGCGGTTTAGAGGGGCTTCCCTTGACCCACTGCCCACGCCACTTTTGGTGCAGCCCAGGATACAGTTGGCCTTCTGGGCTATGAGTGCACACTGTTGGCTCTTGTCCAGTCTTTCATTCACCAGCAGCCCCAGGTCCTTCTTGGCAGGGCTGCTATCAATCCCTTCATCCCCCAGCCTGTATTGTACTGGGGTTTGCCCATACCCACCTGCAACACTTTGCACTTGGCCTTGTTGTCATGGGCCTACCCTGTCCAGGTCCCTCTGGATGGCATCCCGTCCCTCAGGCATGTCAGTAGCACCACTCAGCTTGGTGTCATCTGCAAACTTTCTGAGGGTGCTCTCAGTCCTGCTATGTCATCGTTGAAGATACTCAACAGTGCTAGTCCCAGTACAGACTCCTGAGGGATAACACTTGTCACTGATCTGCCTCTGGGCATTTTGCCATTGACCATTCCCTTCTGGGTGCAACCATATAACCAATTTCTCATCCATCGAACAATCAAACCCATATCTTTCCAATACAGAAAGGATGATGTTGTGCTGTGAATCTCTTCAGATATTATACAGTGATCCATTAAATACCATGAACCTTTTGAAAACTAATCTTGCTCACATTATTGTGAAATTATTAGCATTGTTTAGAGCATTGCAAAAAACTAAAATGGCTAGCATGTTGGAGCTGTTATTCTAGACATGGAAGGGCCATGACTATAAAGTGATTCAATTCCTGCCATGCCTTCTTGAACAGAGAGACACTTTCATCACAGTAGCAGAAACTTGTAGAAATGGTGATGCCACCCAAGTCACGTTAGGTGATTTATTTTCATTTAGATGTTAATTTCCAGAGGTGAACTTTGGTTGTTTATGTCTGGCCCCAAGTCTCACCTCTCCCCAGGTCGTCTGCTAAGGACTCATCTATAGGACTGTGGAAGTGTCCAAGAGAATATGAAATCCTGATTGTGTTTTTGAGCAGCATACTGTTCAGGAAAGCTCATTTCTACTGGTGCTGTCACTTCACAGTGGAAGTTTAAAAATAACTTTGATCTAATAACATGAATGTACACATTTTTAATTCCCC
The DNA here is from genome assembly GCA_013397935.1 of Dasyornis broadbenti. Taxonomy (NCBI): domain Eukaryota; kingdom Metazoa; phylum Chordata; class Aves; order Passeriformes; family Dasyornithidae; genus Dasyornis; species Dasyornis broadbenti. The sequence continues at coordinate 1,943,956 of VZRN01006015.1, forward strand.
CCCCTCCTCCCTGGTGAGGTTTGTTTCCTTACACTTTGAACCAAATTAGTTTCTATTGATATTGTTGCCTTTATTTGTATGAGGCACTTTGCTGCACAAACCAGTAGCAATTACTTCACATTTGCTTTGATCGTAAATCTTGTTAGGCAGTTTAACTGCTGTGTGTATTCAAATGGCATTTGCCTTAAAAGGAAATGAAAGATTTTCAGGTCCTTAGCACAATGCTACTGAGCCAGTCATATTTGAGACTTATCATCTGATTTTGCTCTTTTAAATATAAATAATATGTTGTGTTCCTTACTTTTTAGTATTTTCAGACAAAGGCAGGGATAATCCCATGTCATAGGGTGTTGGCTGTCTAAGGAGTTTGAAAATAGAATATTGAACTTTTCAATTCTAAATTATTTAACGTTAATCCTTTACCATAGTAATTGCAGAGAATCTGTTATCTAAATGGCCTTTAGAGACCATTTGACAACCTCTGTTTATGGTAACTGAGCTTTTCTTGCTTAAGAAGATGAGCTTTTTCTCCAAACTTTCTGATTGATATTTCACACCAGTATGTCTTCTGAAAGCTTTGAAATGCATGTAATATTATTTCTTTCTTCTGACAAGAGAAATGCTCGAGCTAGCTGCAGTGAGTGGGAATGAGAGAGTATAAGGCCAAAGCAAGACTAAAGAGTTGAGTTATGCCAAGTTTAGAAATGGCTGATTCTTTTTCTCTGCAGTGGCATGCTTTCTTGTACAGGTCCTGGTTAAGTTTTGAGGCTTCCCTTGTTAGGCATCAATTTCAGTTCCGTTTTTTAAAGCAATGCATAGATGTTGTAGGACATAATAGTTGCTTCACAAGAAATGAATTTGCATAGTCCTGAATCTTTTAGTTAATGACTCTGGAGCCGGTTTCACTTGTGTATATTGACTTAACAGATTTCAGAGCATTTATTTTCTCTGTTGCAATTTCTTGGAAATTAATAAAGACTTCTGAGGGATATCTCAGGAGATACCCCTAAATGACCCAAAACAGAGTATGTAAACCAAATCACATTTTTTGTTGTCAAAGATGAACATTTCAGACCATATTCTGGGGCAGAGACCCCAGTGATGTTTCTTTCTCTTTTCTCTTGTATTAGGTGAAGAAATCCATGTTCCACTGTTACCACTTACATCTTTCATGAGCTCTGCAACTACAACATTACCTTAACTGCTGGCAAAACTTGCAGTGAACCTTAGCAATCCTGCATGAAGTGTACCAAATCCAGTGGCATAAGAACACATATAAAATGCAGAAGTTTGTCTGAAAAACATATTAGAACATTAATTTAACATAAAATTTAACATTAAGGGAAGAGACATACACAATTTCTACGCACACAATTTCTACATACTTCTTTATGTCTGTATGGCCCAAGTCAAGAGCTCAATGTCTGAAGGCTGAGACCTGAAAAAAACATGCATTTTTCTGCTTAAGCAATATATTTCCCATGCTTTGAATTTTACAATTTAGAATTTAGAATGTAACTGTTATAAAGAAAACAGACAAGTGTGCATTTTACAGAGATTTCACAGTTGCTGTATTTCTAGTTTGCACATCAAAACAGAGTAGAACTCCTTCTAAGTACAAGCTTGAATAGTACGTCTAAATATTTTAAAATTCAAGAGTCAGTATGTAGGCCTCTCTGATTTTAAAAATATTAATCAATAAGATATATATGTAATATTCTGTGGGTCTGAGAACCGTGTATTACCCAAGATCATACTGCAATAAAGGGATCATCAGTCAGCACCCATTTGCTATTCGATTTTCAGTTTCAGGAGACTGCCATTGTGAGCACAGTCAAGAGAGTCATGGGGCCAAATTTTCATCCAGATTCTGTGAATAACTTGCAGGATTTGTACAGATATTCCTGTCTGTGGGGGTTTGACCCTGACTGGATGCTGGGTGCCCACCAAAGCCCCTCAGTCACTCCCCTCCACAATTGGACAAAGGAGAGAAAAAATACAATTAAAGGCTCATCAGTTGAGATAAGGACAGCGAGAGATCTCTCACCAAATACCATCACAGGCAAAACAGACTCGACTTGGGTATATTAACTGTTTATTAAGAATTTATTACTAACAAAATGGCCAGTTCATCACAGGTTGTTTCTGACGCTGCTCAGGGAGGAAAGTCCTTCCTCTGCTGCTGGGGTCCATCCCATGGGAGACAGTTATCCATTAACTTCTCCAATATGAGTCCTTGCCATGGGCTGCAGTTCTTCACCAGCTTCTAAAATGGGTCTTTTCCACGAGGTGCAGTCCTTCAAGAACAGGCTGCTCCAGTGTGGGTGTCCCCCAGGATCACAAGTCCTACCAGGAAACCTGCTCCAGCGTGGGCTCCTCTCCTTATGGGTCTGTGGGTCCTATAAGGACCATGCTCCAGCAAAGGCTTCCCATGGGCCTTCTCTCAGGTATCCACCTGCTCTGGCATCAGTCTCCTCCACGGGATGCAGGTGGATCTCTGCATCCCCATGGATCATCATATGCTGCAGGGGCACAGCTGCCTCATCATGGACTTCACCACAGGCTGCAGAGGAATCTCTGCTCTGGTGCCTGGAGCATCTCCTGCCCCTCCTTCTCCACTGACCTTGGTGTCTGCAGAGCTGTTCCTCTCACATGTTCTCACTCCTCTCTTCTGTGAGCGCAATTACCTCTGCACAGTAATTTTTCTTTCCTTCTTAAGCGTGTTGTCACAGAGGTGTTACCATCATTCTTGACTGGCCTAGCCTTGGCCAGCGACACATTGGTCTTGGAGCTACCAGGGATTGGCTCTGCTGGACATGGAAGAACCTTCTGGCAGCTTCTCACAGAAGCCACCCCTGTAGCCACCCTGCTACCAGGACCTGGCCATGCTAGTCCAATACACTGCCTGTTTTCCTCACAGGTAACTTCTTTATTTGTACAATATGGATATGACTATGAGGCTTCCCAGGGAAGCCCAAGGGTCACAAATGTGAAGCTACATGAAACATTGAACAAGGAAAGGAAAAGCAAAAGCAAGAAAATAGATAAAAGGCCCAGGGCTGTATGAGAAATTCAGAACAGCATTTTTCAATGTGATATCTGGAAAGTTCAGCAGCAAGAGAGATAAGACATATAGGAATAAAAAGGATAAGCTCTTTAGAAAATTCAGTTCTTACAATGCCAAGAAAAAAAGAGAAATCTTCAGAAAATTTGGCTACATTAGCTCAACCCTGAAGGAAGTTAGCCTTGTAGATCATTTTTTTGGCTGGTCCCAAGATAGGAGGTGTTTTCTACTGTCTTCCTGAGCGTAAGAGCATTGGAATTTTTTAACTGAAGTTATTTTGGGAAATAATTCTGTGAGCCTAAAATGTGCCTCAGGTTTGCCTCATCTAAAAACAGTGAAAGGAGGAGTGTGAATTTGCTCATCTATGAAGTTAATCCTTCCCTGAATATGTTTTCTAAAGCTCAGGGTTCTGATTTCCTGCTTACAGCACACAAAACAGCAGTGGCTTTGATTGTCCTCATTGACCTTGGTAGACTGGACAGCTTTCTGACCAAGCTGAAAAAGTACATGAGAAGCAGATCAAGCTTTTCTGCAGTGTGGTAGAAGGACATCTGCTGAAACTTCTCTTATATGATGAGGGAGAGATATGTTCTTCTGTGTGGAAAGCCCTACCCCCTCCTTTATTTGAGTTGTGCTCTCATTTGTGAATAAGGAGACCTGCACTCTTGAAGTCAGTTAAGTTGTGGTGGTGTCAGTCACTGGAGAATTGGGCCCTCTGGGTGAACAGGCTTTGACAAAAAAAAAATGAACTCCAAAGCATTGGTTACTTACAATCACTGTGTACAGATGTAGCAAAAGTCTGTTGTTTATATTTACACCTTTCAAAAAGGAGGCTGTGTTTAGTGATATGTTGCTACAGCAGCATTTGGCTCCTTATTGAGACATATAATTAGAGATTCTACAATTTGATGTGCCTAGCAGTGCATTCTGTCCACAAAGGTTTTAAGGTGATAATCACTTTTATTGCTGGAATTTCATTCATGGAAATAGTGAAAAAAACCCAAATGCCATTTAGAATGAACCTATCTGATGTCCCCTCAGGTTAATGTTCACAACTGTGAATTAACTGGAAGAATAAAGAATAGAATTTTAACTACATTCCAGGTCCCATCTTGGTCTCAAAGTCTGTATGGGTAACGCAGTCTGCAAGTCATGTGCCTTCTCCGCTTGAGGTTAGTGCTGAAAACAGTCATTGGCTGAAGCATAATTAAAATTAGGCTCTCAGAGGATCATCTTTTTTCTTAGTAGGGTTCTGTAATTATGCATTAACTGGTTATCTCTTGTGCTTGGGGCCGTGAAATCACAGCAGAATTTATTTGTTTTCGCTGTATTTTTGTGTGAAGGCCAAGGGGAGTTTTTGAAGCAGACCTCCAGTGCAAAAAATCCATAATTCCATACTGTGTTTTCATATATGATATACTGTATGGCTCCATATGCACTATGAAAATTATGCAAATAAGAGCAGTCAAGACATTCTAATCTGGAAATAACTCCCAAGAGAGGAGGGAAGGTTTTTTTTCTACTGCTATATTTTGCCATCGTAATGGACATCTAGAAGTATAATAAAATAAATGGCTGACTTCTCTGTATTTTTTTAGCCTGACTGTCAATAAATTTACCAGTGGTTGGCAGCTCAAGTATTTTGGATCAAGCTGAGGCTCAGCAATGTTCCAGATGAAGCGCGTAGCCCTATTGGAGCTGGTCCCACAAACTCTACAGCATGTTGTCAGTCCTCCCTGCCATACCCACACGGCCCTGATGACGTTATTGCTGGGCTTCGCACAAGCTAAAGCTCATAAAACTGAAATTTTGCTTCACATGAAGGCAGTAGTCACAGTCAATGAGTTTAACAGATGCAATGGGCCCTCTTGGTGCAGTCAGGGAGCTTAAGGAATCAGATGTTTTTCCCAGATAGAAAGCAACAATGTTACATGAAACTTCTGGGTTCGGTTTTTTTAATCCTTTTTCCCTTTTTTTTTTTTTTTTTTTTTTTTTTTTTGTGTTTTGCTGGATGGAATTTTAGAGCATACACAGAGGCCTGGAGTTTCATTTGAGATACTTATTTAGAATGCTCTCCCAAGCTCTGTGGACTGAAAGAAGCTGGGCAGAGGTGGGAGGTGGGAAATGGGCATCACTAATATGATGTAAAAACTCACACACATAATAATCCAAACAAAAGCAGCTATCGCTCTTCCTTTTCCCAGAAGCAAAGCTCCTGCAGTCCCTTGGTGAGTACAAGAAACAAATTTCTGCCTTGTTACAAATTCTAGGAATAGAGCAGGTACCATACAGTAAAGACAGAGTTACATATTTTGGTTTTCCAAACCTTTTCCCCTCCTGGTGTGGATATGGTTTTACTGTACAGCTGCATTTATTTACGTGTTCCTGGAACTGCAAAAAATTCTTTGTCTGGATTTATAGGTTGGTATGTGTATGGTTGTTTGGTTTCTCCTAAATGTTTCTTCCCAAAACAAACCTAGTTCCTCTCTGTACATGAGGTGTGTGGCAGTCGTGCTACCACATGCGTTTTGTAGCCTAAGCTGTACTTCGGCTTTTTTTCCCTCTCTTCCTCTCCCCTCCCACCATCTGAAAATTTTGGATGGGTGCAGGACATGCAGATAAATCAGATATCTGCAAAGAAGCAGATAAATCAGTACTTTGTTTTCTTATGTCTAGGTAATTAGTGGTGGTGTTTTTGAAGCAGGACGACTCCCAACAGAATGTTCCACATGGAAGACTTGATGTTTACAGAAGTGAGACGAACCATCAGCTGCGTAAGATGTGGTGTTCAGAAATGTACCTGTGGGGAGGGCGAGAGAAAGCGAAGTTGACAAGGAAAGAAGATTGATCAGATTCATATTTTTAAAGAAATATTCCCTGTAACATGGTGTGGAATAGATCCTAGCTATTCAGTGGACGTGGTCCGAATGCACGTAGCTTTATGGTTCATGGTTTCTCTAAAGCAGTGGTAAAAGACAGCTCTGGAAAATAGCCATACTCAGCCATGAAAGGGTGAGGGTTTGTGCATATGTGAAGGCAGATACAGGGCATTTTTTCTCTCCTATATGTTTCTTTTTCAATTTCTAAGAAAAGTTACTGCTCCTGTGGCTTTTGCTGGCAGCAATAGATGGGAAAGCCCTCACCCAAACCTTTGGCTGTGCTTAGGTGAAAGTTCCTCCTGCTTCATCTCTTAGATGAAAGATGCCTCTTACAGCTTTTTTTTCTGAATCAAAAGGAACAGTTCACTCCATTGCTCTCCCCAACCCCCGCTTTCTCTCCCTCTCTCTTTGCATCTTAGAAGCTGACAAGAGGTGGATAAGACTGTAAGTTATTTAAAATGATAATTGGCTTATTTTCAAGCTACTGGTAATAAGGATAAAGCAGATACACACCACACGTTCTTAACTTTAAACACATTACTAGTCTGAGCCATTTAATGGAGACTCGTTTCTGGCTTCATCCTCATTTGAAAGTCCTAATTAAGTAGGCAGTAGCTATTGAGAAAGAGTGGCCTGAATTTACTGAGGGTATAATTCTGAATTTGGCTCTGGCTTCAGATCTGTCTGAATAAGACTAGTCTGAGAAATTCAGAGTTTTCTGTTCTTGAGGTTTCCCTTCAGCAGCTTACAAATGTCACTGCTTATGACACTGGCAACGTTTGGAAGCTATAAAACTATTTCACCAGAAATTATTTTTATAATGTACAGCTATTCAGTTTCAAACAGTGTAAATCAAAAAGAAAAATAATCAAGTAAATTCTAACTCTATCATAAATAAAAAAGTCCTTTTTTTTTTTTGTTTTTGTTTAGCTTAATTCTGGGAGCTAGATTTCAATCCAAGCAATTTTATTTTCAGCTAGCCCTCTCTGCCTGCAATTAGTCTGAACAGCTTTCAAGGGGATTTGAAATTATCCCAGACCCACTTCTTTTGATTTAAATTTAACCATTTGTCTAGTGGATTAAAGGACTTGGTTTCTGATGGCGAGACTTCCATTTATCATGTGTATTCCTTGATCTTGCAGCTGTCAAACTGCATAGAATAAGCTAAGAGAAACAAATGATCCAGCCAGTAAAACTACTCAGGAAAGTGAAATACCAGCCAGAATTGCATCTCTCTGGATATGGGAGTGGCTGGAATACTCTGGGGCAGCACTGCAGAGGAGCATTTAAAGCAAGAACAAAATTTAATAGTGAACAGGGAACCCTGTGGTTTTCTTAAGTCTCTCAGCAAAAATAAAAAGAAAATACCTTATCTGTCTTTAAAATACATGAAGTGCATCAGCCTCCGTAAGCAGCCTTGCTGAGTAGGGTTGTTAAATTCCTGACAACTCCACCACATATTGTTTAATAGGCTCACCCAAAGAACCGGACTGGTGAGCGGAAGGGATGACCTGTGTGCATGGGCCATTCCTGTATCCTGGAGTTCTCCATGAGCTCTGTCAGAATCAACATGCAAAATTTCATGTTTTGAGCTATCATTAAATATTTGCACTGCAATAGGTCCAAAAGTTAAAAGCCTCATGTTAATTGCTCCCAAGTGCTAGATACTCCACAAACAGTTCATAAATGATTGCCCTGCTTCAAAGTGACATTGTAAGACTTGATGAAGATTTTATAATAAGTAATTAAAAACTGTGACACCCTTGAAGTATTTAGTAAAATCAGCTGATCTAAATTCTGAATTTTAATTTTCTAGTGATTCTGCCATTACAGTATTCCTGCTTATCTGCATAGATTGGTTTCTTTCCCATTCTTCCTTCTGTTGTTATTGACTTCATGTCAGACTGTAGGAGCATCTCCTTGCCTGTATTGCTGAGTGTGAATGTAGATTTTAGTTTCAATAAGTGAAGATAGGCATTGCAGATGGATTGTAAGTAGTCTGTTTCGTAGGACAAAAAACATCCAAAGAAGAGTATAATTTGTAATGGAAGAGAATTGTGCTCCCTTTGAAATGTATGTTTTGCATTTCATGTTCTCTTTATGGTCTTTCCCAAAGCATTAATAGAAGTTTCTTTTGGACTGACAGGATGTTTGATCTTGACATTAGGAGCTCCTGTGTAATCTTTCTCATTCACTGTCTTGAATGGGCAGATGAGTATAAAGCTGAACTAGGAATGCAATAGTGAGAGAGCATGTTAGCCATTTCTCTTTGATGGAGCAGTGGTCCAGTAGGAAAAAAACTAAAAGATTAAAAAAAAAAATCCTTTTGCAGTTCAAGCTTGAAAATTTAAAAAAAAAAAATTAAAAAAATATCCATCTAACAAACTTAAATCATGTTGATGTCTACATCTGAGCTAATTCTCTGACTCTGTGTTAGGGGAAATCTGGTTAACGTGGTCAACAGAGTGATTAATTTGACCAAATGTAGGTGCCTGCTACAGGAATGAGATAAAAGGCATCTAATCGATGAAGATTGATTATTTGACAACATCTCTTAGTCTAGGCATTAACCACCCATATTTAGTCATGCAAACCCACCTTTTTTTTGTGAAATCTTTTTCAACAGTTCTTGGAGAATTTGAAAGTAATATAATTTTAGTAAAAATTTCTCTTTATCTTAATTTCTTGCAGTTTTATAAGCAGTAAATTTGCATATAAAGATCCATATTTCTACCTGCACCTTTCAGGGAACTCTTGTTTAGCTTCTGATTATCACAAACTGATTAAATGTTTGCCTGTGTGTTTCTCCCAGCTCTTGGCAAAGCACGGAGCAAAACTGATCAACAGCACATAATGACCTTGCATTTAAGAGTATTCTTTTAGCCACCTAGCTGGAAATTAATCTTCAAAAGATGAAATATTCCCTGGGTTTGGTACCCTCTTGGACACAATAGGAGTGGGATGTAGCTGCAAGCTTTGGTACTCTTTCAAGGGCAGTGGAAGTCCCACGTATGCTATTACTGATATACTGAAATGGAAATATTGGAACAAATGTGTTTGGATATGCTGATGTGCTGGTCAGTGTTGCAGAGTTCTCAGCCTGCTGATCAAAAGCTACTGATGACTGTAGGAGGCTGTTTTACCCAGGTGGGAATGTGGCTTTCCTGTTCGGTGATGCAGAGCCCACCAGGGCACCCAGCTGAAGCAGGAGGGTGCCCAACACCTCCCACGTACTGCCCTGACATTGCAGAATGAGTGCAGCTTCCTAGCCAGCTAGGCACAGGTATGAAAAGAAAGCATGTATGTGCTTACTGTCTGCAGCACTTCCCCTGCTGCCCTTCAAGCCTCCTCCCCCAGTTACTTAAACAATAAAATTTTAAGACAGACATGTTATGGTTCAATCTCTTTACTGGTATAGGTCAGTGTAGTACATACTGGATCAAGGAGAAAAAACTGCTTTCAAATGGAAAATAATATAAGCAAAGATTATACTATAGCAACAGTAATGAAGTCTTCAATATGATTGTGTCTATGACAAAGGGCTGCCTGCAGTACATATATCTCCATTTTCCTCCAAAATTCAAGAGAAGAGGTATGTACCAAGCACAGATTAGAACAGCAATGCTATTCTTGCAATGTGGATTTTAATTTGGACAGCATGGCTTCACCCTCAGGCTCCCTGTCAGTTGCTATTCCAGCTTAACTCCCAAGTTACCATGCTGCTTTAGCCTGAGTTAATCAGATTGGTTGATGCAGCCCAAAATGAGAACATACCTTTTTGTGTGGAGTGGATGTCCTCATTTTGAACCAACTAAAAGTCACTAAATACCACCAGGACATCTCAGTTTTATTTTAGCCTCTAAATCCAGCTAAGAAAATTGTACCCTTCAGATACTTTTGGTATTTTTTTTTTCTTCTGTAGACAAGTGACAAAGGAAAATGGAAACTCCTACTAATCACTCCAAAAGCATACTAGTAAGAAAATCTATTAACTGCTCTTCTTATCTCACTCCTTTGGAATCAGATATGTTTGTGGGATTACTGTGCTCTGTGTACAATGGAAGTTCAGTCACAGGAGCTGGGAGATTGGTAATGCTATACTAGAGTTAGAAAGGCCAAAATTGGGGTGAAGTTAGAATTAAGCATAAAAATATCTATTGTTCTGAACGTCACTTAGCTCTCATTTTAAGTAAAACCAACACAAATAAGAGTTTTATTGCTGTTTTATAGGATTGCATTCCAGTGAGGAGTGATTACAATGTGAATTCAGCCAGTTTAGAGTGGCGTTGCTGAATGGAGTAATTCCCCTCACTCCTGCTTTCATCTGCACATTCCCAGGCTCTCCCTTGTTTGGACAAGAGCAATTACGTGATTGCATGAAGATGTAGATCAGGGATCAGATCTGATCTGGCTGAGTAGTTTTTGGTAGGGGAGTGGGATTAAGTCTTGATTCTCAGCTAGATCTGAGTTGCTGCAGGTTAGTGGATGAATGATGGTGCTGACACAAACCTGTGGCTCAAGTCTATAGCTTGGACTTAGGAGAAGAGTGAGAAACATTTTCTTTTGGTAGGTGGACAACTGTGGATTGACTTAAACAAACTACAAAACCAGACCTGTGGAATATGACTCAAGGGCAAAGGAGCCAAAAGCATCCTTCATTTGTGGCACATGCTTTTGGCACATACTTCTCATGGGGTTGTTTGAGAAGATATGGAAAAAAATCGTGTTTCATCCTCTCTTACCTGGAAATCCTCCATGGCTAGGACTGAGCCCATTGTTGATGCTGTGATCTTTGCTGCATAGGGTAGCAATGAATGAAGCCTAATGTGAAAGCCTTAGTATTTAAAAACCTAAATCTAAAATCTGTTAATTAGCTACATTCCTTCTCTAGAGAAAATCAGACTCACAATGTACAGATATACAGAAACATGTTACTTTAGAGTTGTGCCAGTGCTGGTGGGACAGGAGAGAATGATTTACAGCACAGAAGAAAGCATGATTCTATTTCCTTCCCCCACTTCCCCTTTTTATCTACCATTTTTTCTGTGGTTGGGAAAAGGAAAGAAGTTCTGAAAACATCTTTCAGTCCCTTCAAAAACCCCAACCCGCTGTACTACCTGTCACTTACCTAAGAAAAACCACAGTGGAATACCTGTGCTGCGTGCTGCTTGTAACCTGGTTGAAACAATTGTCTATAGCTGGTTTGGTATGACTGGGTCTGTGGGTCCCACCCAGCAGCAGTACACGTAAGGCTGAAGACCTCAGAAATTACTGGAAGATATGTGACTGCACAGAGTAAGGAGCACCTCCCATTGTGTTTGAGAGAAAGCTGCAGCAATAGCTTTTACAAGGAACCAGAGAAGCTGTTCTCTGCTGGATGGTTTCTGAATGTCACCGCAAGAGAAGAAGCTGCAGTTGAGGCTTGTCCTCAGCTACCTGACACAAATCCATGGGAAAGCAGCTCTCATTGGTTTCTCACTACTACTTCTCAATACAATATCTTTTCTAGTTCTTAAGTGGCTTCTTTTGATGAGTGGAATAAATTTTACCACAACTTTTACCCAAGCTGACTGTGAAAATCTGTACAGATCACAGATTTTGGTTTAACGTAAGTTTCTCAAATGACTCTGGGTTCTGTATTGGCCTTGAGTAACATTTAAATGCAGGGTTAGGCTTACATCTGAACAATTTCACTCTTCTTCTTCTTCTTCTTCGGTTTTTTTTTTTCTTTTTTTTTTTTTGTTTTAATCTTCTGGGTGACCTTTTGACATGTTTGTCTAAAGGATCTGTCCTTTAATTAAACGGACATAATGATATTCCCTTTTACTCTCTGTCCCTTATCTTTTAATGCGGATAGATCACCCAGAACTGCAGTTGAGAGCAATGGACCCCAGTGGGCTTGGTGTTCATTCCAAATCTGTTTTTTGGTTGTGCTGGCAAATCTGTTGGTCTGTACTGTTTACTCCAGGGTGTGAATCTGAGACACAAGGTGAAGTTGCAGATCCCAGATGAGCCAGCACATGCTGCTGCACACCTGGGGGAGCTGGGTTTACAGATTGTGACACCGATACCTGTTCATGAGCACAAGCTATCTGCTTCTTTAAAATAGATCGTGCCCTGCAAAATTGTATCCCAGTTAGTGGATCTAAAAAATGTTACAAACTCCCAACAGCAGCACTTATTGGCCAATATTGCCATTTAATCCCTGCCAGAATTGATTCCTCGAAGTTCAGGGAGGTATTATTTTTGCCATTATGTACCTCCACATACCGAGACCAGTAATTTTTCCCTGAAGGACGTAGGAGGCATTCCTGCTGATACTGAAGTGCCAAAAAGTATAGAAAACTCTGTCTTTTTCTGGAAGTGGTTCTGTGCCTACTGGCTCACTGAGTCCACGTACAGAAGTAGTTGTTTCTTCCTTGCTGTTTTCAACTCTCCTCTTTTGTGACAGGAATTACAGCCTGCAGGAAGTTCCATAGCAGCTCAGTACTGCTAATCTCCCACTGACAATTCCAAACAAACAATTAAAGAAATTAAGAAATATCCTAATTTACAGGAGGACAAAACCTGTTGCTGTGAGAATAATTAATTGTTGCTATGAAAAATGTATTTCTTGATAAGAATACAGTGTCATATTAATTACCTAATTTTAGACTATCTGTCTTTTCTTAGCTATGATATATTTATAAATGTAATCGAATCACAACACAGCAAATCAGAAGTCATTGGTATACTGCTGAGAAGGCACAGTACAGCATGAAAAAGGATAGCTTTTTAAATAAGCAAGAAAAATCTCAATTTGTTTTTCCTCTTCATTATGAAGTGTTCACCACTGGGTACAGAATTTTCTTAGGAGTGTATTGTGTGACATTGTTGGTGATTCTTCAAATCAATTTGTAGTCTAGAGGGGCTAGAAAAATTCTGAGAGACAAATGTAGCTCCATTCAAAGAGAAACATTGAAAAGGTCTGTCAAAGCTTTGGTAGCTGGAGTGTTATTCCTGTAGGCATTTCTGTTAATAAAATATACGCTTGTTGAATTCCTTTCATTTCCGGGGTAGCCTGGAACTCTCATCTCAGAGATGCTGCTTGGCCAAATGCTTCTTCAGACCTCTACAAATCTTTCTTCTGGTGGAAGGTGTCCCTGCCCATGGCAGGAGGGTTGGAACTAGATGATCTTTAAGGTTCCTTCCAACCTGGGCCATTCCATAATTATGTGATTCTATGATCTGCCTCTTCCTGTTGGTTGTTCTGCTCAGAGCTTTACTACCGAGGCATACAGCCTAAATGTGATCATCTAGAAGTTGTGCTGTTTCTTTTGACTTGGAAATGGTCAGTATCACTTGAAACATCTCAGCTGAATTCAGTGGATATAGAAGATAATTCTGAATATACAGAAAAGCATCTACCCCAAAGTTATCTCCACTGAGATATGTTCATACGTTCTGAATGCTTACTAAAGCATTAGGCAATAGCACAAATAATCAGCAGGGAATAAGGACAGATGTACTGGCAATTAGGACCAGTCTTATAAATTTATTAATGTAATTTGCAGCCTATACCAATCTGTGATAAATAGTAATATTAGTGAGAGAAAAAGGAGTTAAAATACAAGCAGAGAAAAATGCTAAAAATAAAAGCCTCAGGGGAAAACATAGAGGGGAAAAAATAGATCAAGAATTTAATTTAAAAAATAAGACAAAGAGGGAGACAGTTTAGGTAGTAAAATTCAGACAAAGGGGAAGTCCAAAATCCTGCCTTGGAAAGAACAGAAGGTAACACAGACATCTCGAGGTGACACTGAACAGCAAATGAGACATCACTTTACCTCTCATTTATGTATTATGTGATGTGGCAGTAAAAGGGATGAGAACTACCTTTAGCTATCTGAAGATATGAGGGAGAAGTGAGAGTCCCTCTCCCTGTGTGACAAGACAGAAACTATTTCATTAAGCTCTGAGCATCTTGTTACTAAAAATACGTTATTGGATTGTGATTGGAAGACAAAGAAGAAAAACAGAAAAAAAATGAAACAAAGAGAATATACCAAGCTTAACTCAATCATAATTAAATAAGTTTCATAATAATCTGTATTGGAAAGGGTTAAGCGCAGAGAAGGAATGTCAGGAGATGTAATCACATGAAATTAAAGAAAGAAAAATTAGAGGTGGTATTATGAATAATTTGAACTGAACAGACTGAGCAATTGTGGGTAAAAGAGAAATTTTCGCCAAAGACACCAGGGAAAATCCTCGTTTTTACACATTTTTAATGTCCACAGAACAGACGGAGTCAGGTTTTTATGTCTCACTTAAAAGATGCATGCAGATGGTGTTTTTTCATGCATTTGAAATATGAATTCCTACATTTTGATTATGTTGTCATTAGCAGTAGCCTTACTTGGTAATTAGGAAGCTGGTTCCTAGCATGTGTGTGAGAGAGATGTACTGAGAAAGGAGGATGTTATCTCTTTGTTTCCACAGGGATATAATTAAGTGCAACCAACAACATCATCAAAACAGTAGAAGAAATTCAAACAATAACGTTGCTGACTGGAAATGGCTTATTGTTCAGTGAAAACCGGCTGATCTTCATCAGAAAAGGCCACATTATTTGCCAGTGTCAATTCTGGCCAAGAAAGAAAAGGAAATTCCATAAGAAAAGGGTTTTCCCTGTAATAAATGCCAACTTTTTCTCAGGTAAGTAACTTTGAAAGAATGTAAATTTAGGAATAAAGCTACACGTAATGGAGTATTCCAAGCAAGTTTTTAAAAGAGAGGAGAAAAAGCCAAATACCATGAAAAAGCCAAATACCATGAAATGTGTGGCATTAGAGGAGAAAGCAAGAGTGAAAGAGCTATGAGAATATTTCCTGTCTGGAAAGCAGTTTGTGCTTCAGGAATGGCATGTTCGTGTCAGTACAGAACGAGGCCTGCCTGCTGCCTGCCCTTTACAGCGAACAACATTCTCAGTTCTCAGAAAAGAAAAAAGCAAAGCAGAAAGCAACCCCGAACTCCTAGGCAGTCTTGGAAAGTGAAACAATGAGTTTCTCTCCATGACACATTTGTTCCAAGCCACAGACTGTGCATGCCTGATTTTTGTTATTGTGATTCTCAGTTTTAGGACTGCATGTATTTTACAGTAGGTGAGTGTCCCTATCTTTTACAGCATCTATTAAATATGTAGCTATGCTTCTAAATGTTTTAAATGTACCAAAACATGTCCAGGGCTTTGCCAAGGAAGCTTTATTTGGCCAGAGTGTCTCCCACTTTTGGGAGTTGGAGTGCATCAGCTTCTGCTCGTACCTCTCTGCAGCTGTTATCCTTAGTGCTTGGAGGATGAGTCTCCAGGTCAGATACCAAGCATGCCTGCAGAGTCTGGTGTTATAAACAAGAAATTATCAAAGCATGCAAGTTTCCATCTTCACTACCTCTCTTTGAATTACTGTGGTCCTTTCCATACACCCTGTTTGCTTTACAGTTACCTTCTTTTCAATGTATGAAAGAGCTGCTGACAAGGATCTCTGTATTTCCTGCCCTACCTTTTTTACCTTTCAATTCACCAAATCCTTTTAGTAGTTTTTAAACCTTTTTCATCAGATTTAAAAACCTGTCTGCACATTGTCTAGGCTATCTGTAACGTGGTCCATACAGCTCTTTTAATTCACTTGGAAATTCAATTTCTGACTTCCCATTTTCATCCTCATGCTTGCACCCTGCTCCTCCTTGCATCTGCCTTTTCCAAGTTTCGTTTCAGATTTTCTTTCTCATCTAATCCCATTTTTTGGGTATTGATCAGTGGGACACCATCTTTTCCCCTTGAAGTCTTTATTTTAATTAATCCCTCGTGCAATTAACAGAGAGTTTTCTATGCTTCTCCAGGAACAGTTGTTTGTATTGCAGTCTCCTTACCACCACGATTCTCTGGAGAAAGAACTGGCTTTTCCTCCGTTTTTGGGTTTAATACTGATTTGGTTGCAATTTACTTAGGGGAGGAGGCGTTTGGCAGGCTGAAGTTCAGCCATAGGGACTGAAAAGGATCATACTGCATCCAACTATAAAGAAAGTGGTAGGATTTCCTGGAATTTTTCATGGATTTTTGGTTGGATCAAGAGTTAAATGTTTCCATTAAGTGTAATATACCCAAGACCGTGTGCATTGGCTAAATGCACACTAGTTCCCCTTTTGAAAAACTCAGGTACTTGTACTGGAGAAGATTTTGTTTTAGTTTGAACTTATAATGTCATAGTGATGGGAAGCAGAAGTCATCTGTAAAATTGGCTGATTGCTTTCCTTCGCTGAGGAAATCAATGGTATTTTAAAACTAAACTGTACTGAACATAGGTGTTGCAGCACGAATCTCTTCTTTTTGCTTGAGTTGCCACAGCAACATAAATTTTCCTTTCCCCCACATTACCTTCCCTAAAATATACTTCACAAATTGTCTTGGAAAAAAGGAAAAAAAAAGCCTTATATCATGCTGACAAATTGTGCTGTTTGCTCTTTTAGTATTTGGTCTTGTATGGAGTTGGTATTATTAGAGCAAAGCTACTTGATGCTCAGAGAGCTCAACTTTTTAAAACTTGACCTTAAATAAAGGGATGGAAAAGAAAAGTTGAAGGTGAAGTAGCTGCTCTCTCTAGAAAGGCTGGAGGCGTAGCAAACCCTCTGCACAGTCTGGCAGTACTCCTTAGGGCCTGGTATGACTGGGGTTACACAGTCTGCCTCTTCCCAGCATTGGAAAGACAAACAATAGCCTGTTGGATATATTATTAGGGAACATGCAGTGGCTTTTCAGGAGGGTTTCTTTCATGCTTTTCTCACACCTTTGCAAGAGCAGTAGCAGCTCCAGCAGACTTTGAATTACAAAGTGCATATCCATTATCCTATGAGAAAAAAGAAAAAAAATTGAAAATCTTTGAAAACCAGGTCAAAAGGAATTTGTCTTTGCTATCCATTGCTGAAGGAGCCATTAGACTTAGACTAACTGTTAAAATAATTTTGTGATGCCATTTTTTTTAGAATAGATGTATGAATCAAATAGTTTCAATTTATTGAAAAATAGTCTGTGTCTGTCAGTAGGGTCATATTTACCAACACCACTCTTTCCAGTGTCCCTGGACATGGGGTGCCTCTGGAGAGGTGAGAATCCCTTTGCACTTGCCAGCAGATGTGTGCAGGTTTAGCAACGATGTCTGCACTGCACACGCTGGGGTTTGGCTGCAGTCAGCTCTGCTCATGTGCATCAAAAGAGCAATGAATTCTCAGTATTGAAATGGGAGCATGGAATGTGCTGGCCACTGGGCCTCAGTACACACCCCTTTTGGGAGAAAGTGTTTTGGTAAGGATCTCCTTTGCTTTTTTTGAGGTTGAGTGGGAATGCCAGCTTGAATGTATGGAAAGGTCAGTGGCCAATGGAAGGTTTCGTGAAAGTAACCCCTTTCTTCTGGGAGAAGCTTGTTTAACAACTTGGGCTTCTTTCTATTTTTGAATGACTGAAGTTGTAAATAAAGCCTAACTTAGCCTTGAAAAAGGTGAAACTGCTGACTTGGGACAATAACAACACCCACAAAAATCTCGTATATAGAAAACTTGGTAAATAAAATGGACCTTGCCCACTACTGCTGTCATTTCTGCTTACCTTCTTACCATGCCGTACATGACTGTATCCAGCAGTAGTTAGGACAGGGGAGGAAAGGTTGATTTTATTCTCTGTGGTGGCAAATAGAACACCAAATAGATGACAAATTGGGGAATATTGAATCTCTAGAGACCTAATCAAATGTGAGTCAAGTCTGCCCCCCGTGAGCGTGGAGTAGAATGCCAGCTGGCCTTTCTGTTCTGGCTTGTATTTTATCCTTTGTAATAGATTGTGACCAATTTTAATACAGCTAATACTTGCTACTAAATAAATAAAAACCCTCTTAACAACACCAAACCATCAGTTTTTGTGTAATAAATGCTTTTAGTTGTGGAAAAGTACTGTAACAGTGAGTACAAGTGGAATTGATAATCATTTAGTTATCCTAAAGAACTGAAGACAGAATTACAGCACTTATCTTGCATCTGAATTTCTGTGGGACCCTCATGCCTGTGCCATAATGAATTCATTTTGATAGAATCCAGCATGGAAGCAAGATTCTGTAGTCAGGATAGAAAAATTCTGTTAAGCAACCATTTTCTATCCTTTTTGTCTCAAGGGAAATAAATTTCAAAAGAGTCATGATTTTTTCATATAGTCCTACTATATCATTTTGTCTTACTGAAGTTATAGAAAAATTGGTGTAATGTTAGATAATATGTCTTGTGTGACAAAAGAACCCTAAGTGCATGTACACACGCTTGCATGTGTGCATACTCAATCTTCCAGTATAACACTTGCCTAGCAAAAGCTTTTCTCTTGGGATTTTATTGTAATTTATGAAAATGAATGTGTTACACGTGTAACATCTATAAAGGAATAAAAACTATCATTTATTGTGAAAGCAGATAAATAGTCCTTTTGAAATAAAAGCTGATGTTGTGCCAGTTTCAAGCACAATAGAAACGAAGAAAGCTTTTCTTTAAAATCAGTTGGAAAAAGCTGGTGCCAGCCTTTAGAGAGACATTTTACTTGTTCCTTTCATCACTGACTGACTTATAATTTGCTTCTTTAAGAAGCATTAGTTTTTTTATGAAATCTTTCCAGATTTGCTTTTTTTACCATGACAAATTATTTCAGAACAGCTTCTTTACATATAACTGTACCATTATCTGCTCTGTTCTAAAAATACTGTCAATCTGAGGTACTGATTTTGCATTCCCTAAAACCATCTCTAAGCCACGCATAACCTCACAGAAGTTAATAGGTTTGACCTAGTATTTCAGAAGCCAACAGTGGAAAACGAATACCATTAGAAAGTCTTGAAAAACACGTCTCATTTCAGAACAATGAAAACATTTTTATTGTTTTGAAGTTGGCTAGGAAGGGAAAGAATTATGAATATATTCTAGACATTTTTATGACCTTTTGCATTTTCCAACATTTAAAACTGTTCAATTATTTTAATAAGAAACAAATTTCCAAATGCTCTTGTAAGAAAGCTTTACATGTGATTATTCAAATAGATCTTTTACTGACAACCTTCCCTTTTCCATCTGAAGGCAGTCTCTCTCATTGTGATGTTCCCTACAAATGAAATGCAAGGGAAATCCTGGTCTTTTCAGCCCAATATCAGAAAATACCACTGACATATCTAGGTGATATAAATAGAAAAGCTAATATAAATGGCAAAGTTAGTTTTTATAGAAGATCAAATAAAAATCAATGTTTTCAAGTCTAGTGGAAGTACACAATGAGGATCTCCTGGTGCTTTGACAAGTGTTAATTTATTATGTTTCACAAGCTGTATTTCAGGTCAGTGGCTCCAGTTCTTCTGTCCAGTGCCACAAAAGACACACTTCTCACAGATATCTGCTTTAAAGGTGAAATTACATAATTGAGCTCAAAGAGAGAATGGTGGCTAAAACACTAAAGCTGCTGCTAAATGGTGGTCTCAAAATTACAATGTTGGGTTTTTTTCTGTATTTTAGAAAAATAATTTCTGACTTTGCTTTATGTGTGGCGTCCATAGGGCAAATACATTAACTTCTGACAGTGTGCCATGTGGGAGTTTGCAGGCATTCCGAGTGTACAGCTTGACATGCTAAAGTGACTCTGGGCAGCACCTTGGAGGGGTAACTTTAAAAAAAAAAAAGTAGTAGGCTAAATAGTCCCTGTCTTATTACAATATTCTTTAAAACCATATTAAATTGATACAATGATATGTTATTGGACATATTTTCTTGTTGTCTAATGTAATCTTAAAATTTCTCAGGGGAAAAAAGGAGGCTGAGTGAGATGGCAAGACAGAGACAGGGCACCATGTGTTTTCACAGTGCAGCATCCATTATACATGAGCAGAATAGCAGTCGCTCAGCTGCAATCATGGTAGGCATGACTGCTTCTCTTACAAACTCATATTTCATTTATTCATTGCATCTTTCATTCCAGGACCCTGAGCCTCGTTTCTCTGCAAGTATAACTGTGTACCTGAATAGTTATGGTGACTTCAGTACGGGTTCCTCACATGTAGACATTTAAGCATTAGTTAAATGAGGCCAAAAGGTGGAGGTAGCTGAGCTGGGAAAATTGGCAATAATACAGTAAAGTAAACATTTAAATGCAGAAACAGAAATGTGGACTACAGCATTCCTTTCATATCCCTTTGGAAACTCCTGACTTTCTTTACCTTTTTGATGCTGCAAACAGAACGTTGGATGAAAGTGTTGGTCACGGTTCATGGATAGGGGGAAAAGTACTCCTCTTGCTTGCAATGATACTTCATTAAGTTCCCGTCTTTTCTTTTTTCCTAAATAACTTGTGTATATATTCATATATATTTATTCCTATAGAAGCAAGTTTGCCTAGTACATTTATAGGAAGGCTGCAGGTTAAATTGTATTTTGCATTCCTTTTCTCTCTCATCACCAGTCAAAAAGTGCATAAAAATAAAGAAGCCCAGTAAATCACACTGTGTATATCACCTGACAAGCAGCTGATCACAGAATGGATGCTATGTGCCCCTGCATTCACCTTCCTTCCCTGTGTTCATTCACATTAATAAACAGTAATTATGTTAGCAAGACTGCCTTTACCTTAAGTTATGGGATAGTTATTCATTAAAACAGAAATTGAGCATTCCTTCATGTGTTTGTTAAAACTTTAAGCCTCCAGTGCAGTCAAGCAAACTGCGGATGCTCAGTAAGTAGCGTTTGGAAAGCTGGAATTTTCTTTATTGCACTACTCTGGGTTTTTTTCCCACATTGGAAGAATGGGAATCTCTGAAAGCACCAGACTTTTACATTGTTTCTGTCAGCTTAATTGCTGTAACATTCATTTGGTTTCGGATCAATTGCTATTAAAAGCAAATGCCACAAGAAAATTGATATACATGACAATTTATTTCCTTAGACATCTGTAAAATACTACATGCTTTTTGGATTGAGATGTCACATTTGGCTCACATTAGCACTGGAAGGCTCAAGGTGTAACAAACGTTGGTTCAGTCCCTCGATAATAATTTTTTCCATGCAATGAATCCTCCTTATCTTTCATTAACTGCCAATCAGGTCCTCCATCTGCCTTGTGCCAAAATATATTCTTTGTTATTAACATTAAAAGTACTAGTAAAACTCAGACGGAGACATGAAGGAAAATACCCTTTCCTGGAAAAATACATTTTTGCTTCTTCCTGCTGGAAAAACTATTTGAGTGTGCTTACTGTTCAAAGAGATGTGAAGTGCTATTAGTCTTGGACTTGTCACACTAAAACTCAATACCCAAAAGGATGCTTTGCACGCTATAGAGCAAAATTAAGTGCTTAAGCTTATCCTATAGAAACAGTTGAGAGTTTGACACATTATGTGTGTCTGTGAATCTGTTCACTACTCCCATAGACATTCTTATTTAGCATAATTTAATAGGAACAACTGCTAAAGAAAGGTTTACCATCTAATTGTTTTCCAGTAAGCTTCAAGTGGTTTTAACATTTGCAAACTGCATCCTTTATTGTGGAAGGAAGAGGAATCTGGATTCAAAGAACAAGAAGCAGATCATGTATGAAGACATTTTGATCTCCCTTTCCTTGCTCCAGGTATTTCTCTCTCCCCTATATCAGACATACACATTTGCATCAGTATTTAGGGAGCTAGAAAATAGCAATAGACTGCTCTGAAGTGTTAAATACTACAGTGTGGGGTACATGTTGGATTGAGGACCCAGCAGGAGGAAGATCTGGCTGAAACTGGAGTTCCTGAGACGTTTGACCTGCAGCATCCCTTGGAGTGGGATGCCAGAATTCTCAGGAAACACTGAGACTGTAAGAGATGTATGGATGCTGCCCGGTGTTTGTGCTGTGCTGAAGTGCCCATGATTCCTACTCTAACCTGCCCTAAAAACATGCTGCACAAAGCTGGGACAGAGCTGCTTCTGTGTGACAGGATGTGGAGTCTTCCTCACTGGAGATATTCAAGAACCATCTGGATGCAACCCTGTGCAATGGGCTCTGGGATGACCCTGCTGGAGCAGGGAGGTTGGAACAGATGACCACTGTGGTTCTTTCCAACCTTACCCATTCTTGATTCTGTGAAAGACAGGAAGGGTTAAGACTAAACTCTACACAAAAGTCCCTTTCACAGAGCAGCAAAGGAAACCTCACTTTAAATAAAGCTTGAGACAACCACGCAAGATAAAAGTAAGGTTGAGCCAACATGTTCTTCAGGTCAATTCTGTCTCTCCAAAGTATAATAATTAAAATTGGCACTCCTGTGAAACTGGGAGGAAATACTGATAAGTTATTTGGGACAGAAAGTTTTGCTTTATTGAATAAATGAACCCTTTGTTTTTTCTTTTTGGAATGCAGAAAGAGGAATTTTTGGGTGTCTAAAATAAGTTAGTGATCATATTAGAAGATTTTTTTGTTAAAAATTTCTCAGATAGTTCTATTATCTGTGATGAGTTCTGAGCTATGAAGAGGAGGGGCAGAGAGGAAGAAACTTACATTTGAGTGTCCCTTATGAATCTTAAATATGGTCCTCTTCATGATGCTTTTCCTGTTTAACAAACTGCCACATTCATCAGAGCTCTGTGGTGAAAGTAGGAAAGGAAAATCATTAAACACAGGAGAGCTTCACAATCAATGACAGCACACAAAATTAAAATTGCTGACTGTTAGTTTCCATCCATTGAAAGCTGCCCAATGGAAAAGCACCTGGTGGTACTGGTGTACAGTCAGCTGAACATGAGCTGATGCATGTCCAGGTGACCAAGAAGACCAATTGCAGCCTGACCTGTGTTAGAATTTGTGGCCAGTGGGTCCAGGGAAGTGATTGTCCCCTTGTCCTCAGCATTGGTGAGGCCACACTTCAAACACTGTGTCCAGTTCTGGGCCTCTCACTACAAGAAAGACATTGAGGTGCTGGAGAATTTCCAGAGAAGGGCAATGGAACTGGTGAAGGGCCTGGAGCACAGGTCCTGTGAGGAGCAGCTGAGGGAGTCGAGGGTGTTTTGCCTGCAGAAAAGGAGGCCCAGGGGAAACCTTATCACTCTCTACAACCACCCGAAAGGAGGCTGTGGCCAGGTGGGAATCGGCCTCTTCTCCCAGGCAACCAGTGACAGGATGAGAGGAAAAGACTTAAAGCTGTGCCAAAGGAGGATCAGGTTGGACAGCAGGAGGGATTTCATCACTGAAATGGTGGTTAATTATTGGAACTGCCCACAACGGTGGTGGAGTTGCCATCCCTGGAAGTGTTTAAGAAACATCTGGACATGACACTTAGTGCTATGGTTTAGCTGACAAGGTGATGTTTGGTCAAAGATTAGACTTTGTGATCTTGGAGGTCTTTTCAAAACTTAATGCTCCTGTTATTCTGTGATTATTGACAGAGCTTGTGACACTTCAGTCAATGCTATAGATTAATTTTTTGCCAGATAAATACTACCCAAGGTATCAATAATAAAAATAGCTTTACACTTCAGAATCAAAAAGTGACAAATTCGTGACAAAGCAGTGACTAATAAAAAAGGAGTGAATTATATCCAGCAAGCATGAACCAACAGTCAGGACTATACTTTTTAGTAGAAGCAAATACAAGCAAGGATATATTAAGTAGCTTTAACATTTTTTAATGGATTCACTGAAGATGTAAGGTGTAGCTGGTTCTGAATTAAATACTTAAGTATTTTTAAAAATGGAAAGAAAATCTTGCAAAGAGATTCAAACGACACGCGTATTTTTTTTCAGATCCAGGAAAAAACCCTTTATATGTGTTATATGACAATCTCTGTTTGATGTAAAAAAAGAACTTTCTAGATGAACTTGCAAGAGTGAAACAATAAATCCACATTTAAACTGTGTTAAATTGTGTTAAAAAGCAAAGCCACTTCCACTTGTGGAAAGCACTAGTGTATTTTTAGCTACCAGTAGAAAACGTGAAGATTTTGAAACAAAAAGCAGTTAAGAAAAGCTCCAAGAAGTCTTCACAGAGACTAGTTTAACTTCATTGAATAAGTCAAAACAGAAGAGATGACTCACTTACTCATTTTCCCTTTACATGTGATTTTTGTTTTTAGACTCTTGCTGTATCTCCACCTTGTAGTTGGAAGGCTACTGGGATGATGCACATTCAGGGGCGTCCATCCTAACGGATCACTGCTGTGTATAGCACCAGATATATCTTGTTTTTTTTTGACACTTATGCCAAAGGAGAATTCAGAGATATCCCTAAATCACCCCTCACAGTGGAATTCACATGTGTTCAAGAGATAATGGAGTGGGAAGCAGCCATTGCCTTTCCATACAGAGCTGCTCCAGTACTTTCAGGCATGTTTTTTGGAGATCTCTGTCAGGAACTCGCTTGTTATCCTTCCATCTTAAGAATTCAGAGAGGGCTGCAATTATAAGATTATCGAGCACTTCACAACCTTTGGTTGTCATAAAACCCATCTAGCTGATGAGAAATGGAGGAATGGTGGGATAAGGGTCTTGCCAACGATCACAGCAGGTTGTAGTGAGCAGAACAATTAAGCCTGCCCTCCTGAACACCAGGGAGTGATTTAAAATGTGTCATTCCTGCACGTAGCCACATGTGCGTGCAGTTCCCATGCAAAAGGGGAAAAGTTTTTCTCAGCTCCATAGGAAGTAAAAGGTTCACTTTTGTTTCTTTTCACTGTCTTTAGGAAAAGGATGTGCTCCTCAGTACTGAATAAAACACAAAGGTATCCCAGGGGAATCTAGAATGAATAATGGTATTAAATTAATACCACTAAATCAATGGCAGTGCAGGCAGATGAACACAATATAATTCATAGTGTAGCATCTGAAATGAATAGTATGTGGATTATGCAGTGATTAGTTGTGAAAAAACATAGATTTTTGTAGTTTCACTTGTCTTGGGGACTAGTTAACAAAAAAAAAAGTTTAAGTTTTGTCAGTGGTGGCATTACATGCTCAGTGTAATGCCACCACTCAGGCACTTCCAGATGTAAGGTGTTCTAGAAAATGTAATGGAAATAAAAAGCTTCAACTTAGTTTATGAAGTCAGAAACTAGAGTGCTTCAGAAAGCAACAATGGATTTGCAAATGAGCAGAAAATGTTGCTTTATGGGTGCATTACCTGGGTTAAACATGTGCAGCAATATGTATAGTGCTTCTCTTATTGAGAGGTTTGGTCATAATCAAATCCACACCACAAAGGCTGGATTGCATTCTGATTAACACTAATTTCAAGCAATATTGAACATAGCTTCCCCAATATGTAATAGGGCAAAATGGCAAGGGAAAGCTTCATTTTATGATATGACAATATGCAACAATATGTTTAACAGACTTCGCTTATTATGTTGACAATCTTGGTGAAAGTGAGGAATCTTAATAAATGAGGTTTGTGTTGATGTTAAGGGGCAAATTCTGCAGCCCTTTAGGCTGTTGCATATTCATAGAATCCAATAAGATTGTGTCAGGGTAATTGAAAGAAGACTTGGCCTTAGGATCTTAAACTGTGGTGGAAAGCACATTCAGGAAGAACTAAGGATAATTTTTCTCCTTAATTCCCAAAGCAATAATATTTTCTATAATAGAAGTCAGCTTTGGTTCTTGGAATATGTTACTGATCTTTAAAATGTTGGATAGTATTTGTCAAATATTTAAAATATTTAAAAATCGATGTGTTTAAACTTAGTATTTTTCAGACAGCAAATGACTTAGAAGGTGTATAATTAGTGCAGGCTCATTCTTAAAGTGTAAGAGAAAACCTGCAATACACCCTTCAGAAACATTTCCATCTCTCTCACTTCAGCTCTGGGCATCAGTTAGAAGCTGCGGGTATGTACACATACACACATACCCATGGACATGTATGAACATACACAGAGAATTCTGAATGTGCTTGAATTTTTCATTTAACTTTACTGCAAGTAAGTTAAGGCAGAGGTTCCTTGACCCTTTTTCTGCACCTTCATCCATTTAGGGGACATAAAGGAAAAAATTTGTGCTGTATGATGACCCTATAAACTGGCGCTGCAGCCAATCAGGTTAGTAGAAGTCAGTCCTCAGCTTACACAGAAGTAGGTCTTATACAAAATTGTTACAAATTAATGGACGAGTTAGATTAAAAACTCTGAAGACAACACTATCAATTATATTATTTTGCAATTATACAAATTTATGGAAGGAACTTGAAGGACTTGTTATCAATAACTGCCTCTTCTCCCAGCACTGCAACATTAGTACACGTATTAGTCCTATTTGTCTGTGTAAAAACAGACAAAGGGAATAAATAATCTTGTCTGTCACTTTCACAGGCTGGGGAGGAAGAAAAGGAAGTGTGGTTTTGTTTTTACGGTTTTTTTGGTGGGTTTTGTTGTTGTTGTTGCTGTTTGTTTTCTCTAACACTCATTAGTTTGATTTTGTTTGGACCAAAATATTTTAACAGAGATGAACCAACCCTACTAAAGATAGCAACACCCAGCTCTGCAGCTGAAGACAGCATGGGCCCTTTAAAAACATACAAATGCTCTGCTATACAATTTCAGTCAACCTCTGAAGGGCATCATTGCTTCCAATGTTATGCTCTGCGCTTGTTATGATTCCCTAATATAGCTCACACTTGTAGGAGCCCCTAACAATTTGCCCAAGGTCAGTCAACAAGTCAGTTGAAGAGGTGGAAAAATCAGTGCTTTTGATTTCTTCTCCCCTTCTTCGACCAGCTATTGGACTATCTTAAAACACAGACTGTTTCAGGCTTTTTGCGGGGGAAGGGGAACATGACAGCTTCCTTTTCAGACATCAGAAAATACTTTAAAGAATTGGTTTCTCTAGCAACAGGAACATGAAAAAAAATGAAGCTATCATAAGTTTTTTCCCACCTATTCTTTTTTTTTTTTTTTAATGTGGTAAAGCAGATGGCTTGGATAATGCAGGTATGACAGATTCTGATTTATTGACTGTAGACAGAAATATAAATACAGAAGCGTATGCACTCTGCTGTGCTCTGTAACACAATAACACTTAATGACTTCAGACTTCATACTTGCTTTAGGTTCTACTCATGTGTATTGACAAACGCCATTATTTATTGTTAGGGCACATTGATGGCAGAGCTCACTGTGTGTGGAAACTCTGGCCAGCCAAGTGCTTCCCGTACTCTTTACTTTCCCTGACAGCCGTGCTGGTTCCATGAATTCCCAATTTACATCTTTCACAGCTGTACAGCTTATTGACCTGGCCAAATACTTTCTCTTAAGGTGTTGTAAATTGGTCAGTACCAATGATATATTATGTCAGAGGACTCAACTTTTTGCCTTTGCCAAGAAAATTATAAATGTCTTAATGATTTCTTCTTAGTGGTGATAGGAAGGAGATTATTCTTTTTATGACTTTGGAGAGATCAAAGGGCAGATGGTGAGGTTCTCAGACAAGGTGGAGATTGCCAAGCAGAGTCAGCCTCAGAACACAGCTGCACAGTGCTCACAGCACACCATCGGCCCAGGCACTGAGAGGGTCTCCCACAGGACCAGCAAATGGGTCTTTTGGGGTCCTGAGAACAGCCAGTGGTAAGTAAGGAACTTGTTAATTGTGTGCCAATCAGACTCTATGGAGGCTTCTGGGCTGCAGACCTTCGAGAGCCAGGCTAGAGAGTTTGAGAAAGGTGGTAGTGAGCTTAGGGGAAGACTGGAGAAGGTTCCTTTTCACTGCTGTACCTTTGCAGAAGGCTTGCTCTGGAATGGCTGCTAAATAAGAGATGCCTTCTAATGGGGTGAACGGAGATAACTTTTAAATATTTACTGTGACCTCATGTGCAGTGTGTGTTTTTTGTTTTGTGTAGCTTTTCATATATTTTTAACAGAAAATCTAAAAAAATAAATTAATGAAATATTTCATACAATCTTTTAAACATATGATGTGTCTCCTCATGAAGTGTACTATACTTTTTAGTCTTAATATAACTTTTCCTGATGAATTTTAAAGAAAGAGGCAATGTTTCAAGAGGTATTGTTTCTTACTAAAAATACCAAAGATTAAAAATCGTTGAAGTCTTTTTCTGAAGTTCAGAAGCCTTGAAATTTTTCACTATGTCAAGCTTGTCTATCGTAACTTTTAGAAAATATGTTTCCACTGGGTAAAGCTATTTTTTTAACTAAAGTTCTAGGTCATGAATAGTGGTGTCATGAATACAATTTTAGAAGCAACATTAAGGCTAAAGGAAAATTAAGACAACAGTGAATTTATTTGAAATTATAATTTAAAACTCTTATGCTTTAGAGTATGTTGTCAAAAATGCATGGACTTTTTGCCTTAAAGCTTTCAACTGTATGATTTTTAAAAATTTAAATCTAATTATCCTTTAGAAAACTTGAGAGGTATAATAGTGGGACAGCAATGCAGCTGGAGCAAGAAGAGGGGCTCTCAGAAACCATTTTTGATTTCCAATGGAAGAGCTGTGCCTGTGACACTGAGGACAGAGCAGTACAAGTAAAGTTGGGGTTTTTTTCAATCCTTTATCCCTCTTCTCTTTGCTCTGCTCCTAGGCTGCCATACTTAGGAGCACTGAGAACCTATAAAGATGATAATTTTTTTTTTTTTTTATGTTGCCTCATGTGCTACTTGATACCACATCCCTCAATGCACTGCTGCAGCGTCTTGCCGAATGTTATTGGTTTGAATGGTGTGACAATATTCTGTGAGTCCCACAGGACATGCTGGCTTCAGGCTCCCCACTGCTCTCCCTTTCCTTGTGGGGTGCCTGCAGAGTGTGGGTGGCATGGCAGCTCTGTGCTGGAATGATAATAACCCCATGGGGCACTTTCAGCTCAAATTCTATTTTCTTTTATCCCTCCAGACATGCACAAAGTTCTCAACTTGAGAGGCTGACAATATCTCATATTTCTGACTTGTCGATGTCATGCAACCTATTTATTTCCTAATGGCATTCAGCCAGATTCTGTGTCCATAAAAGTGAATTAAAATTGTGTGGAAATCCTATGCTTGAAAAGGCAACTGTAAAATATGCCATGTATGTGAAGGTGGAATGCTTTTAAAGGTAGGTAATAAAATGACATGAAAGCTCTGTTGTCCAAAAAAGGCAAAACTGTGAGATAGGTAGTAGCCAAGCTGTATCTGGCCTTCATCAAATTTAACATTCTTCCCTGAACATGTTTTCCTGATGAGGTTTTCTAATGTGAATATGTGTGTAAATGCTGATGTAGGCACAGGGCTGAATTCAAAGGGAAGTTTTGCAAGGTGGGCTGGGAGCTGTGACAGTTTCTGGTGGAGGCCTGAGAGTGTTCAAATACATGGAACCTGATTTGGGACGGAGTCACCCACTGTGGTCAATATTTTTGCCAGATGGGAGCAGGCATGAAACTCAGAAATGGCAGCTCCTCAGATGTGATGATAGGTAGCATGTGCTTGAATAAAGCTGAGTGAATGCCACAACAGACAGTACCTTTTTCCTTTTAAAATAAAGAGAGTGACTTTAACAAACAGAATTCAGATGAGCAGTTCTCCACTCCCAACTGCTAGTGCTGGTATCTACAGAACTGGAGGCCCAAGCTTTCCAGAGGCTGGTTGTCCATTGCATTGTCTGGTCTCCCCACTTGTCTTGTGGCTGCCTTGGCTTTTGCACTGCTTTAAGGTTTTACTTCATCTTTTCTGTTTGTAGAAGTCCTGAGCTGCCACCAGCTCTGGAGACTGAAGCTATGTCTGCTTCTCCTTACTGCTGTGGGACTAAATTCTGGTCAATCCTTTGTAAGTGACAGAATTGTAGAATCACAGAATGGTTTGGGTTGGAAGAGATTCAAAGATCATCTGGTTCCAAAATCCGCTGCCATGGGCCTGGAACCTGCCAAGAGACCTGGTTGCTTCAGGGCCCCATCCAACCAGGTCTTGAACACATCCAGAGATGGGGCATCCACCACTGCTCCTGACAACCTGTTCCAGTGACTCATATGTGAAGGTGGTGATATTGACATATGATCTAATAATTTCTTGTGATCCTGGGGTTTCCTGGAGAGGACATCTGAAACTTTTTTTCTGCACTGACATTATAAGCTGGGTTTGTGGTTTTGATGTCAAGCAGCTAGTCCAGTAGTGAGGGCTTTCAAAAATGACATTGTGATCCAGTTTTTCCTCAGGAATTTCAGAACCTGCATTTCTTCTCCCCTGACAAAGAGATCCTGACTCTGCAGAAGACATCAGTCATGCTGGCTGCCGTCTGCAGGTGCTGAGTGCAGGAGCAGGTGACAATGCAGGGAGTAACAGCATCTCTTTCCCAGCACTGAGACTGTGAGGAAGCCTTGGGATGGGAAAACAGCAGTGAAGCAGCTGGTAAGGTCAGCCAGGCAGGGGGGAATCCCTTGTGTGTAAGACAGACAGAATACCACTCTGTCAGTACAACACATAGATAATGGAGAAAAGAAATCCCAGTGTCCATGGGGAGTTTTAGAAAACTCCAGCAGAAACGACACATACATGACATTCTGAGACTCAGGAAAACATTCGCCTAATCTCTGAATTTCATTGCTCAAGCACACATCTTAT
The DNA here is from genome assembly GCA_013397935.1 of Dasyornis broadbenti. NCBI lineage: Eukaryota > Metazoa > Chordata > Aves > Passeriformes > Dasyornithidae > Dasyornis > Dasyornis broadbenti. Next base: position 1,974,513 of record VZRN01006015.1, read on the forward strand.
TTCAAAACAAGAAATAATGTGGGCCTAATTTTTAATATGTAAAAAACCCCCCAATTAGTCACAGTATGCACACACACACTAAATGCAGTAATAATGTCTTTTCTGACGAGGAAATCCAAATTGCATCAGCTTTCAAATGTAAAGTGAAAAATAAAGTATATGTTAAATATTTAGAAAGGGACAAAAAACATCTATGCATCATGGGAGGAAAATTCTGCAGATTAATATTTTCCTCCTGTTCACTTCTCCTTCAGAGAAATCTATTTAAACATATGTGAAAATATTATGTCATACACTCTAAGAAAACAAAGAAAAAACTCCTTGTATATAAAAAATTTCCCAAGGGAGAGAAATCAACTTATCTTTCAAGTAACACATGTGATTTCATTACACCTGTATGAATTAGAAAGGTTTATTGAGATATTATAGTTTGCAGTTATGAGAATAATGGCTAATTGTGTTTTGAAGAGCTTTTAAAAAGTTGAAAAGAGGAGGAAACCACTTTAAGACCTCTTCTATTTGAAAACTAATTGTTTTTCTAAAATGCAATTTACATTAACTGCATCTGTCGTTGGCTTTTTTTTTTTTTTTTTAAGTATATATTTAATCTTTTTTCTTCCCTGCTGCAGCATGAAATGCCCACAAACACAGCCTGGGGAATTGACTGACTAATTATGTAGTGAAAGCAATAAAATGGAGTATGGATAAAATATTACCAAATGAACAGGGTTAGCAGCTTCAAAAATGGGGCTATTTTTATTTAAGTTATATTGCATTTGATTTTCTTTATGAGCTGTGCAAAGTACAATATGTTCAGACAGAATGTCACTCTAAAGCAGACAATAGCTTTTTAATAATTCAGTCTCTATCAGAAAAACTCAAGATCAGACTTGACCCTATTTCTCAGTTTAGAGATGTATTTCACAGACTCTCTGCAGGCTTGTTAGCCAATCACCCCTCTTGGCTTTCTGAAAAGAGGGCTCTATAGGAAAAGGATGGAGGGAAAATATGACAGGTAATTTTGGAAATATATTGCTTATTACACTTGAGACATACTTTTTTTTGCTTGACTTCCCAGTGAAATAAGGCTTATGCAATTGTGTCTGTAACTTTGAAATCCATTAGATAACTTTGGTTGCATGTAAATGGGAACAAGGGGCTCCTACTATCTTTATATGCAGTGGAGTAGAGGAAAAGAAACAAATTCCAATGAAGAAAGACATCAGTTTAGGATCAAGAATAGTGCTTTCTGTCCACTGTGCCAGTCACCTGACAACACTTTCATACTGCCTGTTGATATGTGCGGATTGTGGGATAGGATGTGGTGTGGGCTGCCTTTCAGTCAGTCAGGGAAAACGAGACAGAGTGATGGGGGACAGTGGTTAAGACGGCACTGGAGGAAGATGTATGAGGCCACAGAGCAGCACTCACCTGTATCAGAGCTGCTGCTCCTAACACAATTTCCTTTTACTCCAAATTATGCTTTAAGGTGATGCTGTTACATCTATTTCCAGTGATATTTCTTCCACTGCAAGCGTATATGCTGAGAATCATTGCACCACCCATCTAAAGTTTAGTCTTCAAATTGTCTGGATCCCTTTATTTCAGTGAAGATGGTTAAGGGCTGTCATTCCATGGGATCATTCATGATATCTACCCAAGGGTGAAATGAATTGCCTCTTGAAGAAACCATTCTCCTCCTGTTGATAGAGGACTGCGGTGATTAATGGTGTGGACTCCACAAGATGGTGGTAAGTGAAAACGTTTTATTGTAAAAATCCAGGGTTCTTAAACTGTTACATTGTTATGAGTTTACATACTTGTGAGGCACAACAAAGGTGTTTAACCAACCACCATAAACCACCATAGGAACATGCATCAGGTGTAACCAATCACTAACCGCACGGTGTGAGCACTTTTTGGTTCTAGCAATTGTTTTCCAGTTATGTAACTTGTTTCTCACCTCTAGTTTAGCTGAGTCATTCCCAGAATGCTCTCTGGTTAGCCGAAGTAGCAGAAGTGAGCAAGGATTTTACAAGGGCAACAAGGCCTTCACTTTGCAAGGCCTTTCTGCTCCACAACAGAGGAAATCTAAATGACTGGCTTAGCCTTGACAGCTGACTTCAGGTAACATAATTGTGATATCAAATATTCTATCTACTGATGACCATCTTCTGTTCTCACTCAATATGGCTTGAAGTAGAAGGTCTCCACACTTGTAAGAAGTTAACTAAAGGACCTTGACTTTCTGGAGTCCTTCCCTGAAGAAACAAAAAGCCTCTTAGTTATCTAGTGAATAACTACAAGAAACAATGGTGACAGATCTTCACATTTCATTTCTATGCTGGTTATACTGCCAAAAATTTCAGTGTGGGAGAGTAGTTATATTAGGAGATTGGCTTGAAATCAAACAGCCAGTCTTGTAAGTGAAAGGAGTATTCTCTCCACATATTTCCCTGTTTTCCATAGAGGGGATGAACAGTGAGATGATAAAGTTTGCTGTCAATAAAAAAGTGTCATCACAGTCTCAAGATACATTAAATGTGATGATGATTCAGAGAGTAACAGAAAGATAATAGCAAGCAATGAAGCGCACATACACTGCTGATCAGTGAAATGACAGATAAAATTTAATGTCTGCATGTGTAGAAGAAATTATAATTGTTGAGCAATCTGAAAACAGGCCCCGTCCATACCTGAATCTGGGGAGTCCTAGAAGAAGGGCTTGGGAAAAGGCAACTGCAAGGGGAATATGACAGGGCAGGAAGAGGGTTAATGCCCAGCAATTCACTCTTTTTCAAAGAAGAAGAATTGTGGTGTCTCTTGAGGCAGCTAACGAAACTACCCTTTCCAGTGACCAGATGTAATGATGCCATGTAACTCTTCCATGGGATCTGCGGAGGTCAAAACCACTCTCAGGTTACAGCAATTGTTAAATATAGCATGCACAACACAGGATCCCTTAAATGTTGACTGTTGCAAGCTGAGGGGCTACATCCTTGCCCGGCTCTCTTGTGAGTAGCAGACTTTTCCTGGTTGCTCGCTGCTGCTGCTGCCAGACAGGCCACCAGCCTGGGTGGCACCGTGGCTCATCTGCTACCACCATTCCTGCGCCTTGTAGATCCATGCAGCCAGAGCAACCCTTCAGTGGAGACATCAGCTGCACGAGAACTGTTCCAAGCAACCCAACAGACACATGTCATCACTCCTCAACATTCATTATTGTAGCCTGTGTCAGATTTTCCCATCTGAGCACCCAAGTTACTGAAGGTGAATGCAGCATTGTCTGAGGAGGCAAACAAACAAACCTGAACATCTGAAAAATCTTCAGGATAAATAGATTCAGGAATACTTTAGCTTTCACCTTTGCAAGCCAAGAAACTGATTTTTATGGATAATAAACTTAGTAGCAAGGTTGGTGTTTATATGGGAACATATCCATGCAAATGTTAGAAGTGACAAATCTATTTTCCCTTTTACTTTTTCAGCTACTTAATCAGTAGCTGTTGTCCTATTTTTTTTTTCAGATTTTAACACTGAATTATTAGATTCACTTCCCGGTGCAAAATGATAAAAGAAAGCCTCATGATCAATATGACATTTTCTTAATTGTGAAATTGTTTAACCAAACACCTAGTGATCTCATAATGTTCCTGTTATTAGACATCATATTGCTATTTTTGCTTCTAAAAATGTCTAAGCATGGTACATTTCTAATTTCTTTCCAAGGCTATATATTGTAAGCAGAATAATGTGAAAGGGATGAAAGGATTGATTGAGCGCTTAAATGAGGTTGTCTGTGTGCACCTTCGTGGCTGTATCAAAAAACTACATAGTACCTCCAGTCAAAGATTAGGTAAATGAAGTGCATACTGATTTTAAGGGCTCTAGGGCTGATAAGACTATTGAGGCAACCACAGACATAAAGATACCTAGATTACATGTTGGAGATTCCCAATTAAGAGATAGGGGTGAATGTTCCTTCTCTAGAGAATAAGAGTACATTGCAGAAGATCACATTATTCCTTCTCTTACTGGATGTTCTCCAAGTACCAGTGTGGTTCACGGGTCTCTAAACAGCTGGGATTGGTCTGATTCATTTACTTTCACAAGTTCCTCGCATCCTCGCAGCAGGGTGTTTTTGTAGGTATGTTCAGTTTCAGGAAGAAGACTATAAATATGACTTGATAAATTTCTTACTTATTCGCAGTGACAAGAAGATGTGCATTTCCAGAGTGGATGTGAAAATGTGAGTTTGGTTCCAATAATTATACCTGCACCTATGAAGAAGAAGTTGTAATAATAGAGTAGAGCTTTCAATCCTGTTTTCGAAGAAAAATAGGCATCAGGTTGACGTAAAGCTTGTAAATTCTTGAGAAATATTTTTTGCATATATTGTCCAAGCAACAATGACAGTGTACTGGTAAACATACTCCCGCTGTGTATGTGACTTTCTGCCTGGGTTCACCACAAATTTTCACAAATGACAGGAAAGAACTTGTTTTTCTTGCTATTGCTGAAATATGCAAGTGGCTGTACTGAAGAGAGTATTATTGTACTTATCTGTACTAGGGAGGTTTAGAGTGGTTTCTGTATAATTTAGTTCTTAACAATTCCATGAGTGGCAGCAGTGTGAAGCTGTAATAGCCTTTCTGCTCTGTTTTTTTACACTGCAGTGAAGCTTCTTTGCCTTTTGTTATGAAATTTTAAAATGTATTTAGTGATTTGGGACTACAGGCACATAATGTATCTGAAACTCTTTAGGTGCTCAAAAGGGAATGGTGCACATTCAGAGGCCAGCCTCAGCCTCAGCCTCCCTCCAGGAGAACAGATTCCTTGTAGGTGTTTGTGCAGTGTCTGAGAGGGTGAGGTTATACCCTGAGATACTATCCCTTAGCACAGGACTAATGTAGATATTGGCAGATAAATATATTCAAGGGATGCTGCAGCCTTCCTGGATTCTGTTCCCAGCCTTTTATATTTTCTCCTGTCACTTAGCAGCAAGACTTCATCATGGGGGTCAGTGTATTTTAACCACATACTTTAAATTAAACTGCTAAAACCATATTTCAGTTTGGAAGTCTACGCTGTGGTTCTGAGATGCTTGGATGTTTTTGAAAATTCTCAGTACCTATTCTGTGATGAGCTGTAACCTGAAAAAAGTATCTCATAAAACTGTAATATTGTTCTTTAATGTTACTCACAAACTTCAGTGTCTCTTCCTTGCACTTTAAATTTCTATGATTTTTATTAGATTTCTAATAAAAAAGCCCATTAGTAATAATATTCCCTTGAAACATTCAGCTGCAGATTTCAGCCAGCTATAGTTTGGCACTGTTAGGCATTCTGAGTGCTGCTGAGTAACAGGCAAAATGCATTTCTCAGTATCAAATGTCTCATCAGAAGGGCTCACAGGAGAAAGAATAGGGATGAGTGAAATTATTTTAATTAAATTTCTCTTAAGGACAGAATCAATACAAATAACATTTTTACTGAGACAAGGCAGAGAGAATGATCCTCCCCCTCCCAAATCTTTGCTGCAATTTTGAGCTATTTTTAAATATGTTTGTGTGACTGAAAGAGTGAGATGTGTCGCTTTTGACTGGGAGCATTAGGTCATGAAACTGATTTGAAAAGCAGTTATGCTTCTGCCAACGTAAAATTGAGATCTGGTTTGGCTGACTTAAAATCTTGCAGCCTAGTCTATGGTAGTAAATATCTCCGGGGACATGGAAAGTTCAGAAATTTACTACAATCAAAAAAGGATTTAAAAAATACCTATGTAACTTTGATTGCAGAAATCAGGGAGAAAACCTTAGCCCCAATAAAACCAGTGACTCCTGTGGAGTCAGGCCTTCATCCTTCACACTCCTTGTGGGAAACATGCCCAGGGGCAGCTCTCCAGGGCTTTTCCCAGGCACTCACCTTTGGCCATCTCGAGCAGTCTGAGCTTATGCTCTGGGCTGGTTTCAGGCAGGTTCACTGTTTTCGTGAGGGAACAGAAAACCCCATTATTACTCTGTCAAAAAACCCACATAGTATTTTTATATATAAGCACAGAATGCTGTGTACATTTTTAAAGGTGGGGGTTTTTTTCATTTTTATAAATGAAAGGAAAATGCTCTCAGAGTCCCCTCTCAAAGGATGTAAATCTCTTCAGATCAACTGTTGTCTCTCAGCTGTATATGCCATGTCATACTTCTGACAACAGTCAATCAACACAGTGAGATATTGGTGTGACACGTGGTAGAGCAATGTGTCAACAGGGGAGTCTGAGCAAATGTCTGTGGAAATATTTCATACTTCAGGAAGATACAAAAATGAGAAAGATGTAGAATAAACTCACGTATGTCCAGATAGATTCTTGTTTAAATAATGGGCTTTATCTGGGTAGATGAATTCAGCTCAGGTGAGTATGTCTGTGATGTAAGAAGTAAGTGGCTGCATTAGGGTACAAGCCTATCTGGAGAGGGACTAGAGGAATGAGCTGAGCTAGGGTACCGTGCGTGCCGCTCCTGGAGACATAGATTCCTCCTCCCCCATCACTGATATTCAATTAAAACCCTAATGGCAAGGCTGCAATTAGTGCTGGGCTGGGGGAATCCTGAGCCCTTGTGCCTGATCTAAGATTGTCTGTCTGAAAACCAGCCACATAAACCCACAGTATTTTTCAGTTCTACAGATTAGCTCCAAATCTGAGCTCTCATATCGCTTCTGATTTACTTATTCAAACATCATTGCTAACCATGTATCTAATTTTGTTAGGTTTGATGTGGCTTGCAGGAGATGGAGTCTTTAGATTAATGAATCAAATGAAATGGGTGGATGCTCATTCAGGTAGGCAGTGGGTGACGCTAGTCAGACAGTCTGCAGCTCCTTGATTTTCCAACTTTTCATTCAAATTGTGGTGAGACTAATGATACTAATTTTATAATTGAAATGAGTTTGCTCTAGCATCATTTGTATAAGTGGCTTGCCATCTATAGTGGTAATTAGTGTTTTCTTCTTTTTTGATTTGGTGTTTATTTTGGTCTTAAATCTATTTTCACATCAGCACTCCAGTGCACTATTCATATGTTTGAAGTAACTGCCGTTTTAGCTCCCTACTCAGATTGCTTCCCATGCATCAGTGTCAAATGTGCTTAAAGAGCAGCACTTGCAGCATGACAGCAGGTTACTGATTGAAGTGTCCTTTGTGAAAGCAGCAAATCCTTCTGACCCCACTGACCTCCCTTTGCAACCCTGTGATTTAGTATTTGACCTTTCTGTACTTCCCTTCATCCCCCCTAAAAGAAAAACCGCCACCAAAACTGCTGATGGTGTATGATACAGTTCTCTAAACTCTGGATATCTCAAAGGGTTAGCTTGAAATTGCTTGGTATTTAAAATTATCCCTTATTTAACTTTATAAATCAGCAGGGAGGTTTATAAACTGAATAATAGCAAAATTATTCCTATGGCAATACTGACCACAGAACATGTACGTGAAAAAACTCTTCATGTGTTTGTCTATATAGAGGTGAAAAGACTATTGGTCCCTTTGAAAATTGATGCTCATGCCCTGATGATGGCAGTTCTTTCATCAATGTTCTTTTATTTTAGGTGGGAAAAAATATAAAGGAGAATCCAATGCAAGTGGACCTAACTCTTGAGTCTAACAGAGAGGTGCATATATATAGTAAGGGTGGTATCAGGCTCAAAGAGTTCTAGTTTGTATTTTGTCTGGTGGTTATATTTGGAAATTGTTTTTGAAAGGATTACAGAGAAATGTAACGACTGTTATAAAGTTGCCTTCTTTGATAACTGCATTACTACAAAATAAAATGCAAGAGGGCTTTTCTCTGGTTGCTCCTGATGCATGGTGATAGCAGCATTACAGCTGCACTTGAGACATTTTCCATGGGATGAAAAATTAATTATAGTTTCAATACCAACATTTTATGAAATTTTAAAGGCTGAAGCTGGAAATTCCAGACTTCTTTATCAAGGATCAAAAAAGGTTTTAGAAACTGATCAAAAATTTTAAAGTGGCTGTGTATTTCTATACTGGCAGAACCAGAACCGCAGAACTGAAGAGTTTAAAGATAATAAAGAGAAAATATGTATTGGCTTCCTGCTAATATCCATTCTGAACCAGTGAAGGATAAATTAAGTTGAACGAACTCACGTTGACATGTCAGGTTATGCGATGACATGAGACAAAATAAAATCTGATTCTATGATGACATTGTAGCCTCCTGTCACAGCCGAAGATAACAATCATCTCATCTAAAAGTATGTGATGGGTCTGGTCTTGAATGGGGAAAATTGCTTGAGACATTAAAATTGAACACACAAAGGGCAGGCAGAACTGTGAAGGGAGACCTCATGACATCTTACAAGCTGAAAGACTGTTTATTCTCTGAATATATGCTCTGTTGGTGGGCATTTGAAGAAGTCTTCACAAGGCAGATTCTTCATTGACAGTCACTTTGGGTTTGAAATATCATCTTTCTTGTGATTCTGTCAGGGACATATGAGCTTAGAATAAAACACTGTATCCACTGATCTGGGTTCCCAGTGGATCTGATTTGTTTGTTGAAAAGGGTAAAAACTCCAATCCAGATATAGGAAAAGCTTTCTTTTATTGCCTCTGGGAGACAGGCTGTAGTCTGCAATCATATTTCTTCTAAGCCAGTAGATATACATGTTTTTGACCTGAATAATTATATGAATAAATTCTTGCAAACAGAACTGTTATGCTATTCTCAAATTAATTTCTTAAAGTTATGTTGAGAATTTTTTTTATTGTTCATAAATTGACATGAAAAGCTTTGAAACAGAACATAGGGAACTCACAGTCATACTGTTATGAACCTGGCTCGGCTCCCAAACTATTAAAATATGCCTGGATTTTGCCCTCTGGGTTTTGTAAACTTCTTTATTTATTTCTTTTTAAAGACAAAACCTACACATGGTTTTGTTTTATCTTTGTCAACCAGCTTCAGAAGGTAAATATTCAGAATGGCATAGGTGAATTTAGATTATTGATTCTTTCTAGTTGAGTTGTGAGGTTAAATTCCCTAGACAGTGAACTGCAAATATCCTCCTAGGATTTTTCCTTCTCCTCCATCATTAGCATTTTTTAGGACTAGAAATGTTTTCTGAATTGGAGATATCATACAAATAATAAATATTCAGAATGATTTCCAGCTTTGAGTTCCTTCTCCTCTTCTTTCATTTACAATGATGCCTGCCACAGTAGAAGAAAAGTTACACCAGAGGTTTAAGGAGAGTGAAACATCTAATACTTATTACATTCTTCAAACAAACATCCACATGGCCAGATTTAGCTGCTAGGTACAGCCTTGGTTTCTATTTTTATTTTAGCTGTCCTTGATCAATAGCAGGACAGTTGCCAATCTATTAGATTTTGTCAACTATTGTGGTTCAGATTGTATTGTAAAACAATGTCTGGATGGACCCTATTTACTGTCTCTGACAGAGAGGCAAAAACCGCCCGCCTAGAGAGATAGGTGATACTTCAAGGTTTTTATCTGACATAGGAAAACTACCAAGGCTAATTTTTATGCTGAAATATGTAAAATAAAATTCTATCATAGTAGATGGCAGTACAGCCTGCATATCCAATATCTCCAATACCCCGCTGTGACTATCCATCATTCTTTCTGATTAACAGACTAGACAGTTGATACCAGCTAATATTAGAAACACATTCATCTATTAATAAGTTTACTTCAATAGTATTTAATTGCAGAACATATTATACCAAAAGACAGTGTACAAGCTCAGAGGCTTATTTTAAAACAAACAGCATTAAAATTCAGCAATTAATGTAGGAAGTTGTTTTCAACCACGTCTTTCTGAATTTCTTCAAAGGGTTTGAAAACATTACTGAGTTCAGTGTTACTAGCTATAAGTAATCTATTTATACCACATCTAATGCTAAGCAAAAAACTCAGCTGAACTTCAGAAAGCATCCAGGAATCTTGTAATCTTAGTACATCTCCTCTCCCAAAGCATCTGTACCTCTTCTCCATGCACTTGTCCCCCAGGGAAGGAAAATTTGGGGATGAATTGTGGACCAGGTGAAGGAGGCAGCAAGGGCAGAAGTGGTCTGATGGGGACAGGGATGGGAGCAGCACACAGAACCAGCACAGAAGGGATCTGCTGGGTCCTGGGAACCTTTGAGAAATCAGAGATGTGCAGGAGCACAGAATGGCTTAGGTTGGAAGGGAGCTGTGAAGATAACCTACTCCGTCCCTCCTGCTGTGGGCCGAGACAACTTTCACCAGATCATGTTGCTCAAAGCATCATCCAGCCTGACTTTGAACACTTTACTGATGTGCTCCCAGGAGACAGCCACTGCTTCCCTGTTCCAGTGTCTTACTAACTTACAGTCCCTGGGGTCCGTGTGACCAGAGTGATTGCCTGTCCTAGGGGACCTGCCAGGACACAGCTGTAAATCAGTGGAAGCTGAAACTGTGACAGTAAAGCCTTCTCATGGCTGTTCCTTCCTCCATCTTGCCCCTGTCACAGATGTATTATCTTGAGAATGTTTTTTCCCTTTCCACTTCAAGGGAATCTTGTCAGTGTGCTTCTCCTTGACCTGGTGGTCATGAACAAAAAAAGGCTGGGTAGGAAGTATGCAGTCCTTAGAGAAGCACTAGGAAAAAGTAATATATTTGCTCATGACAAATTTATACAGGAGTTGGCTTTCTACCAACCCTAGGGGAGATTTGATCATCCCTTTGACAATAAAAATTGTAAATGTGAGAGGAATTTATATATGCAGAATGTAATGACCTTAGATTTGAACAAAATCCTGGCCTCAAGGAAGACAGTGGAAAATTTGCCATTGATCTCAGTGGACATAGGATCATACTTGTAGTTTTGTCAAGATTCTATCATTAACATTATTGTTTTTAAAGTGTCATTGGATATTTAATTGCATCAAGTGTGAGAGTTTTTATTGTGTGATTAAAAAAGAAGGAAAAATATCGTTAGGCTGAGAGTTCTGTCAAGGATGAATAGTTATATTCAACATGCACTTAAGAAGTAAATCCTCTGGAAGAGTGATATTTAATAATGTTTAGAGGGTATCATCTTTCAGAAAATCTAGCTGCTCCAGAATCCTCCAACAAATCCCTGCAGCACTCTATCCAGAATATTTTTGTTTTTACTGAGCATGAGAGTCTTAGATGCAGAGAACCAAGTCAAGGAAGAGTATCTCAAATTTATTGGCATAAGACTATATTTAAAGCCTGATCTGACAAACCACTTAACTCTATTTTTAACCTCAAGCATGCTAATTGTCTTTGCAACTACATTCCTGGCTGAAAGGAATATTTAGGCAGTTTAAAACCTCTCCTGATTTCCAAGAATAATGGTCTCTTAGCATGCCATGTTCCATTAGAATGAGAGATATAAAGAAATGGAACTGAAGTGGGAAAAGAAAACTGGAGGACTTAAGCTCATAAAGTGAAAATATGATCAAAAAAGTGCAGGACCTGTACTGTTCAATGGATAAAATACAATTAAAAAGTGACATTTAAACAGAGATGTACTTTTGTCCACTGTAAATATTTGTACATGTTTGGTAACTAAACCCACAAGGGGAAATATAATTAGAGAGGACCATCTGGATAGTATGTCAGGAAGATCAAAGGATTGTTATTTTCTCTTTTTCCATCTCCTCACAGATTAAGTTCCAGTCACCTGCTTCCCACCACTTAACCCAACTCTTTTCACTTCATCCTTCAAGCTTTGGTCTCATTCTTCTATTAAAGAAACAGAAAAGGTTTGCTTGGGAGCGCGACAATACTATTCTTCGTGTGGCCTTAAGATTTGGTGTTCAATCATATACAAAATCCTGAGCCAGCACTTGGAGGCTTTGCCAGCTTTGGGGAAAGCCACAAGATTAAGGCACCAAACCTGGCATTTTGTCCTTTCTTCTTTTATAGGAAAATATCCATTTTATACAAGTAATTGTCTGTCATAATACAGGTAGATAGAGACAGGAGTTGTCTTCAGTGGAGGTGCTCAGGAACAGCTTTTTTGAAATCCTGCACAAAAATGTTGGTTTCTCTGCAGTTAGGGACAAGGACAATAAGGCACACCATAAATTTTTCCTATTAAAATCCTTAAATGTCATTATTAGCTATCACATTTTAGTACGCCTCTTATTCCTACACATCAAGGTGTTCTTTCTGACAGCATGTTTAACTCTAAGAAGCTGTGCATGCAATCTCTTTATGTTGCATTGAAAGTAATTACTGGGCATATAATGAATTCTCCTTTAGGTCTCTAAGCAGATGGGTTCCTATTATCAGGTTTTCAGAACAAACTGATTGTGTAAAGTTGTTGTGTCACATCCAATTCCAGGAGTCAAGGAGGTAAATAACCTCATTTATTAATGATCAAGGAAAGTAAGAGAAATTCATTATCTCACACTTATTTTCTGTACCTGATTTTTGCCCCACTAGAATGAAGGTGAGATTACATTGCTCTGAAAGCTGGCAGGGAAAGGACATGGCATTTAAAATTAGTTTATGCTTGGTTGTCAGTCTTCTTTGAAGCTCACAGAGGCAGCAGTTCAAGAACAGAAAAAATTTCAAATATTCAAAAGTCATCACTGACTTAGTTACCTAAGTTCTGACTACAAACTATGTTAACAATGGTTTATGCCTGATATGGTCCAAAGTTATGCCTGGTAAAATTTAACTAATCTCAGTAGAATTGTAGTAGTGATGTGTTTAACACAATGGCTTTTCTCCTGGGAATACTCCAGCACAGTTTTATGAGTATTAGTTGGTGATTGATTAGTGCTAGTTGATCAGTGGTTATACTGATAACTTAGATATTTACTGACTGATTTTGGTAGTACTCTGGAGGTAGAGAAAGGTAAGTGGCTTTGGCAGCCCTCTCTTGCAAGCATGAACCTTGGCTGCCTAGAAATGGTACAACTTTAGACAAGGCAATTTAAAGATCAATCTAGTTGAACTGATGCAATCTGCTAATGCATGTACATTTAAATTAGCTAATGACACAGGCAACATTACAATCGATTTGAGTGTGTCTACATTAGGCTTAGCCTTGGTTCAAGATAGATCCAAGTTAAAATATGATCAATTGTATTTAAAATCCGGCAGCTTTCCAACGTGGATGAAGCCTGCCCCCACCTTGAAGTTGGCAGCACTCTAACAAATTCTAGGAAGACTGTTTTAGCTTATTTTAAATTTTTCTCCTCACTAAGTTTGATCTATTAAAGTACAGTGTTGTGGTCAGTTGTGTGATCCAAGAGATCCTTTAAAAACAGAAGTCTAAAAGTAGGGTTCAAAAATCTTCATCCAGACCTTTAACTTAGTGCTCAGATTTTCAAATATCACTCTCTGGGTGACCTCAGTAGGACTGGGAGTACTCAGCACTAGTAAAACGTCCAAATAACTCTCAAACCAGTCCATTTATTTAAGGGCTTAGCCTTGCATTTAAGAGGATATTTTGTGTTGTCTCTTCAGGTGTTTTGGATGCAGGATTTATTCCATTTTATTTTTTCTGCTATTCCATTCCTTTACAGATGACCACTCTTTTGTTTTACGACAGTAATTTAAACAAGCCTTAAAAAAAGAGTTCTAAATATATTCCCCAAATTTTATTTCTTTTGACATTTGATACACATGGAAGCCAAACAATACACAGTTTAACAAGCTGTATATTTTTGTACAGTCATTCTCAGCAGCAGTCATCACTTGGCTGACAACCATCTGTGTTAACTTGCTTTTTCCTTCCCGTTTTGCTCAGCTGAAATGAAAATAAATTGACAGAAACAACTTCTTCAGGGAAAGTGCAGAAAAGTTAATAGAGTGGTGGGCATCTCTCATCATCTTTAAGCACATTTTTTTTTCTATTTAAAGTTTTATTTGTATTCAAAATTAAAATGCTATTTATTTCAAATGGAAGAAAGAAAAGCTTGAAACAAGAAAAACACAGCTTGTTTGCCTACAAAGCAAAAAGCCCTTGCCAGCTGAAGTGGTCCAGCAGAACACGACTGTTGAGCAGCACAAAGTGAGAAATGTGGAGGGTGCCACAGCTGGTGTCCCAGGGCTGGCACTGGGAAAAGGCTTGGAGAACCAGACCAGGTTAAGAAATGCCTCATTTCTTTTCTGCGCAGACCAAGGTCTTCTCTGTTCCACATGCTCCTAATTGTCTACTTTCACCTTCTACTTAAGGTCCCCTTATAAAGTTATTTATCTGTGAAGTCAGGGGTTGGAGAAAAGGGACACAAGAGGAGCTAAAAATGTTGCCTTGAGGCTTGAAATCAAGCCAGACTTCTTGGAATGTGGATTCGGGTTAAGACGTGTTTTCTGAAGACAACTGAAAAATATTTTTGTGACTTGGGGAGTCACATGTTATCCAGCAGTCCTTGTAATTAGTTTCTAAGCTGACTACCTGTTTCTACTACAAATATTTTTTAAACCTTGTAGTTATTACTATAGCCTGTACCTGTAAACCTCTTCAGTTTGAACCAGATAGGGACACCATGGAAATAATACTGTGTAGCAATGTTAGCAGAGACTGTATCAGAAGATGTTTACATAAAAAAACAGAACTAAGATTGCACAGGATGCTGACTTTTGATTTGCCCAGCTTCTCTAATCTAGAATTGTAAACTAATACACCTTTCCTTTTTTTTTTTTTTTTTTTTTTTTTTTTTTTTTTTTTTTTTTTTTTTCCCATCAAGCATAGGCATTAGTATGTAGAATGAATTTCTGGTCCTATTTAATTCAGTGGGAATTTGATTTCAGAGAATCATGATTTGACATATTCCCATGCTTCTCTTCCTTTTCCATCCATACTGCAAGACCACACCCCTGCATCATCTATCTGAATTATTCTTGCCAGTCTCCCAGGGCCATGTCAAATCCCTATCAAAACCCTCAGAATTATTTAGTCACTGACTCATGGTTCACAGCAATGATTTTTCTCTTTCTATCATAAAGAAAGTTTGCCGATAAACATTACCTTAGTCTGAATCAGACATGTTCAACACTAATTCAGAAATATGTTTAGGCTCTGTTATAGTCGTATAACCAGAACTAAGTTTAGAAATGTATGTGTTACAAATCCATATGGTTATGGCAGATTTCTAAAATGTGCTAAAAATTGTTTTTTCAGCCTTAGAAAATGTTCTCCTATTGAAGATACGAAAACTGTGGTCCGAGGACACTCTGCTACAGACTGACTTGTGCATCTCAGGGTCTTCTAATGAGTTTTGCTTTAAGTTTAGTCTTGGTGCTAAGAGCAACCCTGAGAAGTTTCAGCAGAATTTGAGTCATGAGGAACAAAAGAAATCTGTGCACTAGAGTGCAGACTTTTTAACACAGCTACCACTAAGCTAATAAAACCTGGCATGCCTAATCCAGCTAGAATTCACAGAGGTCAAATGGCAGATGCTTGAGAGCTTGCGGCCAAATCCAACATTTCGTCAAAAGATAGAATAACCATCCAAGTCTGTGGCAGGTTTTATGGGGCAAGGCTCAGTCCCAGTATAAACATAATTAAAAAGTGAGAGGAGAAAAATACGGAATGAAGCTACTAAGCAGAAGCTCTCAATGTCTCAGCAAAAACCGATAAAATAATACTTTAACTTAATACTTTTAAGAGTTGAATGCATTGAGTCAAATTATGACTTTTGCTGGCAATCCCCTACAGATTTTTACATCTTTTTGTCCTCTTTGGATTCACAGTATTCATGCCATTTCTAAAAAAACCCGAAGTCTGTGAGGTTATCATGATAAAGATCCCTTTACAAATGATATGTGACTGAGAAGACCTACATGGAGCATAGGTGCCACCAGCACTGCCTCACCTTATAATTCACCAGGTCAAATCACAGGAGAGATTCCATATAATGCGACTTTAGCAGGAACTGTAGTTACTCTTCTCCTGTCATTGCTATTCTTACTGTTTTTTATGGCTGGACGTGGATTTAATACAGAAGAAGAAATGGGGCAGTTCACTTGCCATCAGTGTTACTGGGCAAAAGTCCTGGGTAGGTGGTGAAGGACTGTCTGCAGAGCTCTGCCTCACCCTGTGAACTTCAGGACAGGTTAAGGGCCTCAGTTCCAGTCTGGCTCCTCAGCACTGGTCACTATATTAAGCAAGTCAAATAATAAAGAAGATTGATAGAACAAGCTTTTTTGCTCTGAAGAGTAATAGAATGGAGCCAGCACCATTCTCACTTTTGACTATGGAGTGAGATGGTGCAGAGATGATGCTGTTTAGGAAAGAGTCCAACACACATAAACAATTTGTCACAAGCAAAAGACACTTTGACTGAAAGACTTGGTTCTGCTTTCACCCAGGAGGTCTAAGCCAAAGGTCTTCAGCAATCAAATATAGAACTGGTGTTTAGTCGTTAGTGCAATTTCAAGAGTCAACCAACAAATGAATGTCAACGTGCAATTATGTGGGATGCCAACAGTCTGCAGCTCAGCTTGTACTATTCACCTTTATACTGTACTTATATAATAAATGAATGCACAAAATCAGCTACCTATGAATATTAAAGAAATCCATAATATTAGCGGAAAATTTTAGGATACGAAGGAAATTTTTTGTTGGATTTTATTTCATCGTTGAAGTGTTTTCTTGTAGATCAGTATTACTCAGCACAGTAAATATGTATATATACCTTTAGTACACTTCAAACACTATTACCTGTGTTATATTCTTGCACTAAAAATAGCCGTCTTACTTCACGGCCAGCCTCTAAGAACCTGCATATCGTGATTGCTGTGAGGGAAATCCCTGCTGTGGTATTTTTTGTTCAGCACATCTGGTTCATGTTTTTCTGGCATTGTGAAATGATAACATCATAAGGGGGCTGAAAATGCACATGGCGGTGAAAATGCATTAAGATGACATTTACATAATTATTTCAAGAGTATTCTCGGAAGCAAAACTGCAGGAAGGAAAGCAGGTCAAATGTTTAAAATGTTGGGAGGGTAAAAAGGTCAGAACAGTTCTGTGCAGGTGGACTGTAATCCAGCAAAACATTTAAAACACATGCTGGGGAGGAAGCCACTTGCTGCTGAAAGCTTCAAAGAGCAGCTCCAAAGCACATCACTTCACCTCACTCCCATACAGCTTTTTGCCATAAAATAATTATGGAAATATCTCAGGGGAAAAATCTTTCATGATTTTTTTCTGCTTTTCCTTTCTCCTGGATTTTCTCATAAAATGATATTATGATGTACCAACATAAATGATTTAGGAGGAAGTGGGAGTTTCTTTCTGAAAATACATCTTTAAAAAAAAAAAAGTTAATCCATTAAAATCTGCTTATTGTCTTAGTTAATTTGGTTTCTTAAATGTTTATTGCTCACTAATTCTTTTATTAGGTAACTATGCTTTCAGTATAAGATACTGGGAGAGCTGGGTAGTGGACCTTCTTAGTCATAAATATTATTTTTAAAATGCCTTTGAACAAAACCCAGTTAATATTGTGTCTGAATTTCAACGAATAAAAATGACGCCAAGGCAGATGTAAATCCTTCAGTTAAATCAAACAAAATAACACAGTGGCCAGTATAAATGTTTCTTAAGAAACAATTGGGATAAACAGAGCAATTTATAATAGCAATCAGATTAGCATTAACTAATTTGGTATGTTCTTGAGCATATCACTTGTTATATTAACATCAGTATAATATACCAACTTCCAAAAATCATTTGCTATGACATCAAACACGAAGACGTTAGGGTGGAGCAGAATCATTAGCCACAGCAGCTACTTAAAAAATGCCCAGTTGTTCAGCTTTGCAGATTGGAGGGAATGGACTCTTGACCTGTGTCATGAATTCAAACAAAATCTTGGGTAAGAGATGTTGATTCCTTTCCTGGTCATGGAAAATGAGCAGTTAAGCTGATCTGTGTTTGTATGAGGAATGACATTTTGATAATAGTTCCCCCAGCAGTATATAATAAAAAGATACAGATGTTGGTAATGGAAGGTGGACAAACTCAGAGTGAAAATAAGGTATGCAGGACCCCTTTAGGCAGCTGGGTGTTGGCCATGCAATACGGCTGCCGATGTGGAATTATGATGCTTTCCAAGGTAGAGTCTCATGACAGCCACACACAAGCCAAGACAAGGTTTTTCCAAGTGTAAATAAAGGCTCTCCCAGAGCAGACCCAAAGGCTTCCCAGCAGTCAAATGGTAAGGATGTGCAGTGAATCTGCCTTTCATTTCAAGAGTATCATTGGAGATACTCCTACGAAGCAGGTAGGTTCAGCCGGTGATTGTTGCCTAATAAGTGCTTTATCCATCTTGCAGACGTGCTTTTATGAAGATGAAAGCCGTAGACACAGATAATCGAAATCTTTGGAACATTATAAGCACCCGAAAAGGAAAATGGGTTTTGCTTGTTTGTTTCATGTAGACAGTGGTTCTAAGTCTCTAACTTCAGCTTCTAAGCTTCAATTTAAATATGTTAGGTTCATCAAAGTTGATGTTGTTTAAAAATGCACTAAATCAGTAAGTTGGAAGAATTTTTACCTCTCCACGTATTTTGAAATCAGGGAAAATTGCAGGAGCCAATATTAATACAAACAATTTTTTCTCACTGCACACTGGTTGCTGCAGTTGTTACCTGACCAAATAATTTCGGGGACATCTGTCAGATACTCTTTCACTAATACATTTAGCCTCCCTCTTTTTTTTTTTTTATATTTTTTTTTTACGGAAATGAAAGTACATGATCCTGCAATAGTTATAACAGCATTAGTTTTGTTTGATTATTTAGTGTTCTCTAGTAAGAGTAATTTTTTTCAGTGTGCTCGGTGGTGCACTCTGATTTCTCTGCATTTCCACTTAGAGGCTGCTCCTGCTTGCAGTGATGACTCACCAAATGCACACAGTGGTGTTATTTGCTGAAACAGGAATCCAGGGCATTTCTCTAGCTTTTACTGAATTGTTCTTCAGTTAAACCCTATTAATGGCTTTTAAATTACAGTATAGGCACCACATAATTTCGAGCACATCTCCTGCATGCTGTCCCTCATAGACCTTATGTAATATAAGTGGTTCGGCTTGGACATACTATTTTGCCACTGGCTTAGTGGTTTTTTTGGTGCTTTTTTTTTTTTTTTTTAAGGTTACATGCAATAAAATTCCCATCGTAATTAATCTAGGAAGCTAATTATGGGCATTGCCTGACATACTTATTATACTTTCTTCTGCACCGAAATCTGCTTGCAAAATTTTTATGCCACTGTTGTGTATTTTGCACCTGATTCAGCTCTCTCTTTTCATCTGTCACTTCTCCAGCAATATTCACAAATGTGGCAGCAAACACTGCATGGGTCATTTGGAGTTCGTTATCTGCTGCTGCTTGACTGAGAGATTTTTTAGGTCATTTAACTGAATAATAATAGCAGGATAGTGAGGGAGCTCTGGGAAGAAAACACCTCCTGTCAGTGTCTGGTAAACATGCAGGGGACACTGCAAGGAAACTAGGTAGGTATGAGTACAAGGTAATGCCTAAAAGGTAGAATAAAGGGCAAAGTAAGAGCTTGATATGATGTACATGCACCTAATGAGGAGAGATGGAAGATGATGGCTTAAACAACATGCAGGCAGACAGAGGGTGGATAAGGACAGGACCGGCTGCAGGGAGCTTCTGGCAGGATTTGGGCTGCCAGACTGACCCCTCATACCTTGCAGCTCTCCAGCCAGAGACAACAGAGACAACCAAGTCTGAGTGCTTCCTAGGACAGTGTTACAAGGCCTTAAGTAATAAGAACAGTTCTGAACTGCTTTAAAGTATAATTCTAAATTCGTCGTAATGAGACTGGTTTCTTTGCTCACAACCCCAGGAACTTCTACACAATTATTTTTGCTGGGTGCACTTCTTCATTGTTCATGGTACATTGCCCAGCTTAGAGGTGCATCAAAAGCAAAGAATTTGATTCAACATAAATGCTTAATATTGAACAGCATCCAGCATACCTCAGAGATCTAGACTGAACATCAAGCCAATACCGTTTTGTTTAATGTACCATGCAAATCCATCACTTCACCTCTTTTGCTCCTTGAGAAAAAGAAATATACTTTGAAGGACCTTTATTATTTAAGGAACTTCTGAATCTTTGATTTTTCCAAACAAGAAAATCATCAAAGAAGTGCTAAGAGATTTCATAGAATTATAAATAAACCCTTTTCAGGCAATTTAAGTACAAGAATGTAGCCTCAGTAATTATGACCTGTCAGATTTACAAGTGATTGAAAATCATAAGAAGACTTTTACACAAATAAATTTCGGAGTTATTTACCAGTCATAATCATTACCTTCCAGTATAGGATCTGAATTGTTCCTAAGTGTGTTTGGTGTGTATTTCATTGTGCAAGTGCAGCTTGAAGTCACTGGGGCCTTTTGTATCTTTGGATGACCCTGGCAGAGTGTGCGTATTCAGTGGGTTGACCATGGAGCACAGCTCCAGTCACATCCATGGCCATGACTTCTTCAGGAGTTGCTGGGAAATATCCTTCAGCTGAGGACAGAGCCACATGGCAGGTAAAATGTTCTTCTTAGGAAGAAAAGGGATCAGACACTGACAATATGATTAACATGATATGAAAAAATTCCTTACACTATTTTCTGTTTTCCGACCCTTTGTTTGTTTTCTACATCCCCTCCCAAAATCATACGTCTTTGGAAATATTAAAGAATCAGGATTCTGATGGAAGGTTGCTAGGGTAACAGTTTGACAGTTCACTGAAGAGTTGTCTCCCCAGTCCCATCTCAGTATTCTTACCTTATCTGTATTTAGATTATGAAAGCTCACTGTATATTTGCTCTGGAAAAGGGTATGAAATCAGTGAATTTGAGAAGACATATAGAAAAGGAGTATTATTTTTCTAGCCATATTAAGAAAAAGTATGAACATTTGCCAGTTAAAGAAATTTTGGGGAAAAGAAAATGGGACCATTAAAAATAATAATGTCTCTATACTTCTTTACCTTACTAGGATGATTCACTGGGTAAAACTGAACTGGGAAAAGTATGAAGGCTTCCTCCTTCCATGACAAAGTGAAAACAATATTTGTAGTAATCGATCTGTAGTCAGATATTGCTGTTATTTTGATATGAATGGAAACATATTGTCCTAGGTGTTTTATGCTTTTTCTTTTGTTATGTTTTGTTTACTGCTATTTATTTCAGATGTCAGCAAAATAGGAAAACAGTCCTTTTTTTCAGACTCTAATCAGCTTTCAGAATACTTCATACTAGCAAATTCTGATGGTGAATCTACTTGCTTATTTCAAAGACCTCAAATAAATGCTGAAAAGAAAAATAATCACGATTAAATAATTGTTCTTCAATGCCTTAAACATAAACGTTTCCCCACACTGTAGGCATCCTTATATTCCCAACATCCTTGGAAAGGACTGTTCTTTGCAGGATATATGCTCTGAGCTTTTATAAAGATCTGTAGAAAATGTGAAGTGGAGGTTCAGAAGTCAAAGGCATTTGCTTACAATCAGTCCCCAAGAAAGATGATGAGAGAAAGTCTACGTTCTTCTTAAAAGCATCAGAATTGTAATTCTTTCATTTCCCCAGCTCAGCAGGTAGCATCTGATCTCTGATAAACCTCTAGTTATTATTTACCATGCTGGCAAATCCAATTTGCTTGGATTTTATTCTATATATATTTGGTGTCTTTACCTGCTTGAGTGGAAATTCTCTAAGGGGATACTTATAATCTGCAAACAGCACCTAATTATCAACTAAAGTTCTTACCTAGATAATCACCAGGAGGTTAGGATATTCTTTAGAAACATAAATAAATCAGAGACAATGGCAACAAATAAAAGCAACTATGTTGTGCTTTGCCAATATTATTTGGGCACCAAACATAATCATGTTTATTTTCAAGATGAAAACTGTTGAGAAAACCAAAAATAAACAGAAACAGTATAAAAGGCACACTGAGACACCGAGCCAATGCTCTGTTTAGTCTGACATCTTGACCCAAACAGGAGAAGAGCTGCTGGAAATGCCTGTATGAATAATTCAAGGGATCTATTATTCATGAGAAAGATTTTATGGAAGTAGTTCTGTATGAAACATTGCCCAAAAGAAGGTAGGATTTAGAGGTATGGCTAGGGAAGTTCAGATGAAAATGCAAAGATACAGTGGAAGAGAGGGAGCTACACACAGAAATCTTGAGTTTTCTGTCTCCCTCGCCTAACTCAGAGCTCCCTGATGAGGGATACAATCATGGATACCTCAGGGAGTGTCACTGGATGAAATGGAGGGAGAGATTGAGTGCAGGAGGAAAAATGAAGCTGAGGAAGCAAGCTTCCTCCTTGCTTCCTATGCTCCACTAGGAAGCAAGGAGGAAGGAGAGAGTGACAGGGGATAAACAAAGGGTAGCTATTCCCATCCACTGGAAGAGCTGGTGGAAGGAGTCAGGAAGGAGACTCCCAAAGGGTGATGAGGCAGAACAGGAGACACACGTCTGTGAGCAGCTCTGCAGGTGGCTGCAGCTGAGATGGAAGATTTGTATAATTTCTGATGATTTGACTGGGTACACCTTAAAAATGATATCTGGCACACCAGAGTTATGAAACAGAAAGGTGAGTCATTTCCTGGCCACAAGGACAGAAGCAATGAATGTGCCACTTTTCATAATCACAGCTGATGGCAGCCACAGCACCCACTCATAAAAGTGCCTCGTTTTCCCAGCCCAGACACCGCTCAGTTGGAATCACATGCATGCAGTGCTGTGGGAGTTGCCACCCCTGCCACCCTCTCAGATGAATGGTGGTTTTTATGATGGTGAACCGAAGAGTCATCTTTCCAGTACAGAAGAATATTCCACAGTGTCAGGACCCCAGGGAAAAAGGGTCTTCCTTCCCCTTGAGGACGTTTGTTCTCCTCCATTCTCCAGCTTTCTAAGGGAATTGCCTCAATATCTTGGGAGCTGGGGAGGCTTATGCCCTTTGGAAAGAGCTGATGCTAGAGAGTCATGCTGACCCAGACCTCAAAGGAAATGGTACAATCTGGGAAAAAGCTGAGTGGGGAATAAAAGCAGTTCGGTTCGAATTTGAAGGCTGATATGATCAATGACATTATTTGGCTGGCTGTGTGTCAGGATGTTTTCTTCTCATTACCGTTGCTGCATGAAGAGCAAAAAGCAGAAGAAGGATAGGAAAGTTGAGAAAGAGGTATTTTGCAAAGTGAAAACAATTTCCCAAAGGTGATTCAAGCCTCTAATTATCAGGATCAACCAGAAATCCTCCGCTATTGACTCTTCCCTTGAGCCTTAGTAACACAGAAAAAGCCTCCAACAGATGCTCTGGACATAGCAGTAACTGGGCTGCAAATATCACTACAATATTTTGTATGCCGAAAGTACTGGGAAGTACACACACCAGTGTTTTTAACCAGGAAAACACTAAGGGGGGTATATAAAGGCAGCATTGCAGTTAATGCAGGCTTTGTGTTTGTTGCAATGTGTTCTGCTTCAGGGCATGGACAGGGCAGGTGCATTTTAACCCCAGAACTTCCGAGGTATCATCCTGTGAAGTCTTGCCTGCATCAGTTGAAAGGGGTTTTTGAGGCTGCATTTTAAAGTCTCTTTCTCCTGTTCTCTTGTTTCCTCTGAGCAGTGGAAAATATTTTCCTATCAGTATTAGTTTCGTCAAAACTGAGCTGCTAGTCTTGCTTTTGTGCAGATGAGAGTACATGACTGGTAGCTGTAAACACTCTTCTGACATACTTAATATCTCTCTTTGTACTTTATTGCCTTTTCAGCCTGACAGGTAGCATCTCTACCAACATGACTGACAGTGTGAGAGCAAGACTTGTGTGAACTAATCATAAAGGGTTTTTTTCCCTTCACTTATGATGTTAACTGTTCTGTGCTTTCTGTAAACAAATTTACAGCTTTTTTTTTTTTTTCTCTTTTCTTACTCTTACCATTTAGAAGAAAGTGACATCTATTAGATTTATGCTTTCTTTTCAATTATATGAGAAACTGAGCAGAGTTATGGTGGCTGATCTATGTGGACCCAAAACATCATGAAGGTCATTGCACCGAAGGGCTTGTAATCTAAATCTAAGCTGCCAGAGAGTGACAACAGCAGTTTTTTTATCTGTAGGAATCAGCTTGCCATCCAGTCCCAAGTGCCTTATGTCACTGTAAAAATGCTAAGGGACATTTTAGACCCATTTTAAGGATATCTAAAAGATAATTCTGTTCCAGAAGAGGCTAATAAATAACAGCGTTCTATTTATGGTTTTCCTTCTTTGTTTATTGATATAAAGTAAAAAGAAATGTCCTCACTAGAGGCATAGTTATTTTTCCACGTAATGCTGTTGAGTGTTCCTTTCTCCTGATATTCTCTAGCTAGCTGGGTGTGCTGTAGCAATGGGAAACGCTTTACAGATATCTGGGCTGTTATTTGCATCAGCTCATGTGTCTTTCTATAAGACTTTCATGCCCTAATGAGGCAATTCATGTGGATGAATCACATACTTGCTGTGATTCAGCCTGTCCCTCTGGTGCAATAGGAAGAGATGTGGCTTGCCTTTGGTACAGTTCTTGGCAATTTCTAGAGGCCTAGTGAGATTGCTAAACTGATCAAGAAACCTCAATAATAGTGGGATTAAGTAAGGATTAACCCTGCCCTAGAACAAGAATTGATCACTCCATTTGGATGGATTGTTTTTTGTTTGTTTGTTTGTTTGCTTGTTTGTGGTATTTTGGTTTGGTTGGGTTTCTTTGTTTTGTTTTGTTTTGGTTTTGGTTTTAGTTTTGCTTTGTTTTTGCATTCTTTTATCCTTTACATCTTGGTGTTACAGCTTACATCAGAAATTAAACTGCAGTGCCATCCCTCATGTTTTCTTCACTTTATACTCCAATTTTTTTTAGGTATAAAACTGTGAAGAAATTATTTTTTCTACTTTAAGGTAGCAGTAATGAAGTGGTAACATAGATGATGCTCATTAACATATATACTGTCTCTGAAAATTCTTGATTGCAATGGGACGTCCTGGGTTAGATTATCTCCCCTCTGGCTTCCCTTGGCCCCTCTCTGTGCCTAATTATTTCTCATAAAGAATCTATATTGTAACAGAAGACTCTCTTTATATACCCACAGGAAAACAAAACACTTTGCAGCTCTCTGGCAACGTGACTGAGTGCAATGCAGCACAGACATCGTTTGTAGTATTTCCCTTGGCAGTATTTCCCTCGGTCATACTCCCTGCCTTGGGACCCCACCTTGGAGATGACTGCTAAGTCTCTGGCCCTGCTCACACAGCCAGGTAATCCTCTGGGAAGAGCAAAAAATGGCTGCGATAAGTGATGATGTTCAGGTAGCTGGGTTGTCTTCCCCACAGAAACCTTTTTATGGAGATTAAAACAAAGCCTCTCTCTCAAAGAGGCCTTATATTCTGAAGCAGTATATCAGAAAGGATAACCATCTTCTTGTTCTTCGATTCAAAGCCCGATCAAATTATGCATATGACAGAGCAAGCAATTTTTGCTGTGTTCCTGGATGTGCTCTGGATGCTCTTCAGTCTTGTAGAGAAATACATATAAATGCTCTCATCCACCTCTTGAAAAGTCCCTGTATTAAAAACACAGCAAAGCTGCCTCTTTTGCATGCAATCCCTCCCAATTTGCCTTACTTATAAAAAAAATAAGAAAAAAAAAAAAAAACAAACCAAACCAAACCAAACAAACAAAAACCCTACAGAATTAAGCAAACCCATAAAAAGGCTTTTTTTTCTAGGTCATAACTTGTCCTGAAGTTATTTTCTCTCACCTAGACTTCTGAAAGAATGTAATTATTTCATCTGTAATTCTTTTTTTGACACTGTTTCCTGTTGTTAGACCTGTCCCATTGCTGGCAATTCCTATTTCTCTATCAGGGAGAGCAGAAAAATTAATCTCACACTCTCATTACCAGTCTGGTTTCCCAGGTCAGATGCCCATTTGCATGGGGTCTAATACCCAGTGATCAATGGTGGCCACAAGAATTCCGACTTGCGCCTTGCTGTACCACATCTCTCAGGAGGTATGGAATTCTGGCCCAAGGCTGGCTGATAGCTGGGAACAAGCTCCATGCTTTTCGCATTAGTGTTGTAGCTCAGATGAGCTGTGCTCTTTTGAAACATTTACCAAGCTCTGGTTCAGATTTTACACTGGTTCAAGGGTGCACAAACCAGATATCTTTCAGATGAAACTGAGATGTAAGATGTCCTCCAGGAAATCATGTTCAGAAAACGGTCCAGCTGATGACTAGCATCTTCATGGAGCTACTGAGGTGAGGCAAGAGCTGCTCTAAAGTAACAATCCCCTGTCCCCATACTGAGTTTGATCAGGATGGAGTTAACTTTCTTCATAGCAGACCCTAAGGTGCTTTTTGGATTTGTGCCTTAACCGCTGTTGATCACTCATTGCATGTTTGGCAATTGCTGAACGGCTGCTGGACACCAGGTCAATGTTTACTCTTTTAGCTCTGTCCTTGCAGAAAGTCATCTGGGGGTGAGCAAGAGGGTGGGAGGGGACACAGCCAGGACAGCTGACCTGGACTAGTCAAAAGGATATTCTGTACCATGTAACTGCAGCAATAAAAACTGTGGTGGTGGAAGCAGAAAGGATGTTTTTGGCTTCTAAGGTGGCCATTGCTTGGAGACTGGCAGGGCAGTGGTCTGCCTGTGGGAAGTGGTGAGTCATTGCTTTTGTATCTTTTTT
>VZRN01006015.1:2001295-2050738 GCA_013397935.1 Dasyornis broadbenti
TTTCTAATTAAAAAAAAATTAAATTTTTTTCCCCCTTCATCAGTTTAGCTTGTCCTGACCCAGAAGTTGAATTGCTTTTGCTTTTCCTATTCTCTACAGTGTCCCCTGGGAGTGGGAATTGGACAAGCAGCTGTGTGGATGCTTGGCTGCTGGCTGGGGTTAAACAGCCATCCCCTGCTCCCACATGCTTACAGAGTGGGGAGGGGATCCTCTGCACCAGTGGTTAGTACTGATGTGTTGGGCATCTTGCTGCTGTAGATATAGACAAAATCTTGTGTCACTGCCAGAACTTGGCTCTCTGAATCTAAAGATTAATCTCAGAATGACATGAATAAATTGAGATGTAAGAGGGATACCAAACATCCAACATGTAGGGCACTCCAAGGACTCTGTGTTCCTTGCAGTATTTACATCCTCAATACTGTGATCTTTTCAAATTAATATGTTTGATAAGAACAATTTCAATATTTCAGTTTCTTTTTTTTTCTCTTTTTTTTCCTTTTATTTTGTAGTGTTCCACAGGAAGTATTCAAGAAATATAAATGATCATCCAAAATTTGAGGGAAAGGGTAATGACCAATACTTTTCCTGATGGAGCTTTCTTCAAGTGAGGCCAACCTTGAGACAGAGGACTGATTCCCATGGAAGTTCCAGAGGCTATGAAATGATTCCCATAGGTTTGCTATCACCTGCCCTATGTCATTCAGGCACAAGTATGAATTGCCTGTGCTGATCTTAAAACAGTGTGTATGTACTAGCAGAAACCATTTGTATATAGCTATTGAAATATGAAGCCAAATACTCACGAAATATCTCTCAAAAATATATGAAAGGAGACAAATGAGACAGCTCTCACTCAGGTTGCTTAATGCACTGTTGGAGGAGACTCAAGTAATACTGTGATGACCGTGCTACAAGACACTATGTGTAAGATAATAAGGTATACAAACCATGAAAAATTATTGCATCTGATTTTCTTGTCTTCAAATGAAGTATAAACATAACTTGAATTAGAAAGAAAGAAAGAAAGAAAGAAAGAAAGAAAGAAAGAAAGAAAGAAAGAAAGAAAGAAAGAAAGAAAGAAAGAAAAAGAAAGAAAGAAAGAAAGAAAGAAAGAAAGAAAGAAAGAAAGAAAGAAAGAAAGAAAGAAAGAAAGAAAGAAAGAAAGAAAGAAAGAAAGAAAGAAAGAAAGAAAGAAAGAAAGAAAGAAAGAAAGAAAGAAAGAGAAAGAAAGAAGGAAAGAAAGGAAGAAAGGAAGAAAGGAAGGAAGGAGAAAGACCCAAAGCATCTATATACCCTAAGAATACTTATAATACGGAAAAATGCCTGTTGTTATATTCATGAAAGCTCAGGACTGTGCTCAGACTCTCATGATAATTTCATGCAGGGAAGGCTTTTCTTGTCTGAAAGCAAAAGCTAGGATAAACCCACCCACCTCTGTAAATTGCTCAGACAGATTTAGTTTTTAATTTCTGATCTGTCAGGTTAGATCCTGTTGTTTATGTTTCATCTGATACAGTCACCCTGGAGGCCCAGCTGATGCTCTGTAATGCAACATTTGGTTTGTAGCCTGAGGGTCAGCACAGATTTCACTTCTTTTCCAGCTCTCACCCTTCGTATCACAGTGACAGCTTTGACTGTGTACTAAGAGGGTAAATTTGTCCCCCTTCCACCTTACAGTAAATCAAGCAAGACTGAAATCCTAGGCGAGATCACACAGACCTGATGGTTGGGAGGCAAGTAACAAGAGGGAGAAAAAGATAGAGAGTAGAAATTCAGCTCTATTTTTTGTCCTATTCATCATGGATGTGGAGCACAAATTATTCCTTTTGACTCTGCAGCAGCCTTTTATACTTTGTTGTGCCTTCTGTTGATTTTAGTTTTATTTTTCCCTTATGAGAAAAAATATCCCCAGTTCTTTCTGTCTTTGCACATGATTTTTAAGTTCTGGCTGCTCTTACGACTCTGCTATGCCAAAGGAGAGCAAACCTCCCAGTCATCCCCCTGCCCCTGTTACATACCTGCACCTTAGCCAAGGCACAGCAATGGAGAGCTGCTCAACAGCACCTCGGTGCTTGGCAATATTGCAGGAAAGCTGTACCAGGAATGTGGCTGCTGCTGCTGTTGTAGGAACAGTGTCTTCTGAGTGATTTGACTATTTTGAAAATATTAACAAATTTTTGGTGCTGTTTTCAGCTGAAATATGTAAGGCAAAATAGTCAGTGTGTGATGTGAGAATATACTTTAATAGGTACGTTTCCCAGGTCTGCACTAAAATGTCACAGGCAGAAGCTGAATCTCCATATTTTTCCCTTATTCTTTTCAGGGGCAAAAAGAAGTGCTAATACAGAGTTATTAACACTAATAATATGTAAAGAGATTAAGGGAGTTGATGATGCATGCTGAAATAATGCAGTGAATTATTAGAATAATAATGTAAGTACATGCCTTTGTGGTTAACTGCCCTCCTTTCTTTCCTTTGCCTGTTTTTCCACCCTGTGTGTCAGGAGGAGAGATCTCAGGCAAGGAGCTGGTTTTCTGCTGCTGTTCACAGAGCGTCTAGTGCAATGAAACAGGTATTGATCCCTGTTTGATACCCTGAGTATCACTGCAGATAAAGTAAAAAGCAGCAGTATCTCTTTTGAATGGATTTCCATTTCCTTCCTTATGACAAAAAGACATACTTTGTATGATATTGTTGAAAATGTCAGTGCTGAGAGATAATGAGTAAAATAGAGCTGGATGAAGACACAAAAAAGATGGTAAATGACAATTTTGAAAATTTAGATATTAATGAAAGAACAGAAATTTCGATGCAATATTGTCTTAATTTTTATTAATCGTTCAGGGCAGATCCTGAGTATTTCTGTCATAATAAGAATGTAGTAATTATTATGTAAATATTACCAGGTATTAGAATATGATCCTATTTTCAGGTTTTGAAAAAATTTCATTTTACCAAAATCCTTAGATAAAAAGGCTTGCCATTAGTAGAGATTTTTTTATATATTTAGAAATATTAGGATAGAAGCAGGTCCTGTCTAAGTGAGCTGTTATTTACAGCTGAGATTTATATATTTATTTATATTGATCTCTCTCTATATATATTATATTTATACATATATTTTTATGTATATATGTATATTTTATGTATATATACAATTTTTATATAAATCCATCTATATAACGTTATCTAAATCATCTACCTATATTGATGCTTATATATTTATGGCTGGTGATGACAATGGGCTGATATTTTTTGTGAGGTTTCAGAGAAAATTCGCTGAGAGTTTGAGATATGTTTCCCATAACTTAGAACTATTGTATTTTACTTTTCCTTTTAGCCATAATAAATGAATTTAACAAGGCAGCAGAAGTCCATGTCAAATCCTAAGAGCTGGAACATTTGAGGTCTCCTGAAATGCTGCTCCTGTCCTCTGGTGTTACAGAAAACTGTGTTCCAGAGTCCAGCCATAAATACCAAGCTCATTACCTGGCTTCTGCACGTTGAACTCACTGTCAGTGTTCAGCCTAAATAAATGTATGGGCACATAGTTGTTCTTGTGCTCACATTGTTCGTGTTCCTCCCTGCGTTTGTTTCTGTCTTAATTAATCTTCCCTTGGCAACAGTAACCAGAACTTAGATTACATCTCACTGTGAACTCCATGGCACTGTTCATCATTCCCTGTCTACACTGGAAATGTTTTCCCATCATAGCCCTTGATTTAATCTATCCCATTCATTGCTACATCCCACTAGTGCTTACACATCTCTGATCAATAGATGCTCACAGTTTCTTTCCCCTCACCATTGCACTTAACTGACAAGTTCTCTCTTCATAACATTTAATCCTGAGGTTAAAATTCTATTTTTATGTTGCTATTTAGTTATTGAGCCATTCTCACTCTGAGTATTCTAGTTCACTTCTCCTTAAATGATGTCCCAATCATACTCTGTATAAACAACAAAATGTTTCCCAATTTTATGTTATCCACCAATTTCACCAGCATTTTCTGCTAATGCCGTTAAGAAAGCAGCTGACTCTTCCAAGATGTATTTTATTTACAACCGTTTCTCATGGATCAGCAGTCTGTATTCTAGAAATTATTTCACAATTCTGGAAGGAGGCTTAGCTAATGTAAGTGAAGATACTTGGAGTACTAGCATCTATTTTCATTATTTATGCATTCTCCAATAATATGTACTTGGCTATGTTTTCGCACATAATGTGTGCAAGTGTTCTTTTAGAACTTTCTCTTTAATAAGGGAACATGGTTTTGTTTGTTTGTTTTGTTTGTTTTATGGGTTTTTTTGTTTGTTTGGTTTGGTTTTTTGGGGTTTTTTTTTTGGTGTTTTTTTAATGTTTTAAATAAAGGATTTTTTTTCACCACTCTACCAAAGCTTATCCAAAGTATGAGGATGTGTAACATTGCTGTATTACACAAATCTCAATTCACTGCTTATAACACTGTGTTATTTGAATGCCACGTATCTCTCCCCGCGTGCAGGAGTAGCCTTCAGCTCTCACCAAGATGATCAATTAACCAAGGTGATTACACTACTTAAAATTACAAAGCTACTTTCCATTTGGGCATCATTTGGAATAGTAACTCACTTTCTTCTAAATTTCTGTTTCTAACTGCTTATCTAAAATGATTTACTTAATTTTCTTAGCAAAATCTAATTAAAATGGATTTTTGGGCAATTATTCACTTTTTCCTTACACTTGCTGGCTTTTAAGATAGAGCTTTCATTGTTGACTAGTCATTTTAGAACCAGAACTCCCTCATTAAATACTACATAGGCTGAAAAGACTTTATAGTTCTCATGTAACAGCATGAAAACAGGGGGGAGAACCCTCGTAATGAGAAATAGGGGTCTCCATGGAAATGAGGTCATGGAAATGGCATGAAAAATAATTCACTGGAGTCAGGAGGCTGCTAGTTCTCCTCAGATGTTTCTCATGACAAATGACAAGTGCTACAAGTGTTGTAAGAGCTGAGCTGCAATATTAGATCATCTGTGGGAATACCCTCTTTTCACAAAACAAACAAAACAAAAATTCAGCCTCTTGCCAAGATGGTCTAGAGTCAGATGAATCACCTCCACAGCTGACTTCACAGCATGAACCAGAAGACAACATAAACTGTTATGTAGTGAATATGAGTAAACTAAAAACTAGATAATGATAACTCGTTACACTTGGCAACACAAGTAATACGAAGGCACATTTTTATTCCTAGAAAAGAAACCATTAAAAGATTTTATAGAAGTTAAAAAAAAAAATCCAGATTTTTTATTAGTTTCCATGAACTATGTGATAGCTATGTCAGTTCTTTGTGAACCTTAATCAGATTTAAGAACATTTCTGCTGTCTAAATTCTGGTGTAGATGTAGTATACCTAAGCATTACTCTGAGATAGTCAGCCTTTGCCTTATGAGTGTCTGGTATTACTGGAGTCTTCTGGCAAATATGAAGGGTCTGGAGAGGTGCTGAATCTGGCAAAACATCATCTATTTCTATAGCATACTGCATTAGATGCACAGAGGTCTGCTTCTTAAGGGATTTGAGGTGCTGTATATTACAGGATACTGTATATGAATTAAGTCCTTTGGGACACTTCAGATTACAGAAACTTGGTTTCCTATGCAATGTATCAACACAAACACGCAAAAAAAAAGTAAGAATGAGAAAGAAAACATAGAAGAATTGAAAAGTTAGAACTATGAACAAATTTGAATATCCTCTGAGAACAACATATTACTATTTTGCATTTTGTTCTGTGGGTATATGAATGAAATATAATTTAAGTAGTCATCAGAAGAATGCTCCCTATGACAGCACTGCAAATTATTCTTCACCTATATATCTGCAGTTAAATTATGGAAAAGGCTCTAGTGTGACAGCTCTGTGGGACTTGAAAATATCTGACTGATACATATATTTATAAAATTGTCCTCAAATTAGTTTCTGCTTCTGCTGAGAGTGCAGAGGCAAAGGTAAAGCTCTCATTAGGTGGGGTATTTTCCCAGTTTCACAGGACGGTGACCAAAGTGCCCTTGTGGAATTCCTGTTTCTGGCTTGAACATCCTTGCTTACAGTTTGGCAACCAGCATTTAATCCACAAATTTTCACTGTGTCACTTGCTTCTACTGTGTCCCCACTACTGATTGCTGAGCTTTTCTTCCTGCTTACCTCATGCCAGTGATATCCTCCAGGGAGTACATACTCAGGGTTTATATCTCACACTCTTTGGCATTTGTGGTCTAGCATCTGTTGGTGCCTTACTAAACAAACCCTCATTTAACTGCTTCCTAGGACAGTTGGAAATGTTATCAGAGCAACTGCTAGACCCACCAGTTTCAAGGAGTTTTGCCCCCTGTGAGAGCTGGAAGGCTCACTGGGAGCAAAAATAAGGAAAAATCCAGCCTATTTTGCAAGGTAAGGCATGGTGCCAGATCTAGGAGATTCCCTTTTCTCCTGAGCTACATGATATCATTTTTACCAGCTTTGCAGAAGACAGCTGTTAGGAAGGAAGGAAGGATGAGACCAAATCGACCATGTTTTTTTTTTCTTAACTCTTCCATCTCTGGCTCTTCTTCTTCCCCAGTCCTTGAGATGCAGAGAACCTACAGAACTACAGCTGAAAGAACAGATCTCCCAGAGCCACACCCTGTGTTCTCCTGGAGAAGGAAATTTTTAAGGTCAGTGCAGAAAACCTCACTCACCCAAAATGGCCGAGATCTATATCCTTGTAATGTGGACATGGATACAATTCTCATTTTGACAGGTTTATAGATTTAAATGCTTTCCATGAATTACAAAAAAAAAAAAATTCTTTTTTACCTAGAATAGCACCTTCACTACTTTTGCAAAAATGAAAGGAAAATGTCTCTGTGACATATCTTGTTTGAAGGCCAGACATATATCCCTGGAGATCTGGGGAGAAGATGACACACGCTAGCATCAGGCAGGATTTACTGGCAGCTGCTCCTGTGACAGTCATCTCATCCAGGACTTGCAGTCCCTTCTAAGGCTGCTTTCTATTCTTTGCAAAGATTCCTGGTGCAGAAGCATTGCTACATTGCAGGGAATATTTGTCTTTTGTAAGGCAGATGGATGTACTGGTTTCTACACAAGGAAATAATTAAAAATGCTTTCTTCTTTCCCAGAAGAAGTAAGTTCTAGGACTTGTTATCTAAAATCAGATTATTATAATAACCATTTCTTATTTGAATAATATACATATTTCCTGTGTATATGATATACAGTATTTTTAAAATGACCTTGCAAAAATACATAGCCAGCACTGAAATATTGATGAGTCATTGTTTTTAGAAAGTACCTGGTTTACAGGTAGAAACACTTAGCAGCTCGTAAAAAGAGGAAATATAAAATATATCCCCCCTTCCATCTTAGACTGGATGAAAGCATGACATTTTATAGAGGAAAAAAAAGAGGAAGCAATTTATCTGTGTTGTTTGTGCAGTAGATGTTAATGACATTCTGAGTTTAAAAAGGGAAAACAAGAAATCAATTTGTATATTTTTTAAAGGCTAATCCTTTATTTTTATGATTTGGGCTTGTTAGTATTTTTGATATTCTGGAACTGTTAGACTAAACCGATTTACCCTCATCAAGTTAATCTGGGATCAGCATAATTTTTCAGTAAAGACTTGATAGTCAGAAAGAAAGTTACTTTGCCACTAGTTTAAGATCAAGATACTTTTTTTTGGGGGGGCAAAACCAGACAAATAAGACTTGTAAGGAATTTCTTTGTCTGTAAAAGACAAATGCTGCACCAACACTCCAGCCCTACATTTCTTTGAAAATGATTCATTTAGCCAAGAAGGAGCCCCTGCCTGCCATGCTCCCAGCCAAATAAAAGCGCTTAGTTCAGAATTGATTTAACACACAAAGTTGCATGCGCTGTGATATACAGGAGATCAGATTAATGTACCGGAATGGGGTTTTATGCCTTCAAATCTCCAAATTATTTTCAAGACTGGAGGCAGGATCAATAGCCCAGGATTGTTCTACTGCAAAGCACCTCTGGCCAGGCTGTCTCTCCAAATCTCCCCCTCCAACAACCACAGAGGCCTCTTTTCCAGCCAAAAAGCTGGGGGCTGTGAGGCAAAATCACTGCATCAGGAAAGAAATTCTTGCCAGCTCCTGTGTCACTTTGGCCAGAGGAAGCATGCTGGCACCAGCTGTGTTCTCAGGGACAGTGAGACAACAGCTGGCCTGAGACAGAAGTGACTGATAAGACAAAGGTGTGCAGGAGAGGTGGGAACCTCCCAGCCCCCATTGCTGCTAGGAGGGGATCCTCCTGGAGATCCACATGACTAATATCTGCAAGGCTTTTCCTGCAGTAGACACCTCTGTTTTTATCCTATCAATGTACCTGCAATAAATCTCTCTGAGCAGCCTGCAGCAGAGCTGCCTCTATATCCCCTGTAATAACTGCCATGAAACATTTCTGCTGCCACGGAGCAATAAAGCTCCAATGGGGCACGAGACCAGGGGATCAGTAATTCCTGTAATACTTTAATTTAACACCTACATTTTAAGAGCTGTCCAGGACTGTAACTGTGTAGATTCATGTGTCTGAACTTTTAGAGAGAAAGAATGGCCAGACTGCTTCATAATTCTGAGTATATCTAAGCTACATGGATCTCCAGGTTGTATTTTCTTGTGGATTTATTTTAAAAATAAAATATTTATGAGTAGGCTAAAATAACTAAATTTCATAACAACCATTAAGGTCTCCTGCTATCCTAGCACTCTGCAATCAACACTTCCATATGATCAATTGATAAACAGTATCACTGTTATAACGCGTAAAAGATACATGGCAGGATATGACCCTTTCCAGACAGTAAGTTATCTTCAACTACAGGACTAGATGACCCCCATGTAGAGGCTTTCTCAGGTGACATTAATTTATTGAGTACAGACAAAGGGAAAATCACACTGCTAGAGCAAAGGTGTTCTCCTGGCACCGCTCACCTGATGTTATTCCAAACAGGAAGATATGTTCTATCCTTGATGCTGCTCCATCTGCCTTGTGCAGGGACCTGGGTTTTAGGCTTTGACCTTAGCAGGTCTCGTCATCAAGAACAACCAGACCTGTCCTTCACAAAATGCTTGTCTTACCACTTTCCCTGTCCTTCCTGCTTGTGTGTCAGGATGTCAGATGGGTACCAGAGCCCCAGTGTAAGGCTTTAGCTGGGACACGATAAACTGAATTCAGACACAAAGCCAAGCCTGGATGACAGTGTCACACACATAGACACTACATTCCTTTTCATGTCAGGTCCATGCCTGCCTCTTGGAAAACACCAGTTGGGATGAATGTCTTAGATCACCGTGGTGCTCACGCTTTTGATGGGGAGAGATTTGGCCCAATAGAAGCTTCTGGCTACTTCTATAAACCTTCCCCTCACACTGATACTCTCTGGACTGCTACAGAAATTTCATTC
This sequence comes from Dasyornis broadbenti, assembly GCA_013397935.1. Classification (NCBI taxonomy): domain Eukaryota; kingdom Metazoa; phylum Chordata; class Aves; order Passeriformes; family Dasyornithidae; genus Dasyornis; species Dasyornis broadbenti. The sequence goes on from VZRN01006015.1 coordinate 2,010,780, forward strand.
CAGAAGGCTAAATATATGCCATTTTAATTCTGCACATCTGGTTTCTAGCAAATAGGACATACTAATTTTTAAACCTGACTGAATATTCTGATTTTAAAAATGAGGTTAGATTTAAATTAGTATTCTGCACAATAAACTGTTTTAAAAGACTTTAAATTATGAATATTTATAATGCTATTAATTTGTGGTGCTACTAGTATTTTTCTTTAATGGTTAATTATCACAACTAATGTGTTTGAATTATTCTAGGAATCTTTCCATTATTTCTTCTGTAAATATTCATTCCTTCACTTGCATCTTCTAATTTAATGCTCAGACAGAAGTGAAACATGATTAGAGTCTTTTAAAGGAAAAAAACCCCTCAAAGTCAATGCTCTCTCTCCTCAAACACTAGCTTGTTGTTTTGGGTTTTTTAGGTTTTTTTTTTAATCAGCTTAACACCAACTGATACTCAGGTTTTTCACCCTGTAAGTAGATTTTGCTATGGGTCATGCATTCAAAGATCTGCTGGCAGATAACAAAAAGAGCCAGACTGTGTGCTAGAAAATTCCATAAGGCATTAAAAAAGAAGCAGTGCTTTCCACATGCTGCTTCCTGGCTGCTCTTCCAGCTACAAGCACATTACTGGACACCCACCGGTGCTACCACTAGGGGTTTGCCCTTAGTTCATTCTTTTAAAGATGGAGCATGAGTTTAAAGCTATCCTAATCCTGTCCCTAATCCTAAAAAGAAAGAAAGAAACAAACCAGAATACCCCTCCCATTGGAACACTATTGCTCCTAAATACAAATACTTTCAAACTTCTCCTTCTGATCAGATTAAATCCCATCAAAACTCATGATACAACCACAATTTTTAAAGTATGCATAAGAAATTACTGTGTTATCTTTCCAGCAGTCAAACTGACATCTTCCATCCCTGGCCTTTCCACCTGTGTTTGGGATGTCAAAGTTTTAGATAGCCACTTTGGATCAAATGAGAGCATAATACTCAGCAAATGATAAGAATATAACATCATTGTATTCTAGTCATATTTGAAGTGGAAGAATGTCACATAAATCCCTTCCAAAATATGGTACAGGAAAATTAACAGAAATGAACATTTGAGTAAGATGGAAGTTAAAAAACCCCTTCTGTTAAAACCAGAGTCACTTGGGATGTTTCACATTCACAAAATGCAGACCAGACTTTATATGTCAAGGATACGAAAATATATCTCAGGGTAGAAGCATCCAAAACCTCATTATATACTGTTATATAGTGCCAGCAGTTTATACATCAAAGCAGTTCAGGGAAAAAAGAAAAAGAGATTTTAACTATAGCCCTTGTAATTTGCTTGCTTGCCTTAGTCTGGAAAAAGTCTTACCTGTGTTTCTCAGTCTTCAGCCCTGAGGACCAGTTCTGGGCTGGCATCCCAATACAAGCTGTCACTTTCCTTGCTTGCTGGGGAAAGACCAGAAAGTTGCTTTGGGTGAGAAGCACTAAGCAAGCAAGGCTTGCCACAACTATTTGCCTTATTGGCACCTACTTAAGTATGGAAAAAGAATAATCCTGTGGTGTTATATATGTTACTGCGATATGTCCGGAAAAGAAAGAGGGGAATGTAAGAAATGATTTGGGAGAAGAGTCAGGCTGCTGTTTGTAGGAAGGAATAAAGCATTTTGGAAAAGATTGTAAAGGGTTTAAGTTGTAGTAAGAGAAGTTGTAATTGGACATTTAGGAAAGCATTCCAGTTGCAAAAATAGAGATGAGCAGTGGAATGGGCTGCTTGAGGATGTCATTAAAATATATTTGATCTTACTTTTAAGCAGAAGTCTGAGTTAGCTGTCTCGTGAGGTGTGTTTACAAGACAAGACTTGGGTATGCATCACCTGTGCCTGAGCCCTGCTGCTGTTGAAATGCCACGTAGTTGAATGCAGGGAAGTGGGGGTCTCCTTCAGCATCCCTGCTCGAGATGGGCAGGAGAGGGGCACAGTTGCACCCTGACACTGAAAATACCAGTCATGATCCTTCCTTTTCACTATTGCTTTCTGTAAACCTCTAGCACTAAAAGGCAGAACCACAAATTAATTTGCAAGGCTTTGAAAATAGAATTGACTAGAAGAAAAGCAATAAAAAACCTCATTGTTCAAATCAACAATAGTATAGGATCATTTCTAACAAACCCAATGATCCTTAGCTAAATATTCATCAAGATATTTAAGCTTAATTTCAAAGTGACCTGAAACATATCTGAGTCTTGATCTCCAGTTCAGATTTCAGTCTGATATTAATATCCTGAGGAGAAAATGAAATACTTGCACATAAAACTATGTGGAAAAGCTTTTCCCCACTCTGATAAAGTTATCAAGATTAAAAAAAATTAAAATCTTTTTCCACACTAGGATGAACGTCTAAAAGCTTTTCATAAGAAAAAATGAAAGACAGAGAGACTGATTCTTATGTCATCTCAGAATCGTCAGCTGAGACCAAAGCTCACTGCAGGGTCTTGCACATCACAGAGAAATGCACAGGCATGAGGGTGTCACTGATTTGACCTGCCCTTCCCAGGCTCTCCTTTATAGAGAGAAAAGTGTTTGAGTACAACCAAGTAACATGGGGAATCCAAGTACAAACTTATTTGAACCAGAAGACCAAAGACTTGAACCCTGTTCTACCAAGCCTCAGATGAGTGTTTCTTCCCTGAGGCTCTTCTGGATTTGGGGTTGAGTTTGATGTCCGCACCTGCACTCACCACTTTTCCTTTCCTCTCAACTTCCCTATGTGTGCCTCTCTTTTATCTACCCTGTCCTCCTGGAACTGGTGCCTAAAAGCTAGAGCAGGTTTTATTTATAACAAGGTCCCTTCTCTTATGAAAAAAAGCATTTTTTTCACAAAATACCAGTTACCTGTATTTACATCCTATCAATGTGGTAACTGTAGCTGTTCAGATATATTTAAATAGATGGGCAGATAAATTGGAGTGCACCATACACACACACTCACTCTGCATGCCTTCTGCTGGTCCAGCACAGTGACTGCTGCTGGGTAGCTCTAGTTCAAAGTCATCTCATTAATCACCTTAAAAGCCATGAAAATTAATTTCTAAACTAAAGCATTTTCAATTCATCTTTCCTGTGTCATCAAGATACTTTGAGTTGAAATTTCTTATTATCTGTCTCTTACCTCCCACCCCTGCAATCACAGCACTCATCACTCAGAGAGAGAAAGCAGCAGAAGGTTACATTTTTATAAAACTGTTTGGGGTTTTTTTTCAAGATAGCTGTCATTAAGAAGTCAATGGAAGAGACACAGCTGAAACCATGGTAAAACAATTTGAAAATTCAGTCCTGTGTGTGATTTTTAACTATGTAAGTGAAAAGACTGAAGGAATAAAGGTTGGAAAAGCAATAGGATGGAGAAAAAGTTTGAAAAAATAAGTTTTGTTATCAGTTGTGTATATGTTTTAATAAGCACTGCATGTCTTATAATAGGCAGATTTTCTAACTGACCTGTCTTTAGGGACTTCAGACTTATCAGCATCTTCACAGTATACTACAGAAGACATTGTGCTTTGTCTTTTGTATAACTATGAAAAGCTTCAAAATATTTGGAAGTGAATGTTTTACAAAAGAAGGATAATCTTTTAATGCTGAAAGCACAGTTAGCTAAAACTGTTCAGAAACTAGACTAGACTATGCATTCTGGTTTTTTTTCTTAGCTAATGAAATTAAAAAAAGAAAAGAAAAGTCTGGCTGTTGATGGTCCCAGTCTATAAAAGTGACACATTCCAGTTTTTAGCCTCTGGAAGACCATATCTGTGTGAAACCTTTACAAGGCATCCCTGTTTTTAGTGAGAGTACTCATGCTTTCACATTATCCCTGACTTTTACATGGCACATAAAAATTGTAAAAGAAGAGGCTTTTCTGATTTTGCAATATTATGAAGTATTTTGGGGGAAGTTTTTTCACATCTTATAATTTTATTATCCTTCCTGTGTGGATTAAATTTTTGTTTTCAGTTCTCTCACAGTGTGGTACATCAATACGCTCCAACATCTTAGCAATTGAGACCAAACAGTAACTATTTTGTTTCAAAAGAGAATGGGATATGCTTGATAATATGAGGTTTGATAACCTCTCAGTAAGAAGCAAACCCCAAACCACTGTCACGATAATCCTAACTACAGGAAGTCTAAACTACAAAATTCTAGAGCTGGCTCAGTTTTGCAGGATGATGTTATTTTATAAAAAGGTGTCTATATGTAAAATAAATATGCTTAAAAACTACAAACAGGAAAAATTGTAAGGACATACTGGTTACTCTTTGCATTTTATGTATCACCCTCTCGTAGGCTGAAAGTACCTATCCTCTGTGTTAAGGGTTAAGGAATTTACATTTAATTCAGAGATTATCATGATCTTCATAGAGAAATGCAATCCCCTGCAGATGTAATTGTTTCAATGAATAGTTCAACTGAACAGCCTGTGTGGATTCCCAACATTGACCTATCCTTTCTTTTATTTTTTTTTTTTTGATTCCCCTCCATAAATTGAACTGAACATCAAGAAGCAAGGAAAATCAGGGAGACATATTCTATAAGATTTCAGTTGAACATTGGTGCATTAGGGTTAGGCCGTTGGTGGGCTAAAATGTTTCCTTTCCTTTTTTTCTGGTAAATATTTACTTTTGCAGTTGGAAAATATGTAGCTGAACATGACTCTAAAGAATTATTGGACAAAATGCATGTGGTATGAGTGTGTGTTTTTAGTGGCAAGGATACTGCTAAAATGTTAAATTTGTTAAGTTTCTGGTAGTGCTTTCTGAATTATATTACCTATCAAAAGGAGCAAGTTTTGAGAAAAGCTTTCCCAGATTCCTTTAAATAAGGAAAACTTACCACCCATCATAACCTAGAAAATCCTTTATTTTGAAGTGGAGACCGGGGAGAAATATAACATAAAATAGCATAAATTTGGGGCGTTCATACTTAAAAGGAAAACAAGACAAAAAGAAAACCCTAAAAAGAAAACAGAAACCATTTATTTTCTAGGGATATTCCTAGGTTTTCTATATAAGCTTAACATTTATCTTCTCCTTTAACTTGATTTTAAAACCATATTCTGTGATTTGATTTTGGTTTAGATTTTTAAGAGAGTCAAATTTTATAATTTTGTGTGTGCATTTGGTCTCTTCCACTATGCAGGAAGACAGAAAAGAAATAATAAAATTTATTCATAACTGTTTTGGATTTATTAAACAATACCACTCATAGAGGGGATAGTTCCTGACACTGAAAAACCCCCTGCAAGATATCTGTTATACACCAGTGTGATACAAGCACTTCAGTAAAGCTGAAAGTTAGGATTGTTATTCATTCATTAATGAGACTATATAGTCTATATATATTATATCGACTATATATATTATCAACTATGTATTTTATTCTGAGATAAATATGAATACCTTTTGCTGCCCGACAGATAGCCCAGCTCACAGGCAAAAAAGGTCTCAGTCTCCCCACTCCTGTAAAATCTATCATGAATTTCTAAACTCCAAGAGTTCGTGGATGCCACTGAGGGAGCTCCTGCTCTGTGGACACCTGCAGACTGCACTGAAGTTCAGCAACACCATGTAAAATCACAGAATCAAGGAATCATTCAGCTTGGAAAGGACCTCTGAGATCATTGAGTTCAACATTTGGCCAATCACCACCTTGTCAATTAGACCACGGCACTAAGTGCCACATCCAGTCATTTCTTGAACACTTCCAGGGATGGTGACTCCACCTCATCCTTAAGCAGCCCATTCCGGTGTTTAAATGCCCTATGCAGGGTGATAGCCAAATCTGTGGGAGGCTGGCAGCAAGGACACAGGACTCCTTGAAGGACCCATGGGTGTGGGGCAAGGACTCCACGTGTCTGTAAACTTGGCAGGGAAGAACAAGCGGAGGGATTCAGAAAGACTTTCAGGCAGCATCTCTTTGGATGTGTGGGTGTTTGTTCTCATTGGTCAGTGCATGTATGGCATAAGCCAAACTGGACCTCTCTGATCTCAAGAATTTTTGTTGAATTAGATCACACAGGCAGTGAGTACATGGACTGACCTGACACCAGGCAGTATGAGCCAAGTCTTAGAAACTACAAGAGGTTAACTCACTTTTTACTTCTGCTTGTTTTAGAAACAAAGCTTGTAGCAGCTTTCAAAGCAACAGGGTGTTCACAAACATGGTGGTTGTCTTCAGGATATGCTCCCCAGCAGCAACTGAGGTGTCCTGGAGCTTCAGAAAGCTTCAGGAAGCTCAGTCAACTCTCCAACCCAAAGGCAGCTCTTCCTTAGGCGACCACACTGAGCCTATTTCCAAACCCACTTCTTCTAAAGATGAGACATTTTTATCACTACCTTGCAGCACATTTTACCTCATCACTGCCTCTTTTTAACCCAGGTTATTTTTATTCAGAGCAGTGTCAGTGCGATGGACAAGCATAATGCTTTTGGCAGGGCACAGAATAGGGTCTAACTACCAAACCTGAGCTCTGTGCCTCTCCTTTATCCGGGTGCAATCAGTGCTATATACAGTGTGTCATACCTTCTCTATTGGCTATCATCTTTTATCATGCACATTTTAACTTGCTAATTACCCTATGCATACGTTACACATGCTCCTAAGCTTCATTTAGTAGCAGCATCTGTTCGGTTCACACTCCATATTTTTCAATATTATGTTTGGACATTATTGGTGGGGTAGAGTTGGGATTTATTTCCAAACTAAGACACATTAGGGATCTACTTCAGTTGTGAACCAAATTTCTCCCTTTCAAGCTTTCATTTCTCCTTTATGCAATAGTATCTGAGTCTTATGTGGAAGTTTGCTAGACCTCTGGCAGGTCAAAATGTGCTCCTTAGTGTATTTCTATTTTGTTTTCAGTCAAAACCTCACTTAGCTACACCACTCCTGTATTTGGATTATGTGGTTTAGGCCTTCACAGCTTTGCTTCAACTGTGAGAGTAATACATTTATCATTTTTTTCTCTTAGTAGAAAATCCTCACCTCTCAGTGTTCGCAATAAGGATGAGGAGTCATAAGAAAGCCAAAAAGATTTATTCTTTTCAGTAGTTATTTTAGTAGCCCAGACTGTGGTATGTTTTGGTTTGGTTTTTTTGTTTCTTTGGTTAACTATAGCTCCTGGTAAAATTCGTTATATTCAGTTTAGCAAAACTTCTCAGTTTCATCACATTCCTTAGAGGTTGATGATATTTACAGGGCCAGGAGAGCAGAATTCCTAAATACCAGCTAAACCTTGACAAGATGTTCCCATCTCTGTTCCTGACTGGAAAACTGAAAATAGGGAAAAAAAAGTATTTCATTTGGTTTTCATAGGTAGGTTTAGAATAGTATCCTACATATTGAAAAACAATATTCCTGTGGGGTTTAATTATGTGTTTTCAATTTATTTCCTCTGTCTCTCAAAGGCAAGTGCATTACTGTGTGTCGTTACATAATTCACAGCCATGTGGAAAAGCAGCAGACACACCATTGGCAAGTGCCTGCTGAAGTCTCCAAGGTTTTCACCCATGTTTTCACAGATGTCCTCTTAGAACCCATCTAATCCCCCACATCAAGGTTTTATAGATTATTTGCACTCACTGGGACTGGTGTAATGTAGAGCCAAGTATGCAAAGACTGCCAGCTGGCCAGAATATTTGATAAATGTGAGAACAAAAAAAATCCCACTCATAGCACTGACGTGATCTATTCCTGGAACACCAGCTGAATTGCTGTAATAAGCTATTAAACCAATGTAGTAAAATGAAACCCAGATTCACGATGAAGATTATAGAGTAGATCTATTTCCTTCTACAGTGAGGTTTCAATTTTTTAAATTGTAGATTATTGATCACTTGCAAGGATTACAAAATATGCATTAGACTGACCTTTTCATTCACAAATTTTGGACTGGAACAACCCAAATTAAAGTTGTACAGGACTGTGCTCCAGCACCCTTAAGTATCTGCTTCAGTGTCAAATGAACTCTGGCAGACTAAGAAACTTTTAAAGAAAATTTTAAATAAATGTTATAAGAAACTGTATCCCAGACCTGGAACTGAGGTAAATGATTACAAAAGACCATTTGAAAAAAAATCTGAGAAAAAACTCAAATGCATACTACTTTATCATAGCATCTCTTGTTGCAATAAAGAATATTTGAAAGTCGAAAAGAAGATGAGAATTGATCTTCATGGCCATATTTAATAGCACCGCCTTGTGATCCCTTAAAAAAAAATTAAAATAAAATCTTCCAACTGGAAGCTATGCTCTCTGATTACTCAGTCTTTTAATCTGTGATTCTAATTAGCTTGGTACTGATATATGACAATAAACTAAACATCCACAGAGAGTTTAGTAAATTAAATTAATCACCTTAATAAGAACTGGCAAGGTTGGGATGTTCAACTTTTGTTACCATTACGTTTCTTGATGGAAACAAAAGAAGAAAAACTCCAAAGAGGTCCTAGGCCTCCTATCATTTGAGAAGAATCAAGTGCTTTCCTAGTTAAACATACTATTTCTTCTCATAAAATAATATTCCTGAGGATACCTCAGGAATCTCAACTCAACAGTATCACCACCAGTAAAAGAATACTGGACTGTTTGCTCTTGCTTGTAGCTTTACACAATAAGGACTTTGATATTTCGTTCCTCTGGTGACTGAGAAACTGTAGGAGTGACAAACTGAACACCCTCGGGTCTGTTGGTGATTATGGCTTCTAAACTCCAGATAAAATAGGGAGAGAACCAACATCTGAGGATAATAACAGAAAAAACCCCGAACCACATTGGCTTGACAAAACACTGCATTTTCAAACAAAAAATGAGTAACACAAGAAGGGTCAGTTTGCAGATATATCTGTTCAAAGTTACTTAGGAATATGTACACACATGTCTCAGGCGACACAACCTATAGCAAATTTAAGGTGTGGTTACAGGCCATGAGTGTCACCCATGGGAAAAGCAAGCAGGATACAGATGAATTCCTTACTACACCTGATTACCTTTCAGAGTATGGGGAATGGAAACAGGCTGGTGGCCAGCAGAATTTTCCTTTGAGGCTGAATATAGCCAGGGGTTATCCATCTGGTGCCTTTGCTTTTAATGCTATCAGATTTTAAGGCTGTCATAGGCAGTATTTCAAATATGACCCTTATCCCGACAATCAAGAGAATTCTAGTTTAGTTCAATGGATTTAAGATTGCCTAGTGTTTTCCAAAAAGCAGCTGTTAAAAGCTATAAGAGCTGAAGAACGTATCTCCAGCTTTCATCTCCCATATGAGATTTTGGTGAGACTAATCAGAGATAATAAAGGCTGAATTTTGAGCCAAATTTCTCTGCTTGATATTTCAAACCTAGCAGACATTCAAAATACTATCAGAGATTTATTTATTGTGTTCTCTGGTTCCGTCAGTGAGTGATATTTGACACCTTTACAAAAAGACACAGAAACTAGCCATCATTTTTGGTGTGGCCAGCCACAGGTCCTCTGTGTCATGGATCTGCTACAGAGCTCACATAAGCCTCGCTAAGCCTTCTCAGTTGCAGTGGCAAGGAAAGAATTTATTTTTTTAAAATGCTGATTTTTCTGGCTTGGTACATTAAAGCCATTCATCTGTTACAGCTGCCTATATAATAAATCAAAAGCACTATTTATATGTATTAACCTGGGGACATTAGCAGCCATGGGAGAGACCTTCGTAGAGATGGCATTTGTGCCTTTAGAAGCCCTGACTCCCTCCCTCCCATTGAAACAGGCTATGTTTAGCACAGTTTAACAAGCTTTCAGATTTTCCTGATGCAAAGAGCTTTGCTGTGAGTGGGGAGGTTTTCAGAAACGACCTCATAGTGAATTTCTGAAGACAGGAAAATTATGTTTCTTTCTTTTGCAAGACTTTAGTTAAATTGTTGGACACGCCTTTTGTTTCCATTTTTTATTGTTTCTGAGGTGTTTGCTGAAAGTGCAACCACTGAATGTATCTTCCTGCTCTGTCTTTCAGAGCAGACAGCTTCTGTTTTGTGAGTGTTTACAAATGTTTTTGAAAATAAGGTCCTGTAACAAACAAACGAACAAAAGGTTGTTGCACCACCAGCATTAGTTGTGTATTAATAAGGGTAGGGGCCAAATATGTAAGAGAGATGTTGATATATAAAAATTTCTTTTCTAACTCCCTATCATTCCCACAGAGAGTTTATTTTAAGTCCCGAGGTTATTAAATTAGGGTTTGATACTCTTACCTGTGCATAAACAAATACACGAAACATGAAAACAATGAACCAGACCACATAAGAAGAGAGAAGCACAGATTTCTGGTGATGATCATCTGGGTGATGATTACTTGCCCTGTGAAGGCAGCCTGAACCCCAGGCAATTCTGCATGACACTCAGCAGGCATTACCAAGGTGAATAAAGGCAACAAAAAGGTAAATAATGCTCACAAGCACGTTTAGAATTCACTGACAGCAACTGTGGCTCACTGGTGCGTGGTATCCTTTAGTTTTTTATCTGGCATGGCCTGAGCCAGCTTATGTCCCAAAACATGCTGCCTTGGGTGAATTCTAGGTCTGCATTAACAATCTCTGCTTCTTCACTGCGCAGATTCTTGACCGGAGAACAGTACCTTGCAGAAAAAATTATTTGGGTTGATGTTAATTTGAGGATCTGTGCACTTTTGCCTTGTTAATATTGTGGGTAAGCTTTAAAAATTGTGAAAACTTTGGGAGCAGTTGAAATAGATGTAAAAGTCAGTAGCAAATTATAGGAGCCTTCACGCTAACTGAGGCTTGTGACAGCAAAACCCAAAAAGCTCAAATAATAATTAGTGGCACATCTTGAAGAATGAAAAAAGAAAGCTCTAACAAATAGGCAGAGGCATGTGATACCCACTAGCAACTTGCAAAGATTCAATCCAGATAATTGATTTAACCTAAAGGTTACCAATATGCAGATTAAATTCTGTTTTCATCATTTTTCAAGGCTTATGAGTTTAAAAATCAAGTTGGCCAGCATTACTTGGCATGTTTTAAATTCCTTGGCTGATTTAAGATCCAGTACTAGCAAATGTTGTTTTCCTTTCTTGGTTGTGTCCCCTTGAGGGAAATCTCTAATTTTTCTGTCTTTTTTTGTTTGTTTGAAACAGAGGTCCACAAAAAGTCTGTCTCAAGTATTAGTGAATAAGTTTCCATGTACAACTGCCTCAAAGTAATCTTACGTACTCATCAGACTGGCATTGGTGCCTGGCAGCGGCTCTTGGCACTTGTGGAAGTTCATTTTACAGCTTCTCAATTCCTACTGTGGGCAAATTCAAGGTGTATTGGTTTTATGCCAGCAAGTAAAACCACCACAGTGTTGCACTATTTTATTTGAATATGTAGAGTAGAAAAACCAGTCACCTTCAAAAAGAATCTTAAAATCTGTCATTTCTTATTTTTATAGACATTCCTATACTGAACAATAGAAACCCCTGCAAACTGGTAGTTATTCGTATTAGGAACAGAAGTTAATTGCCCATAGAGGTTATCATAAACTTGTGTTTGAATTTCAGATATAAAAATGAAGAAAAAAAAACACAAGTCAACAAGAAAATGCCATACAACCCCTGAGACAGAAATTGTTTGAGACACATCTGGGAATATACATTTAAAATTTTACTTAATCTGACCTATTTACTGTGTGCTTCTACTATTATTTTCAGTTGATTACTGCAATTATTCACTGAAGAACAGATTCATTAATTATGTTCCACTAATAAAATCATGGTCAGCTTATTTTCTAATAACTGATCATTGTTTTTAGACTTGCAGGGTGGAGATGAATACATTAAATATCAGTATGTCTTGTTTATTAGTTAATACTTATCATTTAAGCTTGATATCACACTATAAGATTAAATCACCCTCTGTCACGAGCACAGAAAAGAACTAAAAATTGGAAATATGCAAAACAGTTCAGTAGGATGGGGACTACTGAATCTTTTCTGGCTAGGCTTGAATAGCTGTTAAAGTACTTAAGCCACAAGGTTGCACGGAGAGACTTTAATAGCAGGGTTGGGAAAGAGGCTGGAAGTTGGGCTCTGCCTACACAGAACTACCCCCAGCTCAAGGGCAGAGAACAGAGGATCTGTATTTGCCCAAACCCTGCTTCTGGCAGCAGCCCAATCAGAAAGGCGAGAGATATCTTGTTCACTCTCTGCTAATACAAGCACTCATGTGGAGCACAATTAATGTAATCTACACTTTCTGACTATGCAGCTTTGTTCCCTTTGCTGCTAGAACTGGTGGTGAGCAAAGTTAATATCATGCACTAACAAATGGTGTGTACAAACAGTTTCTGTAGGAAGGGAATTACCTGTCCTGAGTGTGAAAGAATAAAGGATGCAGACATCCTAGAAGGTCTTGCTCTACCAAGAAATAGTATCCTTGTTTTTTTAAATGCTTAAATACAGTCTGTGTAGAGGACAGCTGAGATGCCTTCATATTTTTATAATCTTAGGACTCATTTGATCAAAATTTGGGATATTACGGCTACTTCAGAAAAAATTGTCTTTGGAGCAGCATGTTCCTGACAATTCACAGGAAAAATCAAGCTTCCAGCAACAGTTCCAGCTGGCAATCTGTATTGACATCATGAGTTAAATCTGACTCCCAAGGCTCCTTTCCTTGTGTCACACCCATGCTGGATCAAGTTTTCTTTTCAGTACTTTTTCCTGTATTTTCAAACATTCTTTCTCAAATCCCAGCAAAAACCAAACCAAAGCAAAACTGTACTTCTGCCTGGAGATTATTTAAATTTCTGAGCAATGTTACATGCACATACAGGGAGGTGGGGAAGATGCAAAAGGAAAAGGAGCAGAAGTATGTGTTTAGCAGCCTTAAAAATTTTTCCTAAATGACAGACAGCAGTTAAGGTCCGTCTCAGAGAAGCTCAGTACAAGCCAGATAAATTCTCTGTTTCCACAGAGCACCAGATGGCTGGAGCTATTCCACACCATCCATGGTCCAAGTCTTCTCTCTTGTAGGAGACAAATGAGTTGAGGTGGTACCAATGAAAGCTGCTTCACAAAATAACTTCCCCTGCATTGTGGTCTTCACCATTTGGTAATTGACTGGCAATTCTGCCAAAGCAAATACACATGACAACAGAGTAGGTACAAACTGTAGTCTGCCTAAAGCCCATTTGTGCTATTCTCTTTCTTTACAATGTTTCAGTCCCAACTTATCCTCCCAAATGGAAGCCTGTGTATTTCCAGTGCTCAGTTAGTTCACTGTTCAGGGTTAAAACTTAGAAGGAAATGCCATGCTTTTGTTACAGTACAGGTGAAAGGGATGTCTCTGTATTGATTGAATGTCCATCTAAAGAAGCACCATAAACAATGATGGGCATTTAATCAATTGTTTAGATAAAAATAATTCAGTCTTCTTACCAAAGAAAGTGGGAAAAACCTCTCACCACAGCTTTTCTCTATTCCAAGATGAAATTACTCTGGTGATTAAGAGAAGCTGTTATTAAATTCTCTGCAGCTGACAGAGTTAAAGTGAAGCCAGGAGATGGTGAAGAAGGATTGAGTTCAGAGCACAGTTTATACAGATTGATTGCATATGACGGATGAATACCTTAGTGTAATAAGAAGCGACTTTGTACTTACTGAGAATTTAAGTGATTCTCACTTTCAGCTTATCGTCTGTATGTGTGTATATGCACAGAACTCTAGGCAGGCATTTTGGGTTAGTGTAGTCTACAAAAAATGCATGTAGAAATGTTAAAAGTCCGGTCAGGCTCAGTGTGCCTGAAGCATGTCGAAACCTTAAAGTAAATGCTTTCTTCATGCCATCAGCTTGGATATACGGTGTCTAGAGAAAATGGAGGGAGGAATGGGATGGCCCATTGTGGGAGAGCTTTCTCAGACATCTTAATGATTGTGTGCTTATCTCAAGGCATAAATTTTTATTTCATAAACCAAATAGTACCTACCATGACTTCCAATGGGCTGTAGTTGAGAGAAATAGCCACTAGACCAAGATTGTAAATGTTACTGTGGGAATCACTTAGTCTATAAGACAGATGATTAATTTGGAATTAATATTCAAAATTCAAAGAAAATTACAAATCCAGTCTAGAGATAAGAAATATTGCTGCTGTTGAGTTTTCAAAAAAAAAAAAAAAAAAAAAATAAAGAGGGGAAATCACTTTTGCTTTCACTGTTAAAAAAAGAGCAGATGAACTAATTTCTGCTCCCAGAGGAGAGAATGCTGTCACTCCTTAATCTTCTCTTTAGAGTGATTAAGTAAAATGTTGTGGTCTTAGTTTTTTTTTTCCTGTTGTGTGTTTCCCAGTTGTGTGTCTGCTCTGATAACCCCTTTCACTCTTGTAGTGTTTCCTCAACAGTGGTTTCATGGCCAGGTAAAACAATTCAGTGGTAATACCAGCACCAGCTGCTTTGCATTATGACAAAAGTATACTGGGTAAGTGCGATGGAAATGATGTGAACTTTAAAAATCTATAGAATCTCTCTGATACATACTTGGGAAATAAGCAATATAAATCAGAGAAGATGTACTTGCTTTGCTAATTTTTGCACTTGCAACGTCCAACACCTACTCCTGTTGATAAATCCTGATTATGATGCCTTTGGTAAATTCTGCATATGATGTATATGTTGAGGGTTGTGCTGGATATGTGATGTTTTCCTTTTGTATATCCCTAGAGAACACACACAGAAACAGAAATTATAGTACATGCACAAAAAAAGGCAGCAACATGCAAGAGTATCCATACTCGTGTTGTTTAGTACTGGGATGGTAAACAAAAACTTGAATTTGAGAAGCACATAAATGTTGTGAACTTTGTTAGGGGCATAGGATCTCTGAAATGTTCATACAATCTTACGTTATCTATCATTTAAATGTTGAATTGCTTGACTGGATTCTAACAAAGTCTCTATAAAATGTCAAATGCAGCTGATTCTCTGGGAGTACAATGCAACACATTTGTGTTTAACTAACACTGAGAGCATTTTAGTAACTTATAAAGTGTACCTGCTAGTCACATTTTAAATTTATGTAAATCCTTTTAATTCTTTTCAGGTTTCTTTTTTAAAATCAGTAAAAGAATAAAATTTGGCATTTGAAACAAGCTATTATAATGAACAAAGCAGAAAACCCAGCTATTCAAATGTAATTATATTTTTACTCTTCATTTTTTCTTTTGTAATTTCATGGAAACATAAAATTTTATAACAAATGACCTTACTGATGCAGTTTGCTGTGTTGGCCGGTAGATGAAATTCATAGATAATTTGCAAGGTAATTACTGACCTCTTGGATTGACTGTCAAAAGAGAGAAACTATTTCCTTTCACCTGCATTTCACATTCTATATTAACTTAATGCTGGCAAAATAGCATACATGGCAATTGACAGACCTACCACTAGGAGAAATTTACTTTGCAAACTTAAATAAGGCTACCAGCTTCCCTCTGCATTTAGCAAACACATGTACAACAATCTACTTCCACCCAGAGAATAAGGTGAACAACACACAATGGGAGTTAACAGTGGTAGACAAGAGTGGAAAATTATTTCAGCAGGTATGACTCAGAAATTTTAGTTAGCATATTTAAATTTTGTAGTGTTTTTTCAGATAAATAAAACATAGTGCTCGAAAGAAGTTTTATGATATCCACCATTATTTACACAAGGTCAGCTTTTCAAGAATGAGTCAAACTCTACTTCTTATGCAGTAAAAAAATATTTTTTGAAGGCGTAATACTTGTCCTTTGACCAGAAAGGCTTTCTGAAGAAAAACTGGTGGAGTGGACATGATTGGGAGTTAGCAGAAAGATACAACAGGAAATCATTTAACTTGGTTTCCAGATTGATGATTTCTCAAGATACTGCAAGAGAGTTGCATGTATACATTTTCATGTATGAAATTGCAGAGAGAGAAACAAACTCAAAACATATTATTATGTGGTGTCATTTTTCACCATACAATATAATTTCTTAGCAGCCACATAAGATAGAAACCAATGAGGATGACACTTCTAGAAATGAATTCAGGTAAACCAAACCCAGTGTAAATATTATCAATAAGTAGCAATCCAGCAAGACACTACTCAGAAAATTAATAATCCGACAGAAAGTGAAAAGTTTTAGAAATAAATAATCGAATATACACTGGTCATGTCAGAAAAGATGATTTAAGGCTAAAATACTTGATACATCGTCAGCTGAACTCTGAACTCCAGTATCACTTCATCAGCTAAGTTGTGTCCCTGAATTTGAATAATGATGGTCACATCCAAAATGTGTATTGGAGTCTAGTTCCTTTGGAGCTGATGGTGCTAACTTCAACAGATGGAGAATTTTATCCTTCCTTTTATGTCCCCTTTTTAAAAAGAAAACAGAGCCTTATGTATGGCATGGATTTGTTCTCAGGAAATAGTAAGCTGCTTAATTTTTTTATCTGTGGGATTTTTTAAAGTCAATCCACAAGTCTCATATATAATTTTCACTTTCTTCCCTTCCCGCCTTCTGTCCCCACCATGCTTCTGGACATCTATACCTTCCCTTGTCCTTTTAAAATTTTTGCCCCTTTTCTCCCTCTTTTTAAAAATCCTTCTAACCTACTCTATTTCCTCATATTAATCAGCCATTTAGCCTTTATTTAGATATGTGAATTAACCACAGAGAGCCCCAGGATGACAAACTCCCAGGATGGACTATATCATGGTACAAAACTTGTGGATTAATAGGCAGTTTAAACACAGCTCTTCCAAATAATCTTTTCTCCTCTTACATTCTTCTCTAACCTATGGTCTTGCAATGTTTCCAACATAATTTTTAAGATAATGTCTCATTTTATTTCTCCTATCTAATTTTCTCTCTTCTTATTCTTAGTGAGATTGAAAATTCCTGAATATTGGTAATTCAAATTGGATTATATGTATGGTGACTTCTGGCCTTCAAGTTTTTAGGTGGATCAAAGATGTTTCTTGAACAAAAAATGGAGGAATACAGGATAAACAGACCTCTTACATCAGTAGAAACCTTTAAGGTTTCTGCTTGTATCTATGTCTTCTGTATTCCTCAGTAGCCTTTCCAAGTGCTTATGTTTTAGGATACAAGGCAGCAAACAGAAAAAAGACTGATTGGGAAAAATAATTTTCTGGAAAAAGAAGTCCTGTTGGAAAAAGCATTTGATCTGGATATGAAATATCAGCATTGAAGCGGACTCAACACTGAACATAAAATTCACCCTAATCAGCAGAACACCTTCGTCTTTGCCAATTTAGCACTTTCTGGAGTAGGCAATTGATCTACGCTGCAGACACTTGCCAGTGAAGACGTTGGACCTCCCTTTAGATGTGGGATATTGTGATGAATAGCAAGGGGTATCACCAACAGAAGAGAGAGAAATCGGTAAGTACGATCTGTTGATGCACTTAGCAGACAGTCAATGTGCTGCTATGTGTGAACTTCTCATGTCAAGTGCAACCATTTTGCAAGTTTCTAGTCAGAGATCAGGAACTAGCACAGTTAATTTAAAGTATTGACAAAAGGCGGTAAGTCACATCCTTTTGATCTAGCAATAATGTAGCTTTGATAATTTTAAGAACTTTGTAGTAGGAAATGAAAACAGTAGGTTTAATTACAGCACTTAGTCCTTATACGAAATCTGTTTGTATAAGATACAACACGTTACGTTTCCCCAATCCGCAGTCTGGGCTAGAGTTGTGAAAAAATTCTCTTAATCAGCAATAGTGATGTATGGACCATAATTGCTCTTAGCAACAATGATCAGAAGAACATTAACATAAGAACTCTTATGTGGATTGTACAACCTGAACTGTACATTTTCACATCTATTGTTGAAGAAAGACTATAGGTACTTCTGAAAAAAGAGTAAAAGCAAGTAAAATTCTCTCCCCTTCAACCCATGTGTTTCTTCTCTTCTCAGAAAACACAGTTTACCAATTCCCCATGTATGCTTACTTCCTTCTGCCCTCCCAAAATGCATCTTCTACATTTCCACAAAATAAAGCCTTGTGGAGGTTTCTGAGGTGTTGCACATATTTTTAAGTATTCAAGAAGCAGCAAAACAAGAATTAATCTTTTCCTAGGGGACAACTTGAATTTTGGATGACAAGCAGAATAATCAGATGATACAGCCAACCAGTCTAGTGCTAGAATCTATTGCTACATTTTGCTTATGTCCAAGGCAGTCTTCACCCTTCCAGCATCATTACAAATGAAACTTAAAGACAACAATGGGATCACTTTCCAACATTTAGATAAACACAAGATACTGTTGTGTTCCATCTGATTAAAACTAAATTATGAGAATTCAGTTTGTTGACTCTCCTGAATGACTTTCACGTCTATCTGACAAGATAGTTCAAATTTCCTTAGAAGACAAAGGTAAGAGATTGATATTGACATAAGAAATAATTTATTTAGAACAGGGGTCTCTTAATTTCTGGGGCAGGTTAAATGTGAACTTGTTATTTAAAGCTGAATGTGAAACAGCTCAGGAGTCTACAAAAATTAGTTATTCTCACCTTGAATGTAAAGTCTTAGAATCTGAGAACAAGTTGTGAAGATGGAACCTTTTTCCCATGCAAGTTCAACAAGCCACCCATTTGTTCCACCTGCCTGCAGCTAAAGTCTCTGACACAAACTTTTTATTAACAATTTTTTGTATTAGTTATGTAGGAAAAGTGCAAGTGAAATGAGAATCAGTCATAATTATGGGCTTTTCATGCTTTAAAATAATCAGAAATTCTCCTTCACAAACACAATAAATTCAGTGGTTGTACCAGCCAATTACAGAGCTTTTCTGCCATTGCTCAAATGTCCCCTGTGATGGGATACACTCTCTATTTCCACTGTCTTCATATATGTCTCTGAAATTTGTAAAAGTGAAAGATCCCAGAAACTCACTCAAATTTGTATTTTCTTGAAGAGAAAGTAGGACAAGTAACACAGATATTTCACATGCACCATCTTCAGGTCTAGCCGGTAAGTCTTTCTATGGAACAAAGCACTGATTAATACCAAAAAGAGAGCTTGTCCCCCAGATGGTTTTATTCTTCATTGTATGAGGACATCTATTAACCATGGATACAAAAACAGGATTCCCTGTAAAAATTCTGATGAGGACAGTTTTGTCAAAACTTTCTGAATGTCAAAATTTCAATGGAAAAAGATTGAAAGATTGGACCTAGATCTGAATTATGTGTTCCTGTGTTTGGCTGTTTTTTTTTTTTTTTTTGGTTCTACCTATACCATTAACTCTTGATAGAAATAGAATCACAGATGCACTCATATAAGAGAAAATGTAATTTTGTCCTTTTGGAAATATGAGGAGATACATACCCCATTTTGGGCAGTTTATAAATCTATTTCTCGTGTGTTTAAAGCCACCTTATAGATTTTTTTTTGTGCTCAAAGTTTAAATCCCACAGGACATGCTAGTTTTTTGAGACAGAGACAAAAAATAAGTAAAACCTCAGGGCTCTGCCTTGTCATTTTCTTCTTCTCTACTTTGTTGTTTTATTGACTGTTACAGTAATCCATAAATATATGTACCACTGCTTTAATAATGAAAAATATTTACTTTGTAGCTAAGCCATTAATAGACATCATCAGTTGGTTTTCAAGAACATGACTAATACATCAACAATAGTGGGTTTTATAACCTTGTCATTCACAGTGAGCCAATATTCAAAGAAATTTGACTTGATTATGATTAAGGGCTTTAAAATTCTGGAGTGCCTGTCAGTATAGAGAAATTACTGCTGAAGAAGATCGGAGGGAAAAAAATAATCCGGGCATGCTTTTCTAAAACAGCTGGATATCTCCATGATCAACTGTAATGCTGATTTTGAAGGTACGGATAAACAAATACACTCCAAGGTATAATCAGTGAGCAGAGAACGATAAAGGATTGGCTTAGTCATGGACCACATTCATTTCCTACAGAGTTTTTCTAAAGTGATGTTTGCCCAAATATGCCCTTCTTTGTAACATCCCATGTTGGACAATCCCAGGGCATGTGATACAGAACATGGCAGAGCAAGGGTAACATAACTTAGTCTCAGAGAAACATGGTATTTTCTACATATTTTCTCAGAGTTTGAAACTTGTATTTTTTGACTTCACAATCATACTCTGAGATGATCTACATGATAAGGAAAGCTGGTACTGGAGCAGGACAACAGCATTGTTACTTCCTATAGAAGTTGGGGATTGTGAGCAAAGATGAGATCTGCTGGATCCCCGTCCCTGCAAATATAGAAAGCAATTCTGCATTAAGAGTGTTACTGATGATGAGGTGTAACAGAGTAATAAAAACTAGTCTGGGTGGCAGCAATTGTATTTCAGATGTACAATCTAGAAAAGACTAATGCAGATGAAAAATATGAGCTTTTGCAGAACATTACCATTTTCATATGACAAGGTTTTCATTTTATCAGGAATACAAGTGGGTAAGGAGCTTCTTGGTTCTGTACCTAAACAAGGAAAATTGATGGAGTCAAGGTGCAAAAAGCAACTTGTTAAAATAGAAGATTAAATTTTGATGAGATAGGAAAGTTGCAAAAAGCCCTCCTATTGAATCGGAACTCCATTTATTCTATTTATTGAACCTACAATTATTTAGATTAAAATAATCAAAATTTAACTTAAAATAGGCCCTTTCAAAAGGGAAACTTAATCAACATATTTTGTGTTTTATATAAAGGCACCTGGACAAGGAGAATTCCCTGTAAGGTTTAAAAGAAAAGGTGTGGTATCTGCAGATGACTGGTATGCTCCATTTCCTTCCTGGGACAGACATGGTCTTTTTCTTATCACTGTTTGTTGTCATTAATCATGGAGAAGAAGTGATAAAATTAATCTTTTTATGTTCCTACAAATCAATCTTTGGTGGTGGAAACAGAATTAAATCCATAAACTCCACAAATTTTGTATTGTTTTGCCCTGTTACTTGATTATCCCAGAATAACAGAATATGCTGAGTTGGAAGAGACCTGCAAGGACCATTGAGTCCTGCTCCTTGCCATCTCCATGAGTCTCACCGTGTGACCAAATACCAAACCGACCCTGTCAGGCTCAGTGCTGTGACCACTTCCCTCGGGAGCCTGTTCCGCTCCCTCTGGGTGAAAAACCTTTGTCTAATATCCAACCTAAACCTTCCCTGACACAACTTCAGGCCATTCCTGCGGGTCCTGTCACTGGTCACCAGAGAGAAGAGATCAGTGCCTGCCCCTCCATTTCTCCTCACGAGAAAGTTGTAACTGCAATGAGGCCTCCCCTCAGTTTCCTCCAGGCTGAACAGACCAAGTGACCTCAGCCGCTCCTCATACATCTTCCGCTCAAGGCCCTTCACCATCTTTGTTGCCTCTCCAATAGTTTAATGTTTTCCTAATATTGTGGTGCCCAAAGCTGCCCCCAACACTAAAGGTGAGGCTGCGCCAGTGCAGAGCAGAGCAGAACAATCCCCTCCCTTCCATGGCTGGCAAAGCTGTGCCTGATGCCCCCCAGGACAGCATTGGCCCTCCTGGCTGCCAGGGCACTGCTGGCTCATGTTCAACTTGCCATGGGCCAGGACCCCCAGGTCCCTTTTCATGGCACTGCTCTCCAGCCTCGTATTTCCCAGTCTGTCTGTACATCCAGGGTTGCCCCATCCCACAAGCAAAATCCAGCACTTTCCGTTGTTGAACTTCACACAGTTGGTGATTGCCCAGGCCTCTAGTTTGCCGAGGTCTCTCTGCAGGGCCTGCCTGCCCTCGAGGGAGTCAACAGCTTCTCCCAGTTTTGTATTGTCTGCGAACTTGCTTGTATCCCTTCCATCCCTGTATCCATGTTGTTTATGAAGATGTTGAAGAGCACAGGGCTGAGGATGGATCCCTGCAGAGCCCCACTAGTGTCAAGTCACCAGCCTGATGTCACCCCATTCACCGTAACCCTTTGTGCCTGACCCATGAGCCTGTTGCTTACCCAGCACATGATGTGTTTATCCAGAAGGATCCTGTGAGAGACATTATCAAAAGCTTTACTGAAATCCAAAAAGATTACATCAAGTGGCTTTCCTTGATCAGCTGGGTGGGTTACCTAGTCATAAAAGGAAATCAGGTTTGATAAGCAGGACTTTCCTCTCATGAATCTGTGCTGACTGTGACCAGTGACCGTGTTGTCTTTCAGGTATTTCTCAATACCTGCCAGAATAAATTTTTCCATAGCTTGTACCAGGGACTGCATATCCTGCAGTGACACCATTGTGATAAACACTAACCCATGAGGCACAAAGACGGATTTTCATATGGGAATAAGCTGTTTCATTCATTTGAGGGGAAGGCATTATTTAAAGGCACATTAAGCACAGGGCTTCTTTCACACTGAGGTGGTCAGAAGAGGAAAAAGAAGGAGATATATTGTTTTGCAGAAACAATTCGTAACAATAACGACTTCCTAGAAACCAATGTGCTGATACCGAGGCTAACTATTTAGGCAATCTAACACAATAACTCCTGGCTTCTAAAATAAAAACTGCAATCTACTTCGCTGTACACTCTAGAAGTTGAAGGCAGTGGGAAATCCCAGAAATTGATGTGAAATAAATATCTTCTGAAGTACTGGAAAATATAGGAGAAAAGTGATGAAGCTACTTAAAATTTAAAATGTAGGCATTTTACCATGCGTTTTTTATAGATCACAGGAGAGGATAATTTTGTTCAAGGAGGCAACTTGCTCTGAACTGAGATCTTAAAAATAACAGCTTTGTTTTTCTGTCTTATCGTGCACTGTCTTACCTCTGTAAACAATATGAGGTCTGAAATGGGCTTACAACCAGCTAAAAGGAAAAAAGCATCAAAAAAATTTTCCCCTTAGCAAGAGAGACATGACCTTTAAAACCTGTCACACCTGAAAAAGTGTGACAGAAACAAAGGGGGTGAATCTGAAGTTATTACAGAAAATTTTGCTTTATCTCCATATGTAACCAGTTAATGAGCAGAAAGCAGCTGCTGAACTTTCTGCTGCTACAGCTTTGTTCCTCCACCCTACTGCATCAATGGGATAGCTGCTCATGCTTGAAAATTCCTGTGGTATATTGCTAAACCTATGTATGATTGTAACCAGGACAACACTATGGCTGCTAGCAGAATTAAAAGAAAACAAAGAATCAAATACCAAAGTTTTAATCCACAGAGAAGTTCCCCTGCAAAATTAGAAACAAAAAGGTATCATGGACCACCTTGTACATATTCTCCAATTCATTGTTATTTATCCTTCAGTGTTATGTACAGGACAAAGCAAAAATCAACAAAACAAAAACCCCTGCCATCCAGCCTCAATGTTCAATGTCTGATATATGTCTTGGAAGTATACGTATCACATATTTCTTCAGTCCAACTTCTTTTTTCAAATAGATGTTCTGAATAGCTGTTCATTGTTCTTCCATGCTAAAGCTCCTAAATTCAAAATACAGTTTTGAGTTGCTACAGTCTTATACTGAGACTTTGACTCTCATATGAGAGTATGAGAACACCATAGGATACATTTCTTTTGGCGATCCCACTCTCCCTTGTGTCCACCTCGGCTGGCGGTTTCAGTCAGAGCAGATGGGCTCCTTGGAAGCAAAATCTCCCATTTATCTCCACTGATCATGCTTCAGTTCACATTACGCAGTGGTCTCTGAGTCCTTTCAGAGGAATTTTCAATGGAAAGATGCACCCCAATAGCATAAGTAACACTCTTCAGACATCAGCAGGGGTTCAGTCCATGGGATCATATGAAAGCAAATGTGAAATAGAATTTCATAAGGATCATCATCATCTTAAACCCTTGGACTCTTATCTTAGAAAGTACTTTATTTTCAATTCCACAAATGATCCCAAGACATAAAACAAATAGAACTTTTATTTAGTTTTGAATCTGTAAGTTCAAAATTAAAATGCCCATTTTTGCTGTAAGTTTCTGTTTCAAAAAAAGTACTTTTTATTATATGTTTGAAAGTTTTTTCCTGAACTGGTGCCTGTCATAATGTGTAATAACTTCATTAAATCTGAAGTTCTTTACTCAGTGGGGAATGGCAACTTGGCTTCCGTCCAGTGATGGATAAATAGTGTTCAGGCAATCAAATGCCACAGAGATGTATCTGGTTTAGGAATAAAACAGAAAGGCTGGGGAAAGAAAAGATCATTATCCTCACAAGACAGGGACTTAAATCGAAGGAGTCCTACCCTAAACATATGTCCATGACAGAGGCTTTCATCATAGGTGGGCAGATTTCTTGCAAAGCAATTCAGTTCAAAACTTCAGAATTTTGAAGTGGGGTGTGTAAGTGCACCAAAAAAAAAAAAAAAAAAGAAATCTCAAAATCAAAGACTAAGAACCATTTTAGCTTTCTAGTAGCTAATGGGAGCACTTCAGGCATTTGGAAAGGAAATTCATACGAAATAATTCTCTGTCTCAGCTCATGGGACGTGACCTCATGTCAGTTGCAATCAGTCTGAAAAGCTCTCTTAACTTCATGGAGGCTTTTTTGAGCAGCTGTCTAGGAATAACATTTTTTCTGGCTCCATTCTCAGACAAGTACACTGAGAGGTTTAGGAAAGGGGCAGGGGATGTCTGTCAAAATGCTTGCTCTCAGAGATCCTACTTAGATTTGTACATCTTTTATGATGTGATGCTCTTCAGCGCAGTTAGCAAGACAGAGAACGTTTCCTGCATTAGTATGGCCAGTGAAATAATTTTAAAATTGAATACTGAGTATCCATGAAAATTACTTCTGGGATGTAACTTGTAAATCAGCTGCAAAAGTGCAGTATCAGAACAGAGCATAAAGGCTCTCTTATTTGCAAAAACGACTAAGATTTGTATCATGGGAAATAAACTTACCCTTTACCACAAGAGTCTTGCAGGTTAAAAAACCCCAGCATTTCACCCTTTCACCCTTCAATCTGCTTGGAAAAAGGATCAGTGCAACAAAAATTTTGGCTTACAAGGCTGAACTGAATGCATGTTCACCTGTCTTTCTGCTTAGGAACTGGTCAGCAAGAAGAGATGATGGACAAAAGATCTCCTTCCAAATTCAGCCGTGTGTTTCGCTTGCTCAAAAGATGGACTCTTTCCATTTCACGTAAGGCCAATGAATCTCATTCATTTCTGCAAAAGCAGAGCTGTTTGGATCTCATCATGGTGTGCTAAATTCAAGCCAAGGAGAGTCAGTGCTGTGATATTGCCTGATATTTCATGGAATGAACATTCAATTATGAATTTAGGAGACAAAATATGGGGAAGTTGTCAAAGCAACTTTATAAGTGCTGAAAGGAATCCACAAAATGATCAAGTTTAAATCAGAGTTAATCCTCTCCAATCCTACATGTTTCAGTGTTTTCAAGCCTTGTGATGGCAATAGCCCGTGGAGGTGCTAAGAAGCTTCTGGTAAGAGCATCACAGGATTTTATTTTTCACTCAAGTTCAAGAATCTTGTCACTGTTCACTTTGACTTGAGAGTGATGTCATAAAATGTGAACTATTATATTTTAGTTTAAAAATACCTCACACATTCAAGTAATATACCATTCCTTTTTTTATTGTACAAGAGTAATGAGTTGTCAGCTTCCTCCCCACTCTTTCCTTTACAGAACAAGATACATGCATCATCTTTCAAAAGAAGTAGTGCAGCCGTGACATTTAGAAAATGTTTTTCTAGTGTATGTGTCTATATATTTAAAGGGACTGCAAGTTATAAAGTTAGATTTCTTAAACAATATGAACAAAGCTCGTTTCTTTATACACACTTTATACATCAACTGTGATGTGTCTAAAAGTTATACTCACACTACAATAAAGAAGTCACAGGAAGGATGGTCTATTTTCACCACTGGCATTACTTTTTCCAGTCATATGCAGGAGCACTATACCTCAGTCCTGAAAGGTTTTTCCAAAATCTGTGTGTAGAGCAATGGCATTGAGAGCAGATTCATAGAAGGGTAAGTGCATGGGAAGAGCACCTGAACACTCCAAGCAGAGGACTGTGAACTTCTCACACACTCTGAGACCAAATCTAAATGGCTCACGTCACACCAGTGTGCAAGGCAGGGGGATGACAGGGGACAGCAGGGACTCAGCAAACTGGAAAGAGTAATCTTTGAGCAATGGCTCTGGTAGTCTTGTGCCACCCACCAGGGGCAATGGGGGAACAGTGTCTTTGGATGGGGAGCTCTGGAAGGAGATCACTTTTAGAGATAATTAGCTTTCCTCCAGCTCAAGGATGATGAAGTTTCACTGCCTTTGCCAGGCTGATGCAGTGTAGGCTTGAATTTTGAACCAACGGTCTGTCATTACACTTTTGGCTACTGCCTTGTACCATGTGCTGAAATTCCTCTCAGATAAACTCAGCACCATAGAATAGGACTGGAAGTTGCTCTCTTCTCTCACAGACTCCAGGACAGTGCCTGATCCACAATTTTCTTCTCTTTGCAGAACATAGCTGCTTAAAAAAGCAAAATGGCACCTTGCAGACACGCTCTATACCCATATCCCACCTATAAACGATGTAAATAAACTTACCTGCTTACATTGCAGATATAGTTGAAGTGGTAGGTCAATAAGGGATTAATTGAAGAACTTACTTGACAATGTAGAATCTTATGAAAAGAAACTCAACCATTAAATTACTTGCAAAGAGAACAGCGATGGT
This sequence comes from Dasyornis broadbenti, assembly GCA_013397935.1. Taxonomy (NCBI): domain Eukaryota; kingdom Metazoa; phylum Chordata; class Aves; order Passeriformes; family Dasyornithidae; genus Dasyornis; species Dasyornis broadbenti. The sequence goes on from VZRN01006015.1 coordinate 2,037,518, forward strand.
GATTGGAGCCCTATTGAAAAGAACGATCAAATGAGATGGAATGGATATTTCCCAGAATTTATGTACAGTACATTGTACTCCAGATTTTCTTGTATAACTTAACCAACTTAAAGAGAAATAAATTGCAGCAGGGAATAGTGTGTTAAAAAAAAAAAAAAAGAAAAAAGAAAAAAGAAAAAAAGAAAGAAGAAGGAAAAGCATATAAATGTCTCTGTGAAAGATAAAACAGAAATGTCAGCAGCAAACCAAACTGCGTTTCTCATGGCTATTGGTACTTAAATACCTGACAGCTCAAATATTCACACCTTATCTCCGAACCTAAAACTTTTTCTCTCCTTCTCCATACAGATAAATTTTACTATCTGCTATTTCATGGGAGAAGAAACTGAGGCAAAGAAGGAAATTTAAATTGCCCAGTGTTGCCCACTTCTTTGGATGCGAGACCATAAGAAAGTACAGGCATGTCGGCTGTCTGAAGGAGATGCTCAGATCCTACTATCTTGCTTTGTGAGTAGAGAAGAAAGTAAACTAGAGGCAAATCCTGTTGCATTGGCTATGAGACCGATGTGATTGTGTGGTTCAGGGCTGCTTTCAGGGGGCAGAGAGTCTGTGCTTCCACTGCTCTGAATCTGACAAAAGAAGATGACTGTGTAGAGACAAAAGTAAGGGTTTTTTTCTCTCCTCATTTTTGAACATTAGAAAAATACAGCATTTAGTCAGTAAAGCCAGGTTGCCTGAGGCTTTCATTAAAACATTGCTCGAGGGAAGGATGAACAAGATGAATCATTAACATGTCTGCATGTTGCTTGGTTTGAGAGCAATGTTCCATGTAATAGATGTTTGACAGCATGAATTCAGTCAGATATGCAAATTGCAAGTATTGCCACTTGGCTGAAACAGGCTTATTTGCTGGAGCTGGCCTAACTTACTAAGAGATATATTTGCAGATGGATTAACTAAAAAAAAGCTCAGGGGCTTGGTACTCCAAGTGTTGGTGATTTATTACCCTCAACTACATGTATACATACATACATATCTATCTGAATAATGCTATAGGAAGAGATATCAGAAAACCAACTCCTTCTACATACTCTGGAGGTAGTCTTTAATCAAGTTTATGCTAGAATTTGTTCTGTGCCAGATCTACCGGATATACACACATCTTCTCGAGACAAAGCCTCTCACAGGACATGACTTACTTGTTTTGAGCTCCCACTTGTCAACAGTAGGACTTGAGAAGTTGGGACACTGATGAGACGTAAGATCAAAGAGGAAGATCTGAATCTCTATTCATCAAATAGATGTGAGAAAATAAAAGCTGTCAGGCTGAACTAAACTAACCTGTGTTTTTTCCCTGAAGGTGTCCAACTGTATATGATATGATGGAAATGATAGGCATAAGCCTTCCAGCAGATGATAGTTTAGGGTCTAGGGACAAAGATTGTAACTCATGTTCAGTAGTGCCTTGGTTACATGATCCATTTTGAATTTAACTAATCCCTTTTAAGACTCACTTACTTTATTGTTCTCTCAAATGTCTCAAATGTGGCAATGATTTCCACAGCTTTCTCTTTGCACACTGTGAAAAAACAATTCTTTGTTGTAACCTTGCTGCCTTGTGAGTCATAAACTCTTCACTGGTTCTTGTCCTATGAATTCTGCAAGTTTTTAATTTTATAGACCTCTGTCACTGTAAATTTCACTCAAAGCCATCTCTTTTTCCAGATAAAGTGGCTATCTTGCCTAGTTTGTCCTCATATTAGAAGCTGCCACATTCCTCTGATGCCTGTTGTGCACATGTTGCCCTCTGCCGCTCCAGGGCATTTCCCAGCAGTGAAGCAGGACTGCACATGGGCCTTTTGGGGTGGGGGAGCACCGTGCAGGCAGAGTATAACATTGTAACAATATTTTTCTCTTTTGCTATTACTTGTAACAAATCCTAAATTTCCACTGTCTTTGGATCATTGGACAGATGTCCGTGCCCTGTGGGCACCACCAGTCATGACTGTCCCTGCCCACCCCTGCCGCGGCTCCCCCATGCTGCCCACAGCCCCGCTTTGTCTCATCCTCCGTTCTCACAGGGAGCAGACATCTCTCACTGCTCTCTGAGAGCCGATTTTTTTTGAGACTATCTGCAATTAATCTCAGAGAGCAATCAAGGAATGTGAATTGCTGTAACCTCCATGCCACTGCAATAAAACTTGAAAAAGGCCATATAGAAAAAAATCAGACACACATGTTGTTTTTCACATTACTACAGATTACATAAGTGTTGAAACCTAGTTCATTCCTTCAAGGAAATTTTGTACACAATGGCAAGTCCTGTCAGCTCCTTAAAAAGTATAATGCACATCTATATTGGGTTTATGGGCAACATTCAACTGTGTATTTTAGCTATTGTATCACTAAATTTAGGTTGTGTAGAGAGAGTAACAATACTGCAGAAAAATGCAGCATAGTCCACTGACTCATGTTGCTCAAAGCAAAAAAATGCTATCTTTTGCTTTGCTGGGATATGAGATTTTGATCTCACTTTCTTCCTGAGTAATGAGACTCTTTGGATCACAGAGGGCAGAAGAAATAAGGTGTGAATCATTACAGTCTCCACTCTATTCTTCATCTGGAAGAAAAATAGTACATCCCCCAAGGAAAGAATAAGACCGGACTGGGAAAAGGAAGAAACAAGGAAGTGCTGGAGCTTGTAGCGTGTGCAAATTTATCCGGTCTATGTTTATAACTGTCTGAGGAAGAGGAGAAATGGTGAAATTGTGATGACTTGTCTTGTTCAAAAAGTCAAATGCTTGTGCTTTTGCAAAAATGCCTGGGAAAAACCCCCAAATTTAAGACCTGGGAAATTATTTAAGATCGATGTAAAATAACACATAGTGGGTAGGGGAAGTAAGTGCAACCATGGCACCAAGTTAGCTACCTCCACTCTACGAAAGAGGGGCAGTTAATAAAATCTCCATTCTGGAACAACTCCATCTTAAATTTTGAAAATGTTCTGCTCTCTCCAGCTTTTAAAGGCTGTTACTTGAAGTTGCTGCTGACTTTTGTGTATGTATGATGTTCAGAAAACAACTCATTTCAGCTGAGCAAGAATGGACAATAGTATCCCATATAAAATCCTTTAAAAATGTAAGCCTTTTATAGCAAACAAGACAGAAAATTTGGTCTATACATTCAAAAGGTACATCCTTGGATTGCTTGTGCAGAAGAGAAGTTATTCTAAATAATCATAATTTTCTGTTTAAACATTTAATTGTGTCCAGGAGAGTAAGTTAGGTGAATAAAACCAGGATCTTGGCTAATAAGTATGAAACCCAGCAGAGTCATTGAATGAGGAAGAGCTGGCTGCTGGCTGCTGCCACTTGAGAAGGGTCCCAGCTTCAGAACTGTGTCTTCTGCTCAGGTGGGGATGCAGCACCTTCCTCTCTATTTAAAATTAGTAGTGGTTTAATGTCCCTGGGTAGAAGAGGCAGACTGACAAGCAGTACAAATGCCTAGAAAATGAGTTATTTTGGCCATTTAGCTTTGTCAAACTGTTTAGCCCTGGATTAACTACGTGCATTTGAGTTAATGCTTCTGTTCACATCAGTTGAAGTGAATCCCCTGCTCGTGTCTTGTCCTGGGCACTGGTTTGCACTGCAGAATCATCTTGGAGCATGCAGAGTAGCATTGTCTTTTTGGATGAAAAAGAAAGGAAAGATGTACTCAAGGAGTTTATTCATTTCACAAACACCTAAAGGCCAATTTGTACAGTGTTGTGTTCAGGTCCTCAACACCAAAGCACCATCTGGCTTTCCTGATGGGTTTCTGGGGGTGGGGGTGGGGGGGCACACTGCTTGCTAGTGAAAACACAACTACTGCAGTTCAAACCACCCAGGCACTAAGAGCTGCCTAGCTGCCAATCCACTTACTCAGCATATGGAAAAAAATTAGGCTAAAAATGCACACTCTTCCTCTTAGCTGTGCCTTTAGGCAACCAAGAAAAATTGGGATAGGAAAGCCTGAAAGCAGATGTTCTCCACCCCCTCATTCATACCATTTATAGACACCTGTTTACTCCTAATAGCCACGCTCATGCATGTAAGCTTGCTGTAAGAAATTAAATCATAATATGTATTTTAAATTAAATTGAGCCATGAAAATCATTCCTTTTGGTGTCCAGTTCCAATCACCTCTTAAGAGAGTTTATACTGGCAACGGATGGAAATTGTATGTGTTATTTTGATAACACTTTTGCTGCAAAGTCATTTAATTGATGACAGTGAAATCTAAGATTGGAAGTGAACCATGCCAGACAAAATAATTATTGCCTGCTATAATTTTTCCCCCAAAGGCCATCAGCATTATTTATATGATCTATTAAAAGGTGCATGCTTTTAAGTGGGTTAGTTACATTTTGGGAATGACCCATTCAAATCAAAACAGCATTTTTCTAACTGTGGATTATAAATGCCATAAAAAATATACTTTTATAATTTAAAATTATAACTATGAATGGAAATCACTTAAGTGAGGGAAGGAAAACAGAGATAGGTTGGGAATAAAGGGCTGGCTGCTCTTGATTATTCCTGTGTTTGGCTTCGATGGTCTGGCTAGTTAAAGGAGTAGACTTTAGCAGCTTTCTTAGCTTAAGTTTCTCTGATGGCCCTTTAGGCAGTACAATTTCGCCACACAATTTTATAGACTCTTGTGTGAGAAGTGCTACTCTGCATCAATATACAGCTCTGCTCACTTAATCTATGTTAAATTTTACTGGGATGTGGAGTTCTTCAAAGTAGAACACTCTGCAGAGTCCTCCCTCTCAAGGACAATTACTGAACAGACAGTAATAAAAAGTGAAAGCAAGTAATCAAATCCTGTTATGAGATTTCAGTGGCATTCCTTAAAATATGTTAAATGTCTGTCCTCTATTCTTCTTAGAAGGAGAGTATTCCTAGAGTTGCTTCAGACTGGGATTTCATTTTTCATCTAAGACAGATTGCTCTTGTAATTTCTTTGTACTGATAATATCTCAGATGTTATTCCCACAGAAACTTCTGCAGTAAAAAGTCTTCTATATGCAGCAGGAGTGATACCAAATCTTAGTTACAAGGGATATGACAATTGAATATTAATTATTTTTAAAAGATTATATTAATTACAAGGCTGTTGTATAGAATTATTTAGATTTCTGGTTGACATTTTCAATGGTGTTTCTCAAGACTGATGCATCTAAATCTCCTTGATACTATTCTCAGTCTGATTGGTTTTTGTTATAGGGGCTTCAGTGAAAACTAAATGTGCTCAGAACTTTTGGAACAAAATTCCATAGCTAAATATGGATTTATGAATCTGCTGTAAGCATCAGGGACCTTCTCTTCCATCATAGGTTACTTTATAGATCATATAGCTGAATAGAAGGAAGGCTTTGAGGTACAATTCAGTGAAAGTTGCAGCCTAATCTGTGAATATACATTAGAGAGTATTTCCATTTTTGTGGTTTGTATCATCAGTTATTTGCCACTGGAAAACAGATAAGAGAAAGCAAACAAAGTATTGACTGAGTAAAAATGTATGGATGAGGAAAAACAAAGAAAACCCAATGATCCTCTTAATTCCTATAAATAAACAGAGAATTTTTTTCTTAAGGTATATGACTCTCTGAGACACAGTATGTGCTTTAAAGTGTTAAATCCAAATTAATTTATTTCAGAATTGAAATCAGCTACATTGGCACATACCTTACTTGCCACTGATATCGTGGAATAGGCTTAGAGATATTTGTGAATTGTACATCTTAGGGATGATGATCTCTGTGGGGCTGGGGAAACAGCCTGGCAGTAATGAACAACAAAGTAGAACCACAGTACTCATTAGCCATTACTGTAAAACTGAGACATATTTTTTTAAACCAAAGACATTTGTCCTCTGCCTCTAAAATTCAGGGGTTTTCTAACTACATACCTTGTCCACATCTGGGCTTACACACAAGGGATCTTTTTGCATTGGTTATGATGCCTCTTTGTGAATAAGAAAGCAACAGATGTCAAGAAAATTTGTTGGTTTTGGCCTTCTCCCTCACAGCAGAAATCAAAACACATGACAAGAAGAGTTTACATTTTATTTTTCATGTTCAGTCAATTTTATGGATCATTGAGTTATTTAGATATACAGTACTTAACCTCCTTGTTTTTCTAATGAGAATTGACTGCTAATGTCTCTTTTCTATTTCCTTATTCTTTGGTTAGCTTTTGTTTCATAATAGAAATAATGAAATCTGTGACATAGGGGTCATCAACTTCCCTTAATAACTTTTTGAAGAACTGTAAAAAAGTCAAACACCTTCAAAAGGTTAGAAAATGACTGGTTTTTCCTTATACACAGTTTGGTTATGTTTAAAAAGAATTTTAAGGTAAGTTAGAGGAACAGCATTTGTTTCTCCATAGTTCATACTGCACAGTGGATTGAATTAAGGATGGAAATCTTTCTTGTAAATCTTGTATTCTTGAGTTTAGACCTTTAATATTACCTTTTTGGAGTGTTTGGTGTTGGATTTTGTTTTGTTTGTTCTTGCCTTTGGGGTTTTTTTTTGGGGGGGGGGCGGTGTGTGCAGAAAACTGAATTACTGAATTGAATTATTGCAATTTATAACACTGAAAAAAATAGATTGGTCCTGGAACCAAAGACAGATTGACTTATTGTAAGAAATGAAGTGTCATCATCTTTTCCAATCCTTCCTTAGCACTATACAAGTATTTTTAGACACTCAGATTCATTCATAGTGTGAATCAGTTTGGAGCACTGAGGCTGTGTCTGAAGACTTGAAAAATAACATAACTGCAATATTCATTTTCAATAAAACTAGTCAGACAAGGGGATGATTACCATTTGCAAACAGTCATGAAGCAGTGAATTAATTTTATGAAAGTGTGATGGACTAAACTGCTTCAAAATAATCATTATCACTACTGCATATAGCTATTCTTAATCTTTATTTTGAATATATCTTTATTTAACCAGGATTAAAAAAGCTGCCTAAAATTCCTTTTGACATAGAACATAACAAGATAGCAATCTCTGCAGAACTCATAATTCTCAGGGAAATTGTTAACCAATTATAAACATAACACAAAATATCAATGGCTATGATGTATTTTAAACACAATTATGATAATAAAGTATAATCAAATATGTGCAAGCAGTAGCAATTACTAGTGAATATCATTAAGCCATCTGCTAATTAATCCAAAGCAATAATATGGTTTATTTAATAAGTTCCAGCATTTCCCTTTGAAGATGTGTACAGAAAAATAAGTGGTTTATATCTGGTGAAGCAGGAAATGACTCTCTGAGACTAGAGTTTTGTAATAACTTGGAACCTCTCAGATGTTTGTATTTAATTGTTGTCACTACTGTAATAATTTTAAATATCACCAGGCTGCTGGGAGGAAAACCTGCAAGAACAAGAGTGTGAGAGCTGCTTTTGAGTAGAAAGCAGTTCACAACAGCCAACAAATTTATCTCAGAAGAGGTCATCTCAAAGGGATGAAATGAAAGGAGAAAATCCTTGTTGATTTCATGGGACTGTATATGGGATGGGAACACTCAGTACCACAGACATAAAGTTGTTTAGTTTTACTACTGAATTCAGTAGATTTATGTAACTCTTCCATCTGGCCAAACACCTCATAGTTACTGTCTGGTATTTTAAGTATCAAACATTTTTCCCTGTCATCCTAAAATTTGCTGCTACACATATAGAATATGCTTTGTTCTTATTCTCTCAGGTGAGTATCTACTATCAGTTTCTTTATTTCCTCTGTGAAAAAGCTCATTCCGCCAAGTGAAAAGGACTATCCTCCTATAATGAAATAAAATATTTAAAGTATATTATAAGCATAACACTCCCTAAAGATTTAGAAAGCATTCTTTAAAGTGCACGTTAATACATCTAGTGCCAAGTCTTTTGACACAGCTTCATTGTCTTAAAGATGGAAAGATATTGCAATTTAGTGCTTTATGAATTTTGTAGTGTTTGAACTGCTACTTCAATAAATGCTAAATTAGCAATATTTGTTTTTAAAAGGGACAGCTTGTACAAAACTTAGAGAGACAGAGGAATAAGTGATATTTTCATCAATCAAGATGACTGCTTTTCTGGAGAAGGAAAGGGGGGGCTGTGAGAAGGCAACTGGGGGAACAACCAACTTTCATTTCTCTTGAAGGAAGTACTGGAGGGATTTATCAGTTGGCAAGTCAAATGCAGAAAATGTCATCTGATAAAGGGCTGTAGTCTGATCCATCAAATCCTCTGAAACTCTGCTGAGGAAAGTATGGTGCAAAGAGAATAAATTCAGATTTAAACCACTCTACGAGTAGAAGCATTTCATATGGATTTTATCTGACAGTAAGATTAAATCAGTTCTATTAAAAAGAGAAAAAGAACACTTGAGTTTTCATGGTCCTTTACTTTTTCAAATAAAGGAAAAGCATGACCTTGCATGTTTTATTCATTTGGACCAGAGAGCCAGAACAGTCACAGTTCTGTAAATCTAAAGTAAAGAGAATTTACCGTATAAAGGGACCTGAATTTGCATTGCTCATCGTCACACATACTGCTGCTGCTGCCTGAAGGGGAAGCTTGTAGAGTGACCAGCTTGTTCCTTGCCACTGACAGCTTCTGTGAGGTGCATCACTCCTGCTCTGTAAATGAGCCCAGCTTTTGTTTTCAAATCCAACCCAACCGATTTGATGACTGGCATAATGCAACCCTGACAGTGGATGGTCTGCCGTGGTCCCACTGCGGTGGCCTGGTCTGTGGCATCAGACTGGGAAGCAGAGCTAGGCTGAGCCAAGTCCCCAGTGATGAGCTCACAGACCTTGCACAGAGCTGCTAGGGCTCTTGGATTTATCTTACCTTACTCAGTCTTCTTTCAACACTTAGTTGTGCACTGAGACCAACATGCAGGTCTCCTCTAGATGCACAAGCCAGCAAAGAGGGTAAAGGAAACATCGTCCGAGCCATGTCCACAGTGGGTGGCAATCTGGAGACAGCTCCTAGCTGGGTTCGCAGGAGAAGCCTCTCTGTGCTTCCACCCAGTTCCCTGCCTGCCCCCTCCTTCCTCTCCAGGCAATGACTCACCTCCTGTAGCAGGCAAACTGCACAGCTGTGTGCCCAGGGTAGGACAACTTCTCTATGCCAGATTTCCTCTCTTCTGGCTTTGCCAGTGAATTGAATTAATCCACTTTGTTTCACTCCTGTCTCAGGAGATGAAGTGCAATCACAAGTAGAACATGCACTGTCACGCACATGACTTAAAAATATTATGTATATTTATTCTTTTTGCTTAAACACAACCTTCCACTTGATCTTGAATCCTTCATAGTTATGTAAAGCCATCTGTATCAAAAAATAGAAGATAATACAAATGCCAAATGAGCTCACTACAGAAGAGTCAATGTAGGCTACCAATTACAGCAGAAAAAAAGTTTTATACAAATGTAATGAAAAGCATTTTTATTTGTGTGTGAGAGAGTTCTAATAATAGAATAAAAAAGGTATCTCTATTATTTGATGCCTCAGTCAAAATAAATAACACCATTAAAAATATTATTTTACTGCTGTCTGGGACTTAAAAAGACGTCAGTTTCCACATTTTCTAAGGAAATCAAACAACACATTTTTAAACTGCAGGTTACTAGTTTAAAACAAAATATTGCTATTGGCACTTTATGCAAATCAAAGAAAAAGATAGTTTTTTCAGTAAATAAAGCCAAAATAGACAAATTAATAAATGCAGCTACAATATGTTCATAGTTCTTCATGGCAAAAATCTACAGACTCACTCTCAAATGACTTAATGCATAGGAACTTTGATAAGAATTTCATGCAATAGAAGGATTATTTGAGGAGGTGAAGTAAAGGAAAATCTAGTGTGTCATGAGCTGTTATTCAGACTTGAAACCATGCAAGCTTGACAGTTTTTAAAATCCAGGATTGTATCACTGAATCACAAATCAATTGGGTTGAAAAAGACCATCGAGATCATGAAGTCCAATCTATGACTGAACACCACCTTGTCAACTGGCACTAAGTGCCACATCCAGTCTTTTCTTAAACATTTCCAGGAATGGTGACTCAACCACTTCCCTGGGCAGCTCATTCCAATGCCCCATCACCCATTCTGTGAAGAACTTCCTAATGTCCAACCTAAGCCTCTCCCAGTGCAGCTTAAGACTGTGTCCTCTTGTCCTGTCACTGGTTGCCTGGGAGAAGAGGCCAACGCCCACCTGGCTACAACCACCTTTCACAGAGTAGTGGAGAGTGAGAAGGTCTCTCCTGAGCCTCCTTTTTTTCCCAGGCTAAACACCCCCAGTTCCCTTAACCACTCCACATAGGACTTGTGTTACAGACCCTTCCCCAGCCTTGTTTCCCTCCTCTGGACGTGTCTGATCATCTCAATGTCCTTCCTAATTTGGGGGGTCCAGAACTGGGCACAGCACTCAAGGTGGGGCCTCACCAGCACCGAGTACAGGGAAAGAATGACTTCCCTTGTCCTGCCACACTATCCTTGATACAGGCCAAGATGCCTTTGGCCTTCTTGGCCATTTGGGCGCACTCCTGCCTCATGTTCAGTCTGCCACCAATCAGTACCACCAATCAGGTCCTTTTCTGCCTGGCCACTCTCCAGACACTCTGTCCCCAGCCTGTAGCACTGCAGGAGTTGTTGTGGGCACAGTTCAGGACCTGGCATCTGGACTTGCTAAACTTCATATTGTTTGACTTAGCCCATCTATCCAGCCTGTTTCAGGTCCCTCTAAGGAGTCCTTCTACCCTCCAGGAGATTGACACTTGCTCCTAAATTGGTATCATCTGCAACTTTGCTCACAGTAGACTCAATCCCCTCATCCAGATCATTGCTGGAGATATTAAACAGGACTGGCCCCAGCACTGATCCCTGAGGCACACCACCAGTTACTGACCACCAACTGGATTCAGCACTGTTCACCACCGTTCTCTGGGCCCGGCCAGCCAGCCGGTTCTTAACCCAGCAAAGGGTGCACCTGTCCAAGCCATGGGCTGCCAGCTTTTTCAGGAGAGTGCTGTGGTAGACAGTGTCAAAGGCTTTTCTGAAGTCCAGGTAGACAATATCCACAGCCTTCCCTGAAGCCACCAGGTGGGTCACCTGGTCATAAAAGGAGATCAGGTTGGTCAGGCAAGATTCCCCCACCTAAATCCATGCTGTCTGGGTGTGATCCCCTGGCTGTCCTGTAGGTGCCATGTGATGGTGCTCAGGATGATCTGTTCATAACCTTATTGGGCACCGAGGTCAGGCTGATGGGTTTCCCAGATCCTCCTTCCAGCCCTCCTATGGATTGTAGTCACATCAGCTAGCTTCCAGTCATCTGGGACCTCCCTGCTGAGCCAGGACTGATACAAATCATGGAGAGCATCTTGGCAAGCTCTTCCACCAGCTCCCTCATCACCCTAGGATGGATCCCATCTGGTCCCATATACTTGTGAGATCTAATTGGCTCAGCAGGTCTCTAACTGGTTCCTCCTGGATTAGAGGGGAGCTGTTCTGCTCCCTGTCACCATCTATTAGCTGAGGAGGCCAGGTCTCCTGAGGACAACCTGAGTTATTGTTGAAAACCGAGGAAAAGAAGGTGTTAAGTACCTCAGCTTCTTCTTTGTCTTTGGTGACTATATTCCCCCACCACATCAATAAAGAATGGAGGTTTTCCTTGCCACTCCTTTTGATATTAATGTATTTATAAACAATTTTTTATTATCTTTTACACAAGCTATTATGCCTACCCAAGGCTTCCACTCATCTCTTAGGCCACTCAGTGGTTTCTGCATTTGCATCTGTAGTAACTATCTCAGGCAAATGAGATATAATGTGTTGTCAGCCAGCCTCCAATGTAAATATATGGATAAATAAGTGTTTTGGTATCTTGGTTCCCTAATGGGTGTAAGCATGTATAGGAGTCTAATGTTTTGTCTTCATTTTCCGCAGTAACTCAAAAGAAATCTTGAAAACATTTTGAAGACATTTTTTGGGAGCGGTTTCTCTGCAGTAGTCACAAGCCAATGTTCAAATCTGGATTTAGTGACTCAAAAATTTGGGATGCGTTTAAGGCTTGTGAGCAGGTTTTACACATTCCAAAGGCAGAAACAAACTCGAGAATTTGGGTTTAAGTTTAGGCTTTGGTGCTAAGGCCTGCTCAGAGGTGAAAGAGAATGGGCTCTTCTGCACAGGTGATTTCACTGCTTACAGTGATTGTATAGCTTTGAAAGAAATTTTCATGCCTCTCTTCATCTTCTTTTGTCCTCATTTTTCCCTCATTTCTCTTCCACTTTTAAAACATAATGATGGACAAATCCTTTTTTTTTTTTCTTGTTTAAATTTTCCATAGAGCCCATTATGCAGACACATTTATATGCAGATCAGTTATATAAGAATGTTCTGTGTTATCTAAAGACCCTATCAGAAATGAAGCATTTATGCGTCAGCAGGTAATACTCAGTCAAATATTCCAGCGATTTTTGTATTGTTTCTGAAGTGAATTATGAAGAATTGTTGAGGATGAGAAATGACCTTTAAGCCCATTAAGTACATTAGAGGCTGATTGTTGCACTGCCTTCCAGGATAGTAACTAATTGCTTCCAAACCAACCCTGGCTCTTCTGTTTTTTTTTTTTTTTTTTTTTTATTATTATTATTTTTTGAGAGTTATTAATCTTGTCATTTATGGATTCCTTATTGTTTGATTAACAATTTTTTTCCCTATTTCAATTAACATTCTTTTTTCATGTTCCATGTTTCTGCTTTAGTCTTATCACCCACACTATGATTAAAGATGATGCATTACCAACGTTAACTTATCATACACCGTTTAACACTCATGACAGTTTTTTCCCCCTTTTTTGTATACCTTTTCCCCTTCTTCCATTTTTTAAAATGCTATTATACATGAATTTTCAGTTAGGCCTTATTTTTCTCTAAAAACAACCAAACATAATTTCTAGTCTATCACTTTTTTTCTTTGAATACTGCATTATCACCACTGACATTGAAAATGCAGGAACAGAAATCAGCTTTTAAAAGATTTTATGCTTGGTTGGAAAGAAGTTGGTGTGCATTATATGATAGGCATTTTACTTCATTTTTAAAGTAATGGTTTAGTTCCTCATCTTTGCATAAACTTTTAACTCTCAAAAAAAAAAAAA
>VZRN01006015.1:2050785-2071361 GCA_013397935.1 Dasyornis broadbenti
GTATGTCTGTCAAACTCAGTGTGATCTATCTGCCTAGAGATATTTTGTAGCCCTCTAGTGTAACCCCAGGTGGAGGAGGTACTCTGGATTTTGGGTGAGCTGGAGGAGAAAGGGAAAACATAAACTGTGGGTAATTGGTAAACTGGTGATGGCACCGTGAAGTGCTTCTCAGGACATACATGAGGAAAGGTAAATCCAAGTTTTTTTCAATACTGATGGAAAAAACTGTGCTGCCACCATCCTAATCCACCAACATTTGTGTGGAAGGAAGAAGCAAGCTTTCTCTCCTTTCTTGCAAGCTGGGACGTGACTGGCACAAGAATCCCTCTCCTACATTGACTATTACCATATTCTGCCTGTATCCATGAAAAAAAACTGTGGGTGCTATTTGAGCAGGAAAGCACTGCTTAGCATAAATGAATTTGTAATTCCTCCTTGCCTGTGCTTGGGGAAACATGACAGAAGACAGCTCTGAAACAACTTATAAAAGCTAATTCAGAAAGAATCACCAGTATAGCACACTATTAACTGAATTTCAGATATGAAAACAAGGGAAAAACAATGGAATTAATATTTAAAGATGTCTAAATGAAGAGGATGAAGTATACTCTGTGGGCCTTTAAAAAGCATAAATGCCTACAGTGTGCCCTGCAGAGAAAAAGAGATCTCCAAAACCACTTGCCATTAGAGCTGCAGCTTGTGCAAATCTCTGGAGATACTGTAAATGTTATCTGTACTCGTAAATATCAATTTCAGTGCTGTTCCACTGGGAACCAGTAACTCTGATTTGAGATCTTTATGTCAGATCCTTGATTAAGGAATAGTAATACATGGAAAAGAGAACTTTTAGATGTGATTACAAGCTAAAGTGTTTGCATCCTTTGGAGCTGGTGTAGTGGGTCGACCCTGGCTGGATGCAAGACACCCATGCAAGCCTCTCTAGCCCTCTTCCCAGCAGCTGCACAGGAGAGAGAAAATATAACAAAGGGTTCATGGGTGGAGATAAGGTCTGGGAGAGATCACTCACCAAATACTGTCATGGGCGAAACAGACTGGAATTAGAGATATTAATTCTATTTATTACCGACAAAATCAGAACTGGATAATGAGAAGTAAAAGAAGACCTTAATAACACTTTCCCTCTACTTCTCTCTCCTTCTCAGCTCTCTCTCCTCCTCCTCCAGAGGCACAGGGAGAGAGGAATGGGGGTTATGGCTAGTTCATCACAAGTTGTTTCTGCCACTTCTCTGGTAGAGGAGTCCTTCCCCTTCTCCATTGTGGTGTCCCTCCCATGGGAAACAGTTCTCCACAAACTTCTCCAATATGTGTCCATCCCACAGCAGCAACTCTCCACAAACTGCTCCAATGTGGGTGACTCTTTCAAGGAGTGCAGTCCTTCAAGAGCAGTCTGCTCCAGTGTGGGTCCCCCATGGAATCACAGGTCCTACCAGGAAACCTGCTCCAGTGTGGGCTCCTCTCCCCACAAGTCTGCAGGTCTCTGCCAGGACTTTGCTCTAGCATGAGCCTCCCACGGGTTGACAGCCTCCTCTCAGGCATCCCCCTGCTCCATTGTGGGTCTGCTCTGTGGGCTGCAGGTGCATCTCTGCAACCCCATGGACCTTCAAGGGCTGCAGGGGCACAGCTGCTTCACCATGGTCTTCACCACGGGCCACAGAGGAGTCTCAGCTCCAGTGCCTGGAGCAGCTCCTCACCCTCCTTCTCTGCTGACCTTGGTGTCTGCAGAGCTGTATCTCTCACATAGTCTCACTCCTCTCTTTGACTGTAATAACATCTATGACATCACTCTTTTTTCTACTTAGATATGTTATCACAGAAGCTTTACCACTATTTCTGACAGTTGCTCTCTAAAACATCCTGAGGAGGTGGCATGGAAAGGGACGTACTGATCTATTCTCCTTGGAATACAGTGACAGGACACATGGGAATGGTCTAAAGCAGCGGAAGAGGAGCTTTAGACAGGACATTAGGAAACATTTCTTTACCAAGAGGGTGATCAAACTCTGGAACAGACATCCTAGAGAGCTGGTTGATGCCCCAAACCTGACAGTGTCTAGGAAGCATTTGGATAATGCCCTTACAAACTGCCTTTAACTTCTGGTCAGCCTTAAATTGTTCAGGCAGTTGGACTAATGATGGTTGTAGGTCCTTCCCACTGAAATATTCTGCTCTAGTCTATTCATCCAGAGAATATAATAAGCTCTGAAGAGACACCAGTTAAAATACATCAGTTATGACTGATGACACATTTGAACTGAAGTATTTGCCATGGAATTTGAAGCAATTCAGATCTGCTTTGCTCTCAAATGTTCTTGTGGGCCATTGCCAGTTACATTAGGATTCTTAGTCTGGTCCTTGTCTAGCTCTACAGAACATTTCTTACAGTCTTACTCTGGAATTTGACTCAATCTAATTTCAATCTTTATTTTTGTCAATTCATACAAAGGTTTTACTGGGGCCAGGATGTGATAACTAATAAGCTCCCTGCAACAGCACTTACTTTTTTCTTAAGAGTTGTAGTCAAAATGGCCAAGTGTTCTGAGAATCCTAGTTTGGACACAGTGTATGATAAGAAGTTCAGTTTTCTGAAGTGCCTTTGGTGTTGGCAAAATAAGCCACCATATTCAACTCTGTTACTAGGTGTTTTGTACTGGGACACATAATTCTTCCAAAGCAAGAAAGCCCTGCAGTTTTGCAGGGCACTGAGCTGCTCTGCCTAACTTCCCCCTAAAGCAACACTTAATCATAAAAATAGAGTTAATATATATCCTACCAAATCAACTAGTCCAAAAGAGGATCTCATTTCCTCATTGGAGTGATAGCAAACCTGACTGTTTTCTTCCACAGTATCTGTCATAATTCCTCTCTATATTCTCACTCTCTAAAACCAAAACATTTAAAATAGAAAAGTATTTTATGATATTTTCTAGATATATGTTTGGGCATAGTAGGTGTGAGTGCTTAAGAAGCATGATTCATATAAAAATGGTATTTCTTGTATGACATCCAACAACGACATAAGACTGAGATGAGAATGAAAATATTCACTTAAAAATGCACAGCAGAAGGGTGTTAAAATGAATATTTACCACCATTCAGGGAACTTCAGGAAGACTAAAATAAGTCACAAAAGGCTAAGGAATCCTCTTGTGAATTCTGCTCTTCACAAAGAGCACCTTTCAAGGTACAACACCAGAGGCATATTTCAGTCTCTCTGAGCATACCTCTTCCATGTGCCAACATTAAATTCCACATGCTGGCTTGGTTTTGCATCTTCATTAAATTCTTTTGTAATCCCTTCATGTCCTCCAAACATCGACTTAAAAAATCCTCCTGCTTTTGTCATCTATAAATTTTGATGCACTCCATATCAAATCAATTTCTAAATCACTAATATAAATGTTAAATAGAAAATAGCTCCAGGCATCCTCATCTGTCATATTCTGCCAGGAGAATCCTTTATCATTTATTATGATCCTTCAGGGGCTCACTTACTACCTATTATTAATCCATTTTCCCTGACCAGTCTTCATACCTCCCTCATGACTTTTCTTACTAGTTTCTTATGATCTATATTTGGAAAAGTGTTGCTAATATAAATGCAAATCCACTTCACACTGCTAACATGTTAACCACAGCAGATGAAGATCACATTTTTCTCTAAGATATGTTTCCAGTTTCTTGCTGACACCAGCTAACAACCCTTTGCCTTCAAATACTGTACTATATTCCCAAAATATGAAGATGTTGTCCCAGCTCAGATAATATTAAACATTGGCACCATCTACTTTCTAAGCCTTTGCCAAAATGACAGAGTTGGTCCTCTAGTTTTTGCTAACAGGATGGCTTCCTGTGATTCAAAATGGAAGATCACAGACATCTCTCAGGCAAGACAAATAATTCCTTCTTTAAACCAAAGGGATTTCACCTTCCGTGGTTCTCAGTTGCAGCATACTTTTTCCCTTGCTACATAAGCTGCTTACACCATCATGTTCCAGGAGACAATAAGGATCAGCTAACTGTTCTCCCTCTCTCAATAACTGCAGAGATCAGGCATGTAAAGTGGGTGTTTAATTATCCTGCCATTATCCCATCTCCACAAAATGATTGCTTCATTATTTTTGGCAGGATATTTTAGTCCTTGCCTTTTAAAAATACTCATTTATCTTACATCTTCTGCTACTTATGTTGGCTTTCAATGTCTACAAAAGCACTGTGTAGAGGGTAAAAACAATAGCCATATCAACTGCTTTGGAATGTTCAGGAATTCAAATTCCAGTTCTAAATGAAGGCAGAAAAAAGATTTTATTCTTCTTACTGAAGCAATGGCCATCACTCCTTAGCTAAGATTAAGGTGCAGTTGTACATCTATGGAGGTGTTTGTTGGGTTTGGAATATTGCAGTGAAAAAAGGGAAGCAGGTGGCAGCTGGAGCAGGTTTTCCCTACAAGATTAGCTGAGCTGGGTTTCTCTCTGCCATGGGTAAGCAGCACTCAGTTGCAGCGTGCCAAGTGTTACACGGCCACACAGCCCGGGCTGAAATGTTGCACCAGCCCTAAGGATAAGGGAAGAAAGGCTCTGTGCAGGTGCAAGAATGGGAGGTCTTTGCATCTACTGAAGAATAGGTGTAGTTCTTCCTTCAAGGGCATGGGAGACTTTCTTGAGGTTCAGATAGCTCAGGACTCAAGGGGCAGCAGAGTAACTGACTGATCCTTGGGGTGATGTGGACCCTGAAATAGGAAAGGGAATGGCTAAATGCACAACCCTCCTCTGTCCAAAACAGAAAAGGATGGGAGAATTTTCTATAGTGAGTGAATGTACATACGCTCTACCCGCCCCTTCCTATATTTAGTGATAGTACCTCCTTCTGGTACTGTAACATATGCCTATTTGAAGTATAGTGCAGCTGTTATTTTAAGAAGAAAAGCTGTTTAATTGGGTAATTAAACAGAATATTGTTTCTACCACTCAGAAGCTTTTTTTAATATTTGAGGGAAATGAAGGCAAGTCACAATACATATAATCCCCAGCCAAAGTTGTGCATACTTATTCTCTAGTAAGAAAAACTGGCTGATTTTTAAATAACTTGAAATTTCATGAGTGAACTGTATTCATGTGCAGGAAAGCTGGGAATCTTGGCAGAGGCTATGCTTGGCTAAGAAGGCAGAATCTTCTTGAACTAAAAGACAAAAATGAAATATACAAGAGGTAGAAGAAGGTATGGGGGAAAAAAGTAAAACATTGCCTGGGCACTTAGGGATGAAATCAAGAAGGCTGGAACCTATCTGGAGCTCAGATGAGTGAGGGACATTTAGCACAATAATTAGAGATTTTACAGTCATACTATTTGTAAAAAGAACTCAGGAAAAAGTAGGGATTCACTGATGGCTAAAGGCGACAAAAATGAACAATATGGAAAACGTTGAGGCACTCAGTGCCTACTTAAATTGGCAAGCAAAGCATTCTTCCAGACCTCCATACTTAACAGCAGAGTTTGAGAAAGGGGATTGCAAAAGGTAGTGGAGGAACAATATGTTAGGGACTCCTTAGAGAAGCTGAACTCGTGATCTATGAAGATAATGGGATTTACATAAGGATGCTGGCAGAGATTGTGGATATGATGGTGACATTATTATCATAATCTGTGATGATGATAATCATCAAAAAGGAGTGGAAAACACGACAGGTCTTTTAAGTGGAATAAGTCTGACTTAACGCCTGTTTCCAAAGAAGGCAAGGTGAAGGACCCAGGGATCTATAGGCCAGGCAGCCTCCATTCAGTCCCTTGGAAAATTGTGGAGCATGTTCTGTTGAAATCCATTTCCAAGCTTGTGAAGGACAAGAAGGTAATTAGGAACAGTCAACACAGATTTATCAAGGGCAAGTCTTACTTAACCAACCCTGTGGCCTTCTGTAGAAAAATAATTGGCAATGTGGATAAGGAGAGAGCTATGATTTTAATGAACATTGATTTCAGTGAGACTTTTGACACTGTATCTCACAGCATTCTCACTTGTAGTCTCAGGAGGTGTGAGCAGAACAAACGGGCTGCTAGTAACCTGGCTAGACTGGCAGGCGTAGAAGGCAGTCAGCAGTGGCTTGATGTCTGGCTGGCGGATGGTGATGAGCAGAGTGGTCTTGTAGTCTGTCCATCAACACCGGGATTCACATTGTTCATTGTCCTCAGCAACCACCTGAGTGGTGATACACAAACCCATCTCAGCCCTCTAATCTGTGAATTAGGCACAGTGACCAACACAATGAACAGCAGAGTTCTAACCTTGAGAGGCCTTGTGAAATTTGAGAGCTAGGCCAACAGACCCCTGGAGGAGTTCACCAAGATGCCAAGGCCTGTAACCAGGATGGGAATTCCCACTCATTGGTACACACTGAGACATGATGAGCTGGCCATTAACTTGCTGAAAAGGACTTGAAATTCCTGGTAGAAAGGTCAGTAGAGTGGACTCCTAGGTGAATATGAGCCAAGAACATGCTCTCAGTGCAAATAAAGGAAACTATTAATAAGTTTCATTAGGCAGATTATGGTCTGCAGACTGGGGAAAAAGAGTGTACCCCTCTACTTGGTCATGGGAAATCCACCTCTGCAATAGTGGGTTCAGTTTTTGTTCTCCCATTTCAAAAGACCTAGTGTGGAAAATGGAGAGTGTGAAACAGTGGATTTTCAAGATATTCAGGGACCTAGGACATGTGACCTAGAGAAATAATTTCTGGCAATTTTGTTTATTACACAGAATCACAGAACATTTGGGGTTGGAAGGGACCTCTGGAGATCAGCTAGTTCAACTCCCCCTTTACAAGATTTGACTAGACAAGACCGGGACTTACTGATCATGGGAATATCCACTGGTTGATGTGGGAGGTTGGACTAGGAGATCTCTAGAGATATTTCTTAACCAACAGTTCTGTAGGAAAAATCATTCATGGCTATGACTTTTCTGTAAGTGTATTAGTAGAAACAGAAATGTAATGATGATAGCAATATCTAGATTAGGCAAATGTATAATTTCTGCTCTCTTACGTGTTTCACAGTGGTCTTGGGGGCTTGCAAATCTGAAAAGATTGTGGCAGATGAGTCTTGGCTGTTGAACAGCCCTATCTGAAGAGAAATAGATAGGAAGTCTTAGCGTCCTATGAATGAATATTAAAATTCCCTTTAAAAATATTTTTATACAAACATATAAAAAGAAATCTAACCAAAAAAAAGGAGGGACTAAATAAGACAGATTGCCTGTTAGTACATGGAAAACATTAGATTCAAATATTGTCTACATTTTTCAGAATATGAAAGAAAGATACAGAATATGTGCCCCCTGTAACAATACCAGGAAGATCTTGACCACCTGTATGGTATGGGAAGTGAAACCGACAGACAGTAGGCAGAAAGTCTCTTTTGGCAGATGATGATTTAGTTTGAATTGTTCACTCTTACGTTGTTACAGCCAGTGATGACGATAACCGTCCGTGGATGCAAAGCTGTTGGTGTTCAGAGAAGTGCAGCTGATAAAGTATGCTGTAGTTCTTTCCAGAAAGACCACAGTTTACACACCTCATGGCAATCCACCTCTCCTCTGTATCTGCCTACAGAGCAGACCTAAAACTATTGGTTTTATTCTGAATGTAGTCAGTGCTTTGAGTGAGTTGGTGACCAAATGTACATCTACAGAGCCTGCAGAGGAAATTGAGCTGATTTTTAAAAACATTATATAACAGATAGCAACCAAACTAGCTGAGAAAACAGAAAATTACTTCATGTGGAAATATGTGATATGGTAGCTGGACTAATTCAACTTCCTAAACTACCTCAAGAGTTGCTACATTTTAGTGCAGTTTAGACGTGTAAAATAAGCCCCTAAGTGTCCAGTTCCAGTGAAGAGGTCCACAATGGGGTAATCAAGGACAGACTTTCGGTAAGGCTTAAGCCTGAGGCCAAGTTTTCCAGAAAGCAAGACAACAGATATTTTCAAGATGGTCAATGTGTTAAATGCTGAGTTATTCTGGAAATGACTGTGGATGTAATAATAACAAGCATATACATGATGAGGACTCCATCAAATCAAAAATTACCATTCGCCAGTGGTCAAATCTCACTGCAGCTGCATTTACATTGCATGACTCCTTATGAGGCATACTGTTATGAGGATGAAATCATTGGGAATTTGTCAGGCTTCAGCTGGATTCAAACACTCTCCTGGGAAGGGCATGTTGCTATAATTCTGAGTTTATAACATTGCCATCCATAACACTGTGACAACTATTGTTGTAACATCACCTCTGGGGAGTTAAAATGTAAACATATCTCAATCAGGTTGTTTAGATTTAAAAAAGGAGTAAGGATTTGAAATACAGAAATATCTAGAAGAGTCTGACTATAGAATAGCGGGTATTTTAGAAGCAATATTAGTCCACCGCTCAAATTCAGATGATGAAGAAAATTGTCTTCCAAATGCTACTGAAATAGATGCATAGCTTGGTCCTGAATCAGGTGTTATTTATAGCGAGCAACTGTCCTAACCTTGTCAGACACATTTGTTTTCTATGTCTATGTGACTGTCATGAGGGAGACGAGAAGAAAATTAGAAGCTGAACTTGAGGCTTTGTCTCTGCCTCTGCTGTCATTCCCCAGAATCACTTGCAAAGCAATTTCCAAGCCCAGAAAGATATTTAAAACACGTGGACTTCAAATTATTTTAAGACTGCAACCCCAAGTATATTTACATCAGTATAAAGCACACTGGTAAAACAGTTGGCCAATAATCCAAGTTCTGTACATGGGTCATTTTGGAGCCAAGGAAAAGTGGAGCTGTGGTGCCTCCTGCTGGCTGTCTTGGTGTCTCTTATTCCTCTCTGCATGTCTCACAAAAGTTGCCATTAGGTCTTTGAACTATTATTAATGCAGATGTAATGATGGTAAAGAGTGCTTTAGATAATGTCTCACACATGAAAGACTGTAGCTGTTTAAATTTAAGAGAAACTGAACGTGATGAAAGCAGTGACTCACAAATATATGTCCAACAGGAGCAATGTATGCATTTTTTCTTACCATCTCACCAAATGGATAAGGATGTCTTTTGTGACAGGTTATTTCATTTGATGTGAAACTGAATACGCTTTTTACATTGATCTTATTCCAAGATCCAGAAATGTTCTTTGATTCAAATGTTGTTCTGATTCAAAACTAACAAAGCAGGATCACAAGAATAATCCATTTTTTTCTGGTGCTACTTCTTTTCCACAGGCTATAAATTGTAGCAGCCATAATTTTAAATTGCTCTATGGATGAAGAGCCTGGAAAGTAATTATGTTTGTTGAAGAATTTATGTCTCAGTACTGCCACATATATCCAACCTTCCCATGCAATCTAGATACAAGAGCATAAATCTACATGTTCAAAATATTCAAGAAAATATATCCTTTATTATGTAGGAAAAAAAAATCAGTGTTATACCTAAAATTATAGCTTTTAATAAAGAATTAATCTAACAATTACAACAGCACTGTTCATCAGGACAAATCTGATGTTGGTGTAGCTTTTCCTTTGGCCACTACATTAGGCAGGAGCATCCCATAAGAGGTACTGTGTAAATGTTCATAGTTTTCTGAAAACTCCTGGATCAATCTCTGATTTGGGATGGCTAGGCATATTCTTGGACTGTGCATACTCAGCCCAGCAGTGATCCACCTGTCTGTCCTGTTATTTAAACACCCTCTCCCTAGCAGCCCAACATGCTCCTCTCTGCAAATTCTGTCCTCAAAGATAAATTTGATTTACATCGACTTACTTAAGACAGGTAAGTAAATATGTGGTCATTATGCTTAACTTTGGACTGTTTGTCCCCAAGGAAACAGAGGAAAGTCATTGTGACAATACTGGATTTGCATTTAAATAAATGTGTAGCATGAAACAGCAAATATATAACAACTATGTAGATAGTGGGAACTCAGAGCTTTTGGATCATCACAACCTTAAAAAGCAGAACTACCATGCAATATTTTTTGGTGGTATTTCAAACAATTAGTAAGACTAGACAGGAAGATTCAGGACACACAGCAAACAGCTTTCACAGCTAGCAGCTGCCATGCAGAAGAATTTGCATTGGGAACTTGAAATGCGCAAAAAATGTAAACAGGAACCAATAAGGGAAATCACAGCACAGATGTACAAGTGATTATACCACTCCTTGCCTGAGATGCAAAGAGTGAAAAAAAAACCCTATTAATTCATAATCAAGCTTCTTGAACTCATTCAAGCTTTGGTGGACACAAAAAACCTACGGTGTAACTGAGGTTGCAAATGCTAGACAGAACCTGAACAGGTTTCTAGTCCAGAAAGAGAAAGGACAAAACCCAGCACAAAACAAATAGAAATACTCGTAGAGTTTTCTACTGAATTTCATCCAAAGTTCCTCTCAGGATCTGATTCCAACTTCTGTAGAGAGCCGAATTTTAGTGCAGTCAATATTTCTTCAGGAACATGACAAATTACTTGACAGGTTGAAGAGCCTGGGCAAGCAAAGGTGAACAGACTCAGATGCTGACTGTAGCTCATCTGTCCTCAACAAAAAGAATGCTTTTCTCATGCAGCTGCACAGACACTCTGCCTTTGCAGTCGTTATTCACACTCGTGCTGTCTGAGGACTACATCAATATCAGATACTACCACAAATGGAAATGGCGTCATGGAAGTGTGAAAAGCCAGACCTTTTATTAAGGGAAATGAAGAAAAATGTTTCAAAATGTGTGCATGGAACAGAAAGTACATAGAAGTTCTTTATCAGACTCATCAATTTATTCCTCTTTTTTTCAACCATGGATTTGTCACTATAAGTTCTTGTGTCATCTCAGCCCTTCCATTAGCCTGTAAGGTCAACTCAGTTGATAACGCGTTTTGAATAGAAGTTACTTCAAAGGAACTTTTTATAGCACCTTTAAAATGGTTACTTGATTTTAATAGCAGATTCTGGGAACTCTGTCAACAAAAATAATTTACAGCACTGTTAAGCATGGCCCAGAAAATTAGTCCATTTTTTCCTAGCTTGCATTTATTCTTACACAGAGCAAGAGTTATGTTGCAAATTGGTAACATTTCTGGCCAGCTGCTGTCTAGAATGGATTGTAGTAAGAATTTTATTGCACTACACCACACACATTGTGTCAATAACCATATAGAATGAGCATTGTCTTTCAGATGTTTTCTATAGCATTATATTGAACTGCTTAGTGTAATTGTCAAACCACTGGCATCATTAAGATATTTAAGTTATTGATGCCATTTGTTTCTCATTTTTTAACATAACCCACATACTTCTTTATTTTATAAAAAACTCAAGGAAAATTATTACTGACATATTTGAGGACACATGGTTTTGGAAGCATTACTTTAATCCTCAGGAAGTAATTTAATAAAAATGGATTTTTCTACCTCAAGACATCTGAAAAAAACCTTCTCATAAATACTGGATATAGAAATGCCCTTACAGTAAAAGCTGTCAAAGCTCCATCTTAAGTAATAAAAAGATTAATAAAGTTCATTTTTGATTAATGATGCTTTCCTCTCCCTCTAATTTTTAACTAAATGCCGTCTGCTAATAGCATAATCAAGAGTCCCCCTACCTTACTTCTATAAATATCTATGTTCCCTGTAGAATGCCACCAGAATTGCACCAGATGTGAGTTTGACATGATGCCCTTTAGATTCAGATTTTACAGTTTCAGTAAGTCTGATGCTGCAGAGACCCATCCACTCCCTTTCCTTTTGTTGACTCCAGCTAATGCTACTGAAGTCAGTGGAACGTTAACTCACGTATGTTTTTGGAGCGTCAAACATAATACTGGACAAACAGACTGACCAGCAGCTGCCGCTGAGAAAAGTGAAATCAGACCAGTAGTGTTGGTTTGCTGCAAAAGTTAAATTGCCCATTATCCAGGCACACCTGCTAAATATCAAAATGCCAAAGGCCTAATGCACTCCTGTGGCACACCAGGTTTATGTCAGGGAAACCCTATATGCCGAAGCAGGAGGCTTTGTAGGCCCACGGGGCTAAGGGTCAAATTCCAATCCTCATGAGCCCCTCCCCTTTTAAACCCAACTATTTTAGCATATTTAGTGTTTGATTTTCTGTTTTAATGTCCAGCCACTGCTGAAGTCATCCCAAGCACATAAAAAGAAGTCAAATCTTATTTACTCAAAAGAGAAATTAATCTTATGCCTCCAATTTCTACCACTCAGATGATCTTTAATAGGTGTCAAGAAACTGGAGTGGGAGAAAGAGAGCAGCTCCTCCTTCCTGAAGAACAGAGGAAGTCCTGCCACACACTTAAAAGCAAGGGTATAGACAGATGTCTTGGGAAGATTGTTCTGAAACTTTTCTGAATGGAATTGCTTCATATTACATCATCCAAACAACAGAAAATGTAAGATTTAAAAGACAAGTGTTTATTTCAGTTTTCCTACTGATGCCTATGTGTTTTCTTCCCTGCTGCTGTGCGCCGTATTCCTGTCATGGTTGCCCCTTTGGACTTTACCTGTTGTGTGAGCATTATCTTGCTATAGTTATGCCATACTATCTAATTTGTTAAAGGCATTTTGAAAGGTCTGATATAGGTGAAATTCTGAATGCTACACAGACATTCTCACTTTTAGAAATTGTGATTGTTCCCCAGAACTGTTACTCCTTTTTGTACCGTAAGATTTTCTAGGAAATGTCAAACCTCTATTTTTTTTTCCCTGGGAAAGAAATAACCTCATTTTATGGCAGTAATTGCATCAAACACAGAGTGACTTGAATTTTTTTCTTTCTTTCTTCTTCATTTTGTTATCCAGATATTCCTCATTGTCCCTTCGAGCAATTCCTGTCACAAACAAAGTTATTGTTCCATAGTGATATAACCACAGTCTGCCAACAGGAAGCAAAATGTCACTGACTGTCATTGCTGTTATGTGGAGATTTTCCCAAGGTTGCAGATCTAGCAGCCTAAGTAATATAAATCCTATTCACAGACATTGTCCCACTGCAATTAACAGAAGCAGCGTTTACTGGTCTGAGCTCATGAGTTTATATTTTATAGCTGTGAGAGCAGCATTTCAAGGCTTTCCTCAAGTATATCCCTCCAAAGTGTGTATGCCCCTTTAGAAACCATTTCTGTGACAATATTCTTGCTCCAAATTTTGTATAGTCCCATAATGAAATAGAACATAAAAAAGAGATTTAGGATTCAGTTTGCCTAGCTAACATACAAAAATAATTTGGCAGCTGAGGCTCCATGGGGAAGGATGTAGGCAGGAAAAAACACAGTCTGGGACATAATGTATGTTTTTAAAATCCTCACAAGCTTAGGTACTTACTGTCAAGACCAGCAACTGATGTATGTTATTATGAAAACATTTTCTTTTTTATGTTTTTCTCTCTAGAATCTGTTTTTAAACATCAATTGGTCATATTGCAAATAATCAATGGCAGTTAGTCTTATCAGGTCACAACACTGTAAGTTATATTTTGCAATATAAATTATTATTTAAATGATATTAAGTAGCATTAGCTCTATGGTAACAAGCAATGGCACATTCTGTAAAAACAGATAAGCCTGCTCTTCCTACGCCTGTATCCAGGGTGCTGGGCTGAGTTTGTTCTCAGAGGGAAAAGGATATGATTACTGAGATAAAACAAAATCACACGCTACAGTCGTTATGGGGAAGAGGGAGGGGAGAACGTTAAATGTATTTAAACTTCAGGAGGTTAAAACAGTGTGTGCCAAAAATCTCTGAACATGTCAGGATTAATAACAGCTGGAAGCAAGAGCAGAGCTGACTCTCCATTCCTAATGCAGAATTCTGCATTTAAGGTGCCAGGATGTTGATTTATTGAGCTTTTTCTTTCTATCCCAACAGCCCACCCACATAATGGTGATTGCTGGTGATAAAGAGAGTACACAAATGTTAAATAATAAATTAATTTCTTACCTGTGGCATAGCCAAGGAACATTGAATGCTCTAGATTATATCTCCAAACACTTCAGGAATATCTAAGGTATAGTAATTAAGCATAAATCAATTTAAAAACTCCAACCATGCAAGGGCACAACCTTAATGAAACAAAAATTGAAAATCAATCTCAATAATGTGAGAGAACAGAAACTCTGTACAAGCACATAGCTTTCAAATAAAAATAGTGCTTTTGAATGAAACCTCTTACAATAAGATCAGAAAGCAAGTCCTTTAGAATTATGAGTTTCTAAAAATCTGAAGCAAGTGGCATGTGAGTGACACTGGTTGATTGCATTTCAAGCTGCATATGAAGTCAGGACCTTCAGCACCAAAATGTATTCGTATCCTGCTCTAAGTAGTCAAATTCTGCTAATCAACATGATGGTATGTTTTCATCTTTTGACAACCAGTAGGAACACTGATGGTGTTTATACACCTCTAATATGGGTAAAGTAGCCTATTCTAAGTGTTTAAAAGTCCCCAGTGTTTTGTTAATGAGTAAAGTTTTATGATAAATGCTTGCTTGGGTTATGGATTCTAAAAGCATGAACTAAAAAGAATACCAACCATAGCTGGCATACATTAACATGTTTTAATGGATGTAAGCAATAAGAGGAAGAAATCTTCCATTTTCCATCAGATCTTCCTTGTACCAATTACACTATCAGTGCACATTAGTGCAACACCTGTTTTCATTATCGCTGTCCAGAGGCAGGAAGTAGAGCTATTAGTTTCTGATAATATAATATAGTCGCTCTAATGAGTAATATTTTCTACATAAAGATCCCAATTATTTTTATATTACATCCATCCTACAACAGAAACACAAAATGGCAAAACATCTTGGTCCAAGATTAGGAGACAAGTCTACAGTAGATGCAGCAGAGCACTGCATAACCTGACCCAGTCTGTGGCCCCTGTAGGGACTTAAACTGACACTGTGCTGGAGTCAGCCTTAAACAGACTCTGAACCTACAAGTTAGTAATAAGAAAGTCAGAAAACAGAAAAATGTCTACCCCACCACATGAATAAATAAGCAAAGGTGGTAAATGCAAAGTGGGCTTTGTAACCTAAATGCAATGGTTTGTTTTATGAGCAAAAACACGGTGAACAGGTCAAGCAGTTACCAGCCTTTGATTTGTATGGTGTAGTGAAGCAAGACTCTGCAGCCAGTCATTCATGCTAGGTGTAACAGGAGCTAAATATGGTTACCACAGCGAGAGAAATCCTGTAGATTATTCTGGAATAAAACCAGTAAAAGAATTATGGGGATTTTCCCCAAAAGACAAGCCATATACTCAAGAGTTTTCCTTTAACCCAAACCACATTTTCTAATGAAGCACTATACAAAGCCAGAGTTAGAAAAAAATCCAGTCACAAAACTGTGACTGAAACTGTGACTAATTAACAACTGGATGGAGGGGTACTGATTACAGGGGTTTGCCATCAGAATGCCACAATCACAGTGGAAACTGGGTGGGCAAGGAAGACTGGGTCTCAGACTTATAAGGCACCACTGTAGATTGTTGTCAGTTCAAAACGAAGTCAGCACCAGCACAGTGAAATATTTCTTTTAAGGATTGACTGTCACTTCAAATCCAGAGAGGGTATTTCTGGTTGGTGTTGGGCTTGGGCCTCTCTGAGTGGGAAGGTTTCACAGGGAACTGATGCTGACAAGGAACTGTGGTTTATGCACTCACAGTGCTCTGGGGGCTGGGAGTTCAGAGTTCGGTTGAGCTGCTGATTGATGAAAATCTGATCTAATTCTTGTCACATCATGGTTTCTGGCACAAATGGGTTGTGCTTGGGATGAGGCAATGATGCTCCAAACCCAGCATACAGTGAGCATTCAGCAATGCCTACAGAAAGCTGATTCATGTCTTGCATGGGACAGTTGGAAGCTGGGTTGATATTTGGATTGATCAGAGGGAAAGTGTGTGGATGCTTCAGATACTTTGGGAATGCAATGTCACTTTAATGTAACTTTTTATAGGGGTCTTCTATTTTCCCTTGCATGATCTGAGAGATTTCCTGAATTTACTTTTTTTACAATCTAAAACAAGTTAGCTATGCTGCTTTAGCAGGTGAGTTGGGAGGTTGGCATTTCCTTAGTCAGTGCTATCCCACATTGTCTCAATGGGATACAAACAAGAAAAGGTCAAAAAAAAAAATCGAATTGTACAACAGCAAGTTATGCCTAGGAGAGAGAAGAGGGAAAAGAAGAAGGATACTGTAGCATTTGCTGTCACTGTATCATTTCTAGCCAGGTCAAGGAAAAATCTTGCATCCTACCTTGATAAACCGTTAGGAATAGGTCAGGAGTCAGCTGCTTCCTTTATCAGCACAGAGAGTTTAAATGTCAACGATTAAATGTTTCCATGGAGATCCCCTGAGCTTCACTAATATGGGCACATTATTTACACCCACACCGCTGGAGAAACGAGAATGACAGCGTGTTTTGTTGTGCCCCAGCATATCTGAAGTAAATGCTGCTGCTGGACTCTGAAACAGCATCTCGGAACACAGAGCCACATCTCGGGGATGTGAGAGACTCCTGCTCATCTGATTTCAGCTCTTGTTGGAAAGAAGCAGCCAGGTGTTTTAATGTTGCGCTCTGGAGAGACGACTCCAGTGCAGAGGGATTGTCACAGCTGCTCTGTAGTAAAAAAATGAATCCTTGCAGGAGGCTGCAGTAGGTAGTACATCAAGTCTGTGACCTACATAGGCTGCACACACTTTAGTTGTTTATTTCATCTGGGGAAAGAGCAGATAAATTCACAATCAGAGGAGTGGGGTAATATCTTGTTTGTTCCAAAGTGATTCAGCCTGGTTCAAGCTGATTATCTTGCATGGGAGTCACTCCAGAGTGACTTTCTCCATTAGTATGAATAACTGAAGTGTGAAAATTACTGGTGTTATTTTGATGAATATTTCATCTGCCATTTAAATAAACTAATTTTCATTCCTACCCACAAGCATGCAACTTATGATGATGTGGCTATAAGTGAATTTTGACGTCACGAACACATTTGTATAGTACGTTACTGAGTATTTACTTTCAGTCTGTGGTGATGTAGAAGGCATATTTTTAGGCAAAACAAAATGAAGTGCGATGGGACTTGCCACAGCACCTTCTGCAGGCTGAGCAACTGCATGCTGGTGGCTGCCAAAATATTTTGTCCGATCAAATATTTTGATGTATGATAACCTAATAGAATACACAACTGTATATTTTAAGGCAGTGCAGGCAGGTCTAGTGATGAGCAATACTAACCTATACACTCTTCCATTAAAGAAAGCTTCAGAGTGAAATCTCTCTTTAGACACTGATGTCCACATGTGGTAGATTTTTTCATGGACTATCCTTTTTTCTGCATGAGATGCAAAAACCACTGGAGAGACAATCGGCAAATATGTATGACAAAAATATCTGAAATGTCTATCAAGTCAAATCAGATCTGCCATGAACAACTTTGATTCCCATCTCCTCCACTACCACTGGCTTTCACATAAAGCACATAAGCTTCAGAGCATCACAGCCTTATTCTCCCAGTCCCTGAATTTGTTGGCTTATACCAAATCTATTGTTGGCTTCGCTGTAGATGCAACAGGGACTAGATAAATAGATTTTCCCTTCCTTCCCAGACACCCCAAGCCCTTGAGGTAGCAGAGGTTTGGTTTTTGGGGAGAGGGAATAGGGATTTCTAGATGAGTGTAGGCAGGGCTAGAGAATGGTGCAGGACCTCTTGGAGCACTGGAAGCTGGCAGACGTGTATTTCCTGAGCACTGGATACTCGGCAAGGCTCCAGTGTGCTGAGAGTTTTCCCTTGATTAGAGAAGAGGCTGAGTTAAACCTGTGTCTTTACTGAACAACTGGGTTGCAGTCATGCTTTTGCAATAGTATTCCTGGAAGTACCACTCCTGATAGCATTTCTGGGAAGGTAGCACAGCACCACTAACTCTGATTTAGTGTACAGCTTAAATTAAGTCCTTCCTGGAAGTGTGGCTGATGTATAGGAAGATGCAAAGGTCCTCCTTGTATCAAATATGTTAAAGCTGTTTGTTTACTGTTTTAGAAAAGCAAAACACTGCTAGTGAGGCCAGTCTTCTGGATGTGTAAGGACTGCATGGACAAATTAATTAAAAACCGAGTTGGATTGATTGTTACCGATCCCACTTAAAAAAACCTGTGCTTTGCAAGACAGAAAAAAATGAAGTCGCTTCACAGTGAATTTAAGAAGAGAATTCTTCTGTTCTCAGTGATGCTAATGAACTCACTAGCTACAAAGTGGAATTTTAATCTGGGTACCCTTTACAATGCTGAACTTCAAACAAATCCATCTTATTAAACATTTTAAAAAAATAAATGTAGCAATGGAATCTCTGAGTAAATAGACGACTGAGCTGGTTGATTCTTGTCAGTAGTTTTATTCTGATCCAGGCTGGGAAAAAGAACTGACCCCAGTTTCATGGCTGACAATGGAGGCATCTCTCTCAAGCTAGAAATTAGTGGGCCATTACCAACAAGTATAAACGGGTTGTTCTTATCCGTTACCACATAAACCCCAGGTGTCTGTAGACAAGTGACTAACTGAATGCGTGAGAATCCAGTTAATCTGTGAGACTTAATCTTAGGTCATAGAAATCTTGTTCAGTACATTGGGGAAATCTATAGTGTTGTTCCTTTAGTTATTCTCCTTCAGAGGGCCTTGGCCCTTTTCACCTCAGCTGGATCTGATCCAGCTGATCAGGCACTTCACTCATCTTTGGTTATAGCATCTGCAGAAACCCAGGGGTGGTGCAAGGAAACACTTAAAGTAACTTCAATCAACTCACTTTTGATGTATCCTGGTTGGAGCTCAGTCATGCCGTATAGGCAAAGACCACACATGGGCTCCATTCAGAGTTAGTTCTAGTCCAGTTGTATAATTATCTAATGCTTAATCAAGTGCTGCTTGATGTGCTCTGGGATACCTGTCAGATGTACCACATCCCCAGAATGAGGAGCACAGGGTGAGAGGAAACACATAAAGGAGGACATTTTCTACAGGTCCCCTCATTACTCCCCAGCCCCTGCACTCACATGGCACACCTTTATATTTCAGTCATGACCACCAGTGGTGTACAGAACATATCTTACCTAACCCATATAAAGATTAAAGACAAAGCATTAAGTGCAGCAGGAAACAAAAGCAGAGAAATGTGACTAATAAAGCTGAGGCACAGGGACCAAATTCCAATGTCCTGACCAAATCCCAAGGTGCAAGGTCCCTGTCCAGGACACTGCTCGTGGCTTTGCAAAAAGCACAGGATGTAATGCTGCTTCATCCTGCCTTTAGGCCAGTGTTTAAACACACTCCAAGGGAGGCCTCTAGAGGACTTGTTTCCCTGAACACCATGAGCCCACTTCACTCATCCCCTAGACAAATGGGCTACCTACCATGCAGCAAGGTTTCCTGAAATGTCGTTTTTCACTAAGGTCGAGGATTGATACTGTTATTTTGACTTTCTTCCCACTTTGAAAGGATAAATCTATATAACAAGGAGTTAGAGAAGCATGTCTGATACCCAGTTTGAATCTAGACATCCAACAGAGAAAAATACTGACATATATGCCTTGCAAAAGAACATTGTGTTCTATTTTTAAGAACATAGGAGGATACAATCTGTATTTTTTCCTTCTACAAAGAAAAAGTAAAACACAAAGAAAGTAACTTTCACGGTGATTCAGGCTTTAACCTCTTTTGTTTCTTCATGTTTTTTCACTCTACTGCTCACTTTTTCTGCAAGTACCATGTACCCTTTTAGAGACCCATAGGAATCTAATCTAAGTACAATCTTCAGTACAATATTTTATATCATGTTTTTCTTTATATTGTACTTGTGTCAATATGGCAGGTTTTATCAGTGTGCCATGTTGCATCCTGAGCTGTGAAGAACAGCCTACTTGCTTTAGACCTTTAACTTGGAAAGAAGGATGGTAACTATTTATCCTTGCCAGAAGATACATGAAAATCTGACAATAAACCAAAAACTTTTACAAAATGAACACTCAATTTCAGCAAGTTTTGAGACAGGGGAAACCATCAGTATATCTAGTTCATGAATACGACTGCAACAGTAGCTAGTACCTGGCAGACATAGTTAGCACAGAGAAAATATTCTTTCCCACTCTCTTCTTTTAGCTATGTCTTTCCTTCCTTTCACACTAGATGTAGTTTAGTTTAGTTAAAGCTCTTTTTCTGTTGTCGCCTCGTCCACTGGCCACTCTGTTGGCCCGGCTTGACCAGGGCAGGACGACGTGCAGTGCTTAGGTCACCGGCACCAAGACTCAGGCTGCAACCCCGACGCTTCAGCCTCCCAGGGGCGAGCTGTCTCCCGGCAACCTGGGCCTTGTATCACTGTCCTAGGAGCACTTAGAAGAGTGCAACTGTAGCCTGCTTGTTAAAGTGTGGCAACAGGAGCAAAGAGGAGAGAGGGACCTCCTGCGTTGGTATAATTCCAGAGCCTTTATTACCCAGCCTCCAGGGACGAGAGACGCGGATTTAGGGACACC